>JAWWLV010000121.1:6457520-6543285 GCA_035041135.1 Platyrinchus mystaceus | reverse complement strand
CTTCTGTGTTGACCTCAGGGCTGGGTCTACCCCCCCCCCCCCGGGTTAAGACCCAGGTCTTGTGGGGTCCTCCATGGATTGCAAAGGAGACATTTGCTTTGCCATGGTCTTTCCACAGTGTCACAGAGAATAATGGCTTTTGAGTCCATCCCTGTTTCCTGTGGGGTCCCTCCCTTGGGCAACAGTTCTTCTATTCTCTGCTGTCCCTTAGGGTCACAAAGTTAGCTGCACCAGCATGGATCTCTTATTGAGATCATAAGTCCTACCGGAGCTGACTTGTTCCAAGGTAGGTTCTCTTTCTCCATAGGCCACAGGTCTCCAGCAAGACTCTGTTTCATCTTAGACCTCCCACAAGAGTTGCAGCTTCCTCGTGCATCCACTTGCTTTAGAGTAGACTCCTCCATGAGCTGCAGGGGAATCTCTTCACTCTGTAATCTTCCACAGACGGCAGGGATTTTAGTTTTCAGTCTTTTCCCTGCTGAAGGGAGAGAGCGGGGGAAGGAAGAAGGAACTCTCCTCCGGCTGCCAGCTCTGACCTTGGAGGCTCTCCCATCTCTCTGCCTGGAATTTCTTCTGCAGCAGACTTGTCCAGGTAGTTTTTCATTAGAGCTTTTCCCCTACTCTGTTACATATCTCAGCCAGGGTGGCTTCAATGCTACAACCTGCCCCTGGCTGGGGGAGGAGGGAGGCTTGCTGCCTCTCCATACCTGGCTCCCCAATTTCTCTGAACCTCGTGGCTCTTATCTCTTCTGTGTCACAACCTTCTCTTCTGTTTTCTTAAATATGTAATTGGCAGAGGCATTACTAAAACTTTTGATTGGGGGTTTTGCTCCGGAAATCTACCTGGAGGGGGGGCTGGTCAGCAAACCCACGACAAATAGGGATCAAGAAACAGAACAGAGTAAGGAAATAGGGGGAAAAAAAAAAAAAAAGCAACCACAGAACATTGTGATGTTGAGGTTCCCTTTTAACTCACGGGCATAAGACAAGGTGATGTATTTACACAATACACCTTTTCTAAACAGTGAAATAAGGCAATTATACAATGAATCACATTTTTTATGAAACTGAGAAACAGAAAACTTTCCTATTTAAAACAAAAATTGCAAGAAAAAGCTGACTCAACATAGCTGCTCTGGCCTATCCACGTTAGATTTGAAAAGAAAATAAAAGCAGCAAAGAGGAGGAAGGAGAAGCTATCAACATCAAGCCACTATAACCCCTTAGGATGCAAAATTACTTTATTCCTATTACCATAAACAGGATTCTTGGCTGAAAAACATGATGGGAACCATGACTGAACAAGGCATGTTGTGCAGTTAAGCAATCACAAATCACAGTGAATTTTGATTTTAGTGGGATGTCTTGAAAACAGAAATTAAACATCTACAGCTCTGGAGAGCTTACAGCCAGATTTCATTTCAAATAATGTCTGCAGCTAAGGAAAACAGTAATGACAAATGTCATTTTGTACAAAAATGTATCTCAAAGTTTATAAGTTTCAAGCAAGTGCATATCTCTCAGTATATTTTAGAAAACCTCTATACTTTTTTAGGAAAAAAAAGAAACACCTCAGCAAAAGAGAAACTGGGTTTTATGTTCATGTTGTATTTGAGTTGGAAATTCTGTGTCGTATTCCTGATAGGAGGTGATACTGAAATTTCAGTGTCTTAATCTGGAATTAAAATAGGAGAGCACTTTGCAGTAGGGCTGTGCAGAATAAGGCTATGGGGAACGTGAACCTGAAACCCTTCCCACTAAGTTTCCTTCTGGGGGAGCCATTTATTGATGCTGCCATGTGGATCTACCTCCACAGACTGGGATCTGCCGACGTCCTGAAACCACCAGAGCTTCTTGCTAAGTAGGAACCACAGCAACTTCCTACTGAGCCCTTGCAAAATAAGGACTACTCAGCTGAAGAACAGACTAGCACAAAACCCCATCCAATTTAGGAGCAGAGGTGTAGCAGCAGGCCATTTAGCACCCATTGGCTCAAATCTCAAAACCAATCCAGGATTTTCACTTCCCCCCCACCCCTCCTGATGTACCAGATCCATCACACTGCATGGCTTCCCTTGGTGTTAGAAGTTCTCAGAAATCAGCCACCGAACAACACGTAACACTTCCCAGAGCTTCGACATGCCAGGGCAGTGAACTGCGTGAAAAACACCAACAAGTAAAACCTCAGCTCTGACCATGGATCCAGCAACCACTACAGCTACAAGGAAACAGAAACCTGGAATTACGAGATCCCAGTGTCCTGCCTCAGCCCACAAAACCATCTTTCCCTGGTGCTTGCACACACAGCTGCAAGCATGGCCTGTTCCGATCACCTCCCACCCTGACCCTTGAAGATCTCTGCATACTTTCCCTCCCTACAGAAAGTGGCTTAATCTAACCTATAACTGACAAACTCCAGTACAAAAGTGTTTGAAACCATACTGGAATTTAGCACTGTTAGATACAGGGGAGGTAAAAGTTGTATATCTAACCCACCCACTGCGGGCATAATCCCTAAACTAAATTTTAAAGCTGGCCGCTTTAAAATCCCTTTCCCATTCTCCCTGGGCTCTGGGAGGGGGTCTATGCTCGAAGTGGTAACTCATGCATACAGAGTGGCAAGCAAACAGCAGCTTCTATACCCAGAATATCCCTTCTGGATTCCCACAGCAGCTGCAAAAACACATGTTGGCCAACCCCAGTGGATGTCCTGCACTTGGCAAACAATCACAAACACACAGAGCTGTTGGGGAGCAGGGAACAGCCGAGGGAGATGCAACAAAACAGGAGGAAAAAAAAATCCCAATAGAGAAAGGAACAATAGAAAAGGGTGAGAGGGGAAGATGATAAAGTCGCTGCAAGGCAAAGAAAGAAAAGGGCAAGAGAGTCTGGGAAAGTAGTGAGATAAGTGAAGCATGTGAGGAAACAAGCTGTGAGGAAAGATGTCCCACCATGAGCACATAAAACAAGGCTCCTGCTGGAAGATAGTTGGGAACAATGACCAGCAGAAACAAACAAACAAACAAAAACCCAACAAAAACAACTCTGCAAGACACAAAGAGAGCTCAGTCACACGTTATTAAGCAGAAAGGCTTCCCAGCCCACAGCTACTTCTGTGCTGATAACTGGGAAAGCAACACATGGAAAGTTTGGACATTGTCACTGGCTGAGTAAGTAGGTTAGGCTTGAGAAGAGATGATACACACTGAATGCAAAATGGATAAAATTAAACATTCACTGACAACAGAAACAAAGTCAGGCTAAGCTTCCAAAAATACTGAGCAACTACCAAAACACAAGTCAATTCAGAGACTGAGGGAGAGCCTCCTACAGCTTTTATCTTCAATGGCTCACAAGCTATTCCTTCAGGTCTTTCATGGAGCCAAATTAGTGCTTCAGTTCCTGCTGACTGCTTGAGCTGGAGCACTGGTGACTCTTTAAATCTGCCACAGCTGGGCTGCTGGTGGCACAATGGATTTCTGCTCTGGGAAGGACCTGGCATAGAACAACCACATCTTCTTAGGGTCAAGGAGGAGAGAAACACACAGTTGTTTCCCAGGCAGGTAGGACTGCATTTATGTCCACATGCTCCTGCTCAGAGGAAGCAAATAAATGACAGCTTTCCTCTCTTTCACTAAGAGACACCCATCTGCCTTCTTAAACCCAGCAAGACTCAAGCTAAACAGGGCCAAAAAAGAAATGAGAAAGCAGAGAAACGAGGCACTGCTTTTCCCTGTTGGAGAGGGAGATGCAGTGGTTTATATAGTGAGGTTAAAAAAAAAACCACAAAAACAAAAAAAAACCAAACAAACAAAAAAACCCAAACAAAAAACCCCAAAAAACAACAACAAAAAACCCCTCACACAGGTAAGAAAAGACTCCTTTGTAAGTTGTATTCACTCACTGTTCATATTACATTCTCTCCCACATTTATAGCAACTTGGAGTCACAAAGAAAGTGTAAACTCAAACTGCACATTTCCTGGGCCCTAAAAAACAGACATCAGCTGTTCCTCCTGTTCCTCAGCCTCCACAGTGCAGAATTATTCCTGCTCCCAAGATACACAGCACTTACAGGCACACAAACCCCATTCTGGGTAGGAGGTAGAACTGCATTTTTATCTGCTCATGGTTGTTGGGTTTGGCCTAAAAAATAATTTGTTGCTGGACTATTCTTTTTTAATCTTTTTTTTTTTAGTTTTTCACCCACCAGAACTGGTTCTGTCTTTGTTCTCCAGGATAATAGATGTGATGGTGTTGTAAAGATGCATTACAGTGACACAGCTTACACCCCCTCCTGCCAGCATGTACCCTCCCAGCACAGGAACATCCATACTGCACGAGTCTGGAATGGTGACACGGTTGTCACCACGCTAACTTAGCAAACAGAAACACCTTTCTTCTTTTTCTTTTGACATAGACAAGGCCTTGTCTCTAAAGGAAAAAACAACCTACTTGCAACCTGAAATTTATTTTTATTTTAATTTTTGAGATAAGATTTCGTCCTACACAATTTCTTTAAACTGTGTGATTTAAGCTTACTTACAGTTAATCCATTTTTCTAATTACATTGTTTCTCTCACTGTAGATCAACAGTTGATTAATCAGACTCTTCAGAGAAGCAGCGAGGTGTCCGACCTTCTTACTTGCTGTATTTGTAATGAACCTCATCTCATATCCCCCAATGAAATAAAAAAAACCTCACAGTCTATTTCAAGCTATCTTTAGGATGTCTGACTGCCTACAGGGAGCCCATCAGGAGCTCACCTATGGGCAAGGCTATCAACTTTATTCTCTGTCAGCTTCTTGACAAGTCTTGCATCATACTACACCCTCTTGGTGTCAGCGAAGAAATATTTCAAAAGCCAGTTTCTCCATAACTTAATCTGCATTTTCATGTGACAATTTTGTAGCTCCCCTGCTACAAAATGCCCTGCAGCAGAAGGGTTTCCTGCCAAGCTGCAAAAGACCTCCTTTAGTTATGGAAAAAGCTGCCACCACTCAAAAGAGATGCAAGAACTTGCATTTCCCTCTGTGTCAAACGGTTGGAATCGATGATCTTAAAGGTCCTTTCCAACCTAAACGCTTCTGTGATTCTAACCTGCAAAGTAACTAAATACAAAAATCTCAGCAAGTCTAAACCCAGTCGTTTTTTCACACTCCCAGGCATGTGCCAGTGCAGAAATCCCATTCACACAAAATGGAGACAGAATAAAGCACCCACTCTTGAGATCGGGGCTCTCAGGCACTTGGGGAAGTTATTTCCCGGCTTTAAAATCAAATCAACTACACAAGATGTCCTTAACGACTCTCACTGATGGGAACTCCACCACCTGCCCATGTTACTTTATTTCACCAGTTTGCTATTTTTACAAACAGGGAGTTTTTCCGAGGCTTTAACTTTCTATCTTTTACCCTGTTGCCGACTCCTATTCTTCCTAAAGGGCAAACCAGATTGTTCCCTTTTTCTCTGTATAAGACTACATATTTAAAAATTTCTTACTTCTCCTTTATCCTTTTCTTCAGGCAAAACATCTCCTGTTCACAGCTAGTGGAGTCCCATTTTCTAGACCTCCAATCAGTACCCTATGAAGGTATGACAAGCTTTCAAACGTGTCAGAACAGCACAGAAGTTGGGGTGTCACCACCAACAGCTTTTCGTGTTTTCACTACGCAGCCCCATAAAACATTAAGGAAATAGGATACTGGTTCAGTATCCCCCCAAAAGATGCCATGGAAACACATGGAATTCAAAGCCCTTTTCCCCAGCTTTAGCAACACTTTGGACTTGGTAAGTACCAACCCTGACAGGGCCACATTCCTGTAAACTGCCACAGCTTGAGATAATAGTTGAGGTTATGAGTAAGTTAAACACCCTGCAGTTGGAGTGAATTCTCTTAACTCTGCTTTTTGAAAAAGCTATAATAAAGTAGCTCTTTGTTTTGGCAGACTTATTTCCTACCATACTAAAGGAGCACCAACTACGTACATTATTTTACACAGAAGAATTGAGGTTTGGGTTGTGCATTGTTTGTTTTGGTTTTTTTTTGTCTCCAAAAGAAGATAATATATGTGTAAGAAACAAGCACACTGAAAAAGGAATAGTCTGGGCTAGCCCTAATCTGCTGCTTTCTTTGTAAAAGCTGCTTTATTTTAAAGCTCTGCTCTTCCTAGGGCTCTGCACTGACATCTGGCTAACTGACTCACTGAATGTTCCCTCTAAACTTACATGGTATCAATTCATAGATTATAGAAGCCACCGGTTTCCCTTTAAAGTTCTTTATGATCTCTGATCCTTTGGGAAGTGAGTGGGTACCTATGTAGTGACAGCTCACATCTTCATCAGCCTGCAGCAAAGGCTTCCTTGGCAGTCAGTGAGGTAAGACTGGGGGGAAAACATGAGTTTCAAACAACTAGGAGTTTGGCTCACCTAAAAAACACCTGACCACAGTTGAGAAAGGCTAGAGACAGTACTGCTGAGGCCCATGCTGAAACAACAGGATCCTTACTTCTCTTGGCTCAATATTTCATATTCAAAATCACCAAAGTATAAGAAGATTGAATGTTCTGCAAATAAACTAAAGCACCGCTAAATGCAACAAATGGTAGACTATGTCCAAATTGGACTAGGTTCAAACCAAAGGCTCCCTCAGACATCCAGTCCCCTGAAGGTATTCCAGTATGATCACACTGCTTCCCAGTCACTGCCTGATTGTGGGATGACCAGATGCTCTTGGTCTGGACCCTCATGCTCCCATAGATACACATGCTACCTCCAAGACTTGTAACAGATACTGAGCTTTGCTACTACAGGAAGAACAAAATTTCAGTGCCCTTTGCCAGACAAAGTACTGCCTGAAAACTACAGAATGGCCACTTGCCAGTGGGAGCAATAGGGATGCTAAAATGAAAGACAATTAAATGGGTATTCTAAATGATGCTCTTTATTGCTCTTCTTCAACTTACCAAGCCCCTGTGCAATCTGCATATTGGCCTCCATCCAACCTTACAGCTCCAGGTTCTGGAGCCAGGCTTGGCAATGGCAAACTGAAAGCACAAGTTTGCACCAAATCCAACCAAGACACAAAGCAATATTTAGCCACTTATTATACCACTTAAATCATTGCTCCAGCTCACATGCCATAGCATCTTCCATAACAGAGTGCATTCCTTGACTGGAGACTCCTGATAAACTCAGAAAATACTATGTTTACTAATGGGAAGATTAATATTTTCAAAACCTCTGTTCTTTAACTTGCAAGTTAGAAAACTCAGGGAAGAACCTAAAGGGATGCTATCAAGAAGGGAAAGACCCCACTAGAGTATTAGTACACCAGCTGAAGGAACCTCACTGGATTCAGTGTTATTCAAGTCACTAAGTTATTTTTAAAACTCTTGAAAGGTACAGAAAGGGTGATTATCCTTTCCTTCAAAATCCATCTGCTTTGAATTCTTACAGCTTCAAAATAAGCACACAGTTCTAATTAATTTTAATGATCCATGCTGAATGACTTACCATCTAAACAAAACTGTTTAATTTGTTAGCAGGTTTGAATTTTATTGTTTTATCTCTGCTAATTTATAAATGCTTTTCATAAAGGGAAGCTACAGTTCACCTTGAAGGAGGTACTTTCAAGTGTGATGTATGGCTGGATGGACCTTCTGTGTTTAGGCATCCCAGCAGGGTGATGCTGAACCCAAATTAATGCACAGAGTTTAAATACAGATTACTTGGTGCTCTCTTTTGGAGGATGTCTGGAGGAATGCAGATCTTCAAGTCAGAGTAGGGACAGCACAGTTAAAAGGACCAATCCACATTCAAGTGAACTGAGGGCAAGGAAGGATAAAAATCACCATTTAACAAACTTGTATATACGTCTCAGTTAATTCCATAATATATCATTAAGGAAAGCTTGCAAGTAACATCTTATACAAGGGTTTTGTTTTAAGATACAGTGTATTCAACAGCCCAGATTTCTATGGTTGTTGAGGGATACAAGGGAAAAAAAAAGAGGATTAAATTCTGACTTCTGACTTGGCATGAATTTTGCCATTTAACTCAATGGGACCAGGTTTACTCCCTTGAATATGCCTGAGAAAACAAGGAAGTAGCCCATGAACTTTAAAGAGTTCCATTTATATCCCTGACCTTAAATAATACATACACTGCTAAACTCCAAAGTTTCTCCCCATTCCAATTAATATTCTGAATATGACAAGCAGAATATTGGCAGTGCAGCCACTAACAAACAACTGTCTTATCAGCCTGGGCAAACACTGGATTTTGACATCGATGTCCACCCCCAGAATAATTTTTACAGAGCTCTGCCAAACCTGTGTCGAGAAAAAGGAATGTAAGGAGTTCCCAAACCAACATCACCATTTTCCCCCTCACATCACTCCCTTTTTTTTTTCCTCTCAATACCCTCTCTCTTTTGCTTTGGCACTAAAAAACATCACAGGGAATAACTCAATTCCATGAATTTAAAACAACGTCAAAATGCTATCAAATAATGCCTTCCCCCCCCCACTCCCTTCAACTCAGGGTTAACTCTGAAACATCTGTCGTGTCCTGCTTTGTGTTTTATATCAGAATCTCGGTGCTCTTGCCATCTTTTGAGTTTGCAGCAATGACAATCCGCATTTAATAATTAGTTTCCCGATTTCCACGAAAGCACTACCATTTCAGAGAGTATGAGCTGTGGGTAGTTTGCATACAGACACTTCACCCTCTCTAATGCTTTCTGGAAGAGGAATGGCTCCTTACAATGCAAATTAAGCTCACCCATGCCATTCACATAAATTATTGAAAGAGAAAAATCCCAAACAAAACTCAAAATATTCTTCTCATGAGTCTCTATGATTTACTGCAATGGCTATACCACAATGAAGCCTTATGTATTATAAGACCATCATGTTTTTTTCTGGACCTAAAATCTAAAGGTTTCCAAGCACTACTTGGCACTTGACCTCTTCCCCAGCTCCCCCAAGCAAATCCATTCAGCTTTCAGAAAGCTTTCTTCTCCCAAAATCAGCTTCAGTGTTTGAGCCATCCATACAAGAAAATGTGGGCATTCTTTCACCGAAAAAGGACCAGAAACCCTAAGAGGGTTACACATCTCTCATTTCTCCACATTTATTTGTAAGCTGCAAAGGAAAAAAAGTCATCTACATACTAAATTAAGAACATCAGAATACTAGGGGAAGAGGTTGTGTTTGTATAATAAAATGTTCCTCTGCTTTTAAAATATTCTATATTAATAATACATCATTCCTTTAATAATATATTAATGACCCTCCTCCTCCCTCTCGTGGAAGCTTCAGTCACTGAAGACAACAGTCAGAACGTGACAGGAGTCAGCAATGTGTTTTCCATAATTTCAGCTGACTATGCCAAGAATAGTGTAAATGTGGGTGATCTCTTATTCATAAGAGTTATTCTTTAGCATATTACAGGGGAAAAGAGATTTGTTGCAATTTGTTTGTTATCTGGACAGCATTCCCTCAGCTACACAGATGGGATTTATCCTACCTCAAATCAGCAAAAACACTCAGTATTTCTGAGGTTAGGAAAAGAAAAATGGATTATTCCGCTGCAACTCATTTGACAAGACCATCACTATTCATCTTCTCCCTCACACGTGCCAAGGTTGTGTGGGCCTTGATGAGGAAGATTTTGGACTTGACACTGTAGCATTAGAGATCACAGAATACATCTTTTAAGGGCCTGCATTTTCTATCTTCCAGAGGACTCTGAAGCAGTTCTGAAAACAGGTTCAGGGCCAACAAATAAAAGTCTTAACAGAACTTCATGCTGTTTTCAATGAACTTAACTCACAAAGTGTGTGCCCATTCCAGCACTGAATGTATAGCATATCACTGTCCCAGTTTTTTTCCTTATGTTGTTTTTTTTTTTGGTGAGGGTTTCTCATTGTTTGTTTTTTGGGTTTTTTTCCTTTTTCTATTTTTTAAAAGGCTTCTCAAGCTGGAACCAGGATCAACTGACTATTATTTCTCTCATGACTTGTGCTGCTCAATTATGACATTTCATTTCAACCTTACTCTCCCAACACCTTGCATTAATCCACCCAAATAACTACTGGCGACGTTTTGGAGATGATTGATTTTTCACATCTGAAAGACATTTGTTCTGGTATGCTAACAGTAATAAATGAGAGAGGGGCCTTCAGGAGTACAGAACGAAACTGAATGCCAAGATAAATGTTACATTTCAAAGTATAATGACTGAAAAATTTCAGATAAACATCCTACTTTCTGTGAAAAGACTTCTTATTTTCTCCCATAACGTATGTGTCTGCTTGTTTGTCAGCAAGGGTTTGAATATGGCATTATCAGCATGATTGGAAACACAAATTGATCCATTTGTCATATCAATAGCAGCAATAGCCGGAGGATCAAATATCCAAATTTGCCCTTGCTCATCAGAGAAACCTCAAGAAAGCAAACTAATATTTCAAGAACTCTGCAGGGAATACAAGACAAATTAAGTTTCCAAAATAATTACAACATCCCAAAGGGAAAATGTGCTTCTCTTGCAAATTGCTCTTAGACCTCTACATATCTTTTAAAATGCATTTTAAAAGGGCAATACTATCATAATTTTTCACAGATCATGTTTCTAGGATCAAAAGGTTCATGTTCTGAAGACCTGAAATAAATCCCAGGCCCAGGACATACTTGGAAGTAAGATCAGGATTCTGCGCTCTGAAAGGCCACTCACCTTCCCAGGAAAGTTACCTTCTACAGGCTTTATTTTAAAAGCCATGGTCTTGATATTTATAGTCTTTTATGCCTGTGTTTATACTGATAATTAATAATGCTGGGGGCCTAAAATATGGGGTTCATCAGAAACGTGCACATCTCTGTGTGCACATGCAATTCACACAACTGGGGACCAAGCCGCACAAGCAGTTCCCGTGGACTAACTGTGGAAAGAGGAAAACAGGTGGTGGTCACGAAGGCAAGATAAGGGCATAGAAACACTGAAAAAAAGGGTGAAATTCCTAGAAATTACTTCTACTTCAGAGGGTGGTAGAGCCACATAAAACGATGGTAAGCTCACTCTCTTCCCAGCCCTCCAGCGGAACTGTGGCATTGATCCGATGCTTAATATTTACCCGTGGGAGTTGAGTACATTTTTCACAAGAGAACCATTAATTCCTCTATAAGACAGGCCAAGCAGTATTGCTGTTTCTTCAGGATTATGCCAGAATAAAGAATAGCAAAACCCAAACTAAAATATTTTGGGTTGTTTGGGTTTTTTTTTTTTTAACCAATGTGATAGACTTAATGTCTACATATACACATGCAACTACAAACTGTTTTTGCTTATTCAAGCTACAAAGACCTGTTGTCTCAACCCAAATCAGAAGTTCAACACATGAACAAATACTTTTAGTCATTTCTCCAGCTTTATACTAGTTTTTACTTCAATATAGGAAGGGGGGTGTGGGGGCAGAAGATCACTTGGCAATGCCAGAGGCACCTTCAAACCCCAAAATAGTTAGATTTGAAAACATCTTTTTCTATGAGCCAAAGAAAAAAAACTAAAGAAAAAACCTCTGTAAATCCCATTGGCAAAATACTAAAAGCAAGGAGTAGGCTGAAGTCCATTAGCTTGTAGCAGGAATGCAACAACAGACAAAAGGTTGCTGTAGCTTTCCTACGTTCTTCTATTAAGAGGTTTTAAACACCACGTGTTGTGGTGCCAGCTTATAAAGCACAGTGAGACTGAATTTTTGGAAGCCAAAAAAATGAAGTAGGTGAAGCAAGAAAAACATCACATCTGTCAAGTTTTTTTAATACAAAGGGATCCGATGACTGCCAGGAAAAGAAGAAAAAAAAAAGCAATGTAAGAACTAAAAAAGCCATACCAATTTTTCCATATAATTTAGGCTGTTATGGTCATCTCTCTCTCCCCTCATTCCCTTTAATGACTTTGTGCTTTCCAAGAAAACACTTTTCATGGAAGGCTCAAGTATGAACACCACTCTCACCCAAAATAGGGGTTTTATGAACTGATTGTTTAGGTATCATGACTATATATATATCTGTTTTATGAAGGCCTGAGAAGCTTCTGCATAGCTCCAGTACAATAATGAAGCCTTTAAGGAAATCAGAATTGATACCAACACATCCCAGGATGCAAATTCAGCATAGTTCAATAAAGGAAGGCACACCAAGCATTCCAGCACAACATCCCTGGTGTGCGAGCCGAGAGCCCGACAGCTCCTGAGCCCGAGCGAGCCTTGGGGATTTTGTCTTATTTTCAACAAAGGACAATCCAGGGAATTTCCACACAACTCAAACCACGGCACTGTCAGCAAAGCAAAAAAAAACCAACCCTACTAAACCCAAGCAGCTTAAGTAGGAATTTAGGAAAGCCTCCTATTGAACCACAGGTGCGTTTTCCCAAAAGGACAGAGGCAGACATTACAACCCGAGTCAGAATAAATTGTGGCATGCATTTTAGTATTTTTAAATGAAAGAAAACAAAAGCTATAAAATCCACAGTAAATATTCACATTTTCTGACATCTACTTCCATTCTACCATTTAAAGGCCCTTTAAAATTCTGAAGCTGAACTTCAGCAGACTTACAATGCTCTCAGCACTTTAGAGAAGTATTCTCTAACTACTCTTGAGCTACAGCCATTCAAGTTTCTTACAGCTCATATTGTCTTAACAACCCTACAGACCAGTTAAATTTATGTTACAAAGTGATCCGAGTGAATATTGTGTATAAGGCTGAAAAAGTCAAGTATGTCAAACTCCAGCACTGCTCCATTTTCTATTCATACCTCAAAGGTCCATGTATTTCTTTTATATGGGCCTAATTTCATTCACTCAAGCACATGTGGAAAAAACAGCATCCCTTAGCTATATGCAAGAAAAGGCCAGTCACATATTTAAACTGCCTTTTTTTTTTTTTAGAAGTTAAAAGCTGACTCTGCACACAGGCATCACTTCATTTAAGCAGACTTAGGTCAATCAGACTGGATCTGATTGGCACAGCGGTACTTTTACATAAGCTTTTTATTTTTTGTCATTAAACACACAGACCATCAGCAGCAAAGCACAGGCTGATGGAGACACAAGAGAAACACTCAGAGACGTGATTGTATTTCACAGTTCTCAGCCAGAACTGCATCAGGCCCCGGGCAGGTCAGTTATCCTCTACCTTAATTTCTGCTTCATTAACAAATGAATTAAGAAATAACACTTTTACACTTTCCAACGCTTCTTCAAGAATGGATGTCCTCATTTCCTTTTTCGAGATGCCACATCTCCAGGGTCATAAAATTGAGACAAAAGAGCCAGAACTTGTAACATTGCAACTGCTGCACTGCTTTTGAGCTTATAAACTTCCTAATGCTACTATAAATACTGCTTTGTTTGTCGTGATGTGTATTCCTACCACACAGCTCAGTCAGCCTGGGGGGAAAGAAAAGAGTATCAGCAGTGAACATCATCTATTCTGTTTGTGAAAGAGTTTGTTGCAGCCTCAGAGGCCATACACGTGCTTAATTCCCATCAGCATTAGTGTAGCTTAATGTAGAATTTATAGAGAAAAATGAAGGGTTTGTATTAGCCCCGGTAAATGGGTTGCTCTGTCTTTTGGTCCCTCTTAATAAAAAATAGCAGTTGCTTTTAAGCGTGCTTTGTAGTTAGACAAGTCTTTGTTGCTGCAGAGAAATGTAAATTTATGGGAGTAACAAAACAAATTGATTAGTGACATGGAAATCACTTAATTCCTGCTTCCCAGATGGGAGACTGTTAAGCAACTGTTTAACCTATTTGTATGTAGTAAGGAAGATGCAAGTCTTCAGATGAAATGCTGAAACCTCAGAATTATAATCTTCCATTTGAACCTGCCTGCAGAACTCAATCCTCCTCCCAGCACTACATGGGGTGAACTGTCCAACTCAGAGTTCTTAGAGCACAACTGGGCTGTGCTAGAAAGCAGGGCAGCGGGCCAACATTCTAATTTAAAACAGCTACTAATTGCTGTTTTACATTATCCAGCCAACGCAAGGCAGGCAAAACAATCCTTTTGAGTACAGTCTATCCAGATCCAGATAGTCCAAAAAGCAGACTCGAGTATGCAAACCATCTTATCTTTAACAATGCAGTTACATGCACAATTAGCCGGTCCCCATTTTTACTTACAAAAATCATCCTGGACACACTCCCTAAATGCCACATACGCCTAATTCCTAATAGTTCCAAGTGATCAAAAAGGCTTAATTCTCATTCAGATCCAAACACTTTTCCCAACACATCTCACTGTGATAAACATGAATCAGACCCTTCACTCTCTCAATTCTGCAATTTCATACAAGCAAATAAAGCAGACTGAATCCACAGGCATTTTAGAGCAGAATGTAGAATCACAGGTTATAGATAATTTTACAAAATGCCAATAAAAACCAGTCTCTTCCTGACCAAACTGCCATACATTTATCATTCCCCTGCAAAAAGCTCAGTATTTTAAAACAGCAATACAATAGCAAAATAATGAATTGACACTTATGATAAAATGCATTTGATTAAGACTTAATAAAGTAGTCTGTATATTACCAGTGAATAATGTATCATAAGATAAAGGTAGACACAAAGCAAATAAGAGTGTCAAAGCTAATTCCAATGTGCATTTTTCAGCCATATTATTTATTATTTTACCGGTTTTTAAAACACAAACTTAGATACAATAAGCTTTTTTTTTTTTTTTTTTTTAAAAAAAAAAAACCCAAAACCAAACAAACCCAACAATAAATCCCTTGAAGAATTTTACCTGATTTAGTCATGTTGTTATATTAAAATCAATGCCAAATTTCCAGGAAACTAGCTGTGTTTCTTTTCTCACTTCATACTCTCAGTAGCATGGCTTAGAAATAGAGCATATCAACAAAACTTTCAGGAGTAAAGGTGGAGAGTTTGAGTTTGTTTTTTTTTTCCCCTCCTGTGCACTGGGGAAAAACAAAATAACAAGAAAGAGCATCATAAAATGAGACTGATTAAATTTTTTTAGCTGAAATAAAGTTTTCCAAAATCTTTTTTTTTTTTTAATATTCAACGTGAGCCTTCCCAAACCAACAAGCCATCAGCTAATTGCCTCGATAAATGATACTGCACACACTGGATGTCAGAGCACAGAAGCAAACACTTGAGGCTTATGCAAATGTATCTTCTTCCATATTGGTAGCAGTCTGGCCTTAACTGAACCACAGCAGTAAAGCCAAAAAAATACCTACCCAATAATTAAAGTTTAAAGATATTTGCAAAGGCAAATATTTGTATGCAAAGTCAACAGGGCATTGCTTGGAAAATATATTTTACATTCAAGTTGGAAGTTTCAGGAGTGAGGTGCCCAGAGCATCTCTGATTTCACCACGCCCCTTATACAATTCCCACCTAAAATTTTCACTAGAACTTTAGCCAAAAGTTTACTATAGCACATAGAAAAATAACTGCTAGATTACAAGATTACTGACCCTGCACACTGTTCTCCTACAAGCCAACTTGGCTCAGAAACCCCCTCCCAGGGCAGCAAAGCAGGGCTGCAGCACCGAAGAGCTGAAATCGGACCCGCCTGGCCCAAACGCTGCCCTGCTGCTTTCAGTGGTTTCCAAACTCTGTGTGAATAAATCCCACAGAATGAAGGATCTCTGTGGCATGTGACAGTCATAGTTCACCTTTAGGTCCTCAAGGTGTGGGGATGGGGGCAAGATAAACATGCTAGAGGGGGAATTTGCCCCTGGATCAGGTGTCAGAGAAAATCAAGACAAAGCACTGACACTCTCAAGCATTAACACTAGTAACAAGGCTTCAATTGCTTCCCAACGTTTTCACTCTGGAGAGGTTTTCCTTAAGTTTTCCAGCACAGCAGGCTTCCTCCCTGTTGTTTTCCATCAGTGAAACTCCATCCCTGCCTTTCATCTTCCTTTTGATTTGGAAAGTTAAAATTTTACCCTCCCTGTCCCACACGTACAGATAAATACAGAGAGTAACTGCAAACCATCACTCTGCTGGCACGGAAAAGCCCTTTACTTCACCCTGTGTTTTTCTTACTACGGACACACTGTCACCATTTATGTTATTATCTACAGAAGACACAAACAGCAGTTTGGAATTCAAAAATGTCACAAAGTTTCAAGACGAGCCCCAAGGCCTATCTAGATTGCTGCTGAATTCAGTGACTCCCTTTACTTACTTTAAAACTGTAATAATTGAATTTGATGTCAGGTTAGAAAAGGTTCTGATGCACAGCAGTGTGTCATTTCTAGGAACCTTACTCATAATAACTCAAAAAGCTTTAAAAACGGAACATTTTAAATGTTGATGTATTTTTCAATAGGTTATGTTGTCTCCTAAGATGTTAACTTCCTTTTTCTCTGAATAAATTGCAGAATATTAAAGGCAGATTACTGGCAAAAATAATCTGCCGGTAATGCAACACGGTTCTAGTCTTTCCTAGTAAAAGGAAACCCTGTCTTATACCTACAATGGTACTAGTTAAGAGAAAACTGGAAAACATTTTTGCTAAGAGCCTGAGGCTTCCAGGGAATGGGCCTCTTGGCCTAGATATGCACAGGCCACTCCTTATCCCTGAGTCCTCTCCATGCCACATTTTGCCATCTTGCATTTGATTCCACGTACAACAGTAGAGAAAGCCCCAATATAAAACTTTTTCCCTGTGCTGTGTTGAAATGGAGCCTTTTAGTGACTAGCAAAGATCATTCATTTTAGATAAAGAAAAAAAAATTCTATTGCTTGTCTCTCATCTATACAATGGAGGGGTAAGAACAGCCTCAAAGTATTATTTATAAACTGTTAGTCATGTAAAAATCCAAAGGAGCAACAAAAGCATCACTGTTTAGAATGATAAGCTCTGGAACAAGTACAGAAGGTTTGCTTCTGCCTGTTTGCAAGGCACTGTGCACACCACCAGCCCAGTGAGTCATTGAGCCACATCCAGACAAGTCCTGCTGAAGTGGATACTAATGGATCATAATGGAAACGTAAAACTATTGTCTGAAAACCAGAAAAAAAACAGAAAACAAACAAAAAAAGCCTCTTTTTCAGAGAGCTCCTATTAAAAGTAAGACTCTGAACATTTTGAAGAAAGAAAAGAATATCAAATAGTTGCATAAGAAGCTGCACATTTAATCACAGAATGGTTTGGCCTGGAAGGGACCTTAAAGACCATCTAGTTCCAACAGCCTGCAACGGGCAGGGATACCTTTCACTAGAGCAGAAATCCTCCTTCTACTGTTTTCCCCAAGTACACGCTTATTTTGAAACACAATGATACGTTGTGTTATGTTTTGATCACTAAACCCAGCCCATGAACATGGTTTATGAAAACAGCTTTCTTCTCCTCACCTCAAAAGCAGTGAGTGCCAGCCCAGGAGAGCAGTAGGATGTAGCCTCAGGCTTCTCTTCCAATTCCATGCACAGCCCTGTGCATAACCTCAGTCTCCAGGGCAGAAATTACAACACACAGAGTGTAGTGCCTGCAGCTTAAAGTGAATTTCAGTGCATTTTCTCAAGGAGCTACCACAAGAGAAGTAACTACTAATGCACATTTAAGTAGCTCTCTCGGTAAAAAGCAAGGAAAAAAAAAAATCACCAGAGGATCAGACAAATATGGAGCTGGAAGAGATTATCTAGTCCCAAGCTTTCTATGGAAACACATTTCCAGATAACTACTACAGAAATACATTTGCATATCTACAAGGCTGCTTTAGATTGCTAGATATGTATATGTGAATTCTCTTCTATAAAGGAAATTCCATTAAAAATTATTTTAAGTCTATGACTTAGGAAAAAAGTTTTCTGACATCCAAGTAAAACCATCTTTGCTTCAAATTAAACCAATTGCTTCTTAAGCTCTCCCCAGAAAATTAATGATTACTGTATTTTTAAATGGAAACCTTTTAAAATGAAAGACCTGCTTCTCATCCTTGCCTCATATAAATATATATATTTTTTTTTTTTAATGGAGACAATTCCTACATTTCCTTCCTCTTAATTCATGGTTTCTTCACCTCCTACACACTCCCATTTCTTCTTTGGAACAGGCGGTTTAGCTGTGAGTGAGCAGCCTCAGAAGCACTGAAGCAGAAGGGCTGCTCCCCTCCCCAAGCTCAGGCATGCAATTCCCAGCTATATTCTCACTTGGGCACTTCTTCCATCTTCATCTTGCTGATGACACTGTAGTCAGCAAAACATAACTCCAAAAAAATACTGTTCATTTTAGGAGCCTTTACAAGCTCTCTCCCTGACAATGGGCAGCACGTAACAGCTTCATGCCACACTAACCAGTTGGACATCTCTACACTTCACATCCTTGTTGCTTTTGTCCTCACAGCAGCTGCTCTGCAGTTCTGCAGCTCAGCTAGAACTGCTTCTTAATACATTTTACTTGATATTTGCAACAAATTCACAACGAAATCACATTTTTTTTTTCCCCAGCCTGTCTTCAGACGTATTATTTGGGGTCTCAAAGGCTGCAGCTTCAATGTTTTCTGAGTTTTAACTTATTTATGTGTAGCTCTTTATAAAAAATGTTCTGAACATGGCATATTACTTGCTGGACAAGATGTATGCTATCCCATAGGTAATTCCCTCAATCTGGGCATTTTATTCCCAAAAGCAGGCCTTATGACTTGCCACTAGCACACAAGATGACAAGCATCCTTCAGCACTCATCTGGCTCACTCACTTTGGAAAGTCAACGAAGAAAAGTTATTCAAGAAGAAATATATATGCATTTTAACTCCAGAAAAGAGAGATTAAGCTGGTTCACTTACAACTGAAGTACTTCCCAATAGTCCAACCAATCTGCTTAGCAGAAAGCTAACACAAAATTATACAGCGTTTTCCCTCCAAGAAAAAAATAAACCTGGCACTTTAGTCTCTACCCACTTTCATCACAGAAGAGTTTAGATATAGGTCATTAAACTCTTTAAGACAGCAATTCAGTGGTATCCCAGGAGCTTGTGCTGCAGAGCTGCTTCAATTCCCAGTAGTTTACAATGGAGCTAGACCTGACAGGGTGTGTGGAGACCCCCCCAGCTCTTCAAGAGATGTAATCTGGAAGGGCAGTAAAGCTGGCCATTGATTTAAAACCTGGTAGTATAATTTACACTTCATATTTCAAACCTTCACTAATGCAATCAGATAAACAGAATATTTAATTAATCCCTTCCCTAACACAATTTCTTCTGAGTTCTCAGGAACAATCAGCCAATGACAAGTTCTACATTATTAGTCTTTCTCATGATTGTTTTCAAAACAACTAAATTGTGATCACCAGAGGCCCTAAAATACTGCTGTTCCATTGATTATTGCTGTGTGAAGACATTTTTCTTGTGTTCTCTTTGCAGCTTTGCACACAAAGATAATTAAAGCAGCAAGACAGGGGAGTTCTGATACTGCACGACCCCAGATGGGCAGCCAAGCACCTTCAGCTCACACAAGTGTGAGTTCATCAGCACTCAGCTACCACAGGATCCAGCATTCCCTCGGAGTGCAGCAGCTCCTTCTGAATCCTTACAACAACCCATGTTATTATGGGGAAAAAAAAAAAAAAAACAGATTAAATTACTTCTACTGGAAACAGCTCTTTACACCACCAAAGTGTTTTATCTGCACTAATTTGTCAGGTTCTCAATTCGATTTTTTAAATTTAATTATGGGGTTTTTCTAAAAAACAAATGTTGTTTAAAATGGTAATTAATGAACTGGCTTTGAATATTCAGGGACCTTGTGGGTTTTCTGCCAGAAATGCAATTTTGGGCTAGGCACAGCCACGTTCCTACTCCTTTGACTGGTAGTTCAAAAAAAAAAAAAAGGCTGATTAACTACCCAAAAATGTCATTGGGATGTTCCTTATGCACAACAAATAAAAGAATTACAGTGCAGTAATCCAGGCTTTCTGTGAGCAGAGAGAGAACAAGAAGTCTCAGGATGAAAGAATGGCTTCTTGTAGGAAACATTTTGGTGCTTTGTTTTGGTTTTTTCCTCTGTTTCAGTAATGAGCCGGGGCTACATTCATCCAAATTATCCTCTGTTTTCCATTGCAAATCCATGTGGGAACTGCTAAATGTCGCTCCAGCCCACAGAGTGAAAAAGGAGAGGCCACCTCAGCGGTTTCCTCACGTGTAGGAGTGGCACCAGGCTCACCCACAGGTATTCCTTCTGAAGGTCAACCAGCTGCTTGTTCTCCATAATCAGAAAGTTAATTAGGAGGAACACCAGCGAGGTGACCAGGAAGGGCCCTTGTTCAAACCTGGCATTATACAAAGCACTAACGGGTTTTGTGCATTGTGTGAACTGCACAAAAACCCAATAATAATGCTTTAAACATTTCCCCTCCACTTTGCAAACACAGACCCAAAACAGATGGGAAATCTCTCCTCCAGTTCGACTCGCACTGGACCAGGGAACCTCACACAGATCTGCTATGGGGGGACGTTTCTATAGGATACATGGAATAACTGCCTGACCTCTGTATCCATACATTTTAACAAGCAGTTGAGCTAAAAATGTATTTCTGTTGGCAACACTAATTCTCTTTAGAATCTATCTGCATAAGCTATTAAAAGTTTAGATAATTTACAAAAAATATTCTCCTGGGCATTTCACAAGCAAATAATGTGGCTGAACAGGGAATAAATGTGATTAAGTATAAAACTGAGGGGGAAAAAAAAAAAACAAAACAGCTACTTAGCAGACCTGATTTGTAATTTTCCAACCTCCACAACTAAGCAGATTTCAGTACAATTTCAACTCTGTTTTATTTAAATTTCATACCGGCTTTAATAAGTTATGAGCATAATTGTATGCACAAATGCTCTTCAGTATGGCGTGCCATCACCAGAAAAAAAATCCTGCCTCTTTCAAATTCCTGTAAACATCATTAAATGGCAGCTTCCTATAGTGTTTTATAAAGTAATATGCAAATTTCACTAATGATACTTAAAGTTTCATATGATGTATAAAAAAGTGAAAGGATTTGCCTTTACCTGTTAAGGACAGCAACTTGTTAATGTGTCATAATACAGCATTAAAAATTAAGCAAATGTACATTTTGCAAGATTTGCTCATCTATAAAGTAAGCTCATATGCTAAAAATCTGTGTGTCTCAGAACAAATTCTTCATTATAGATATTATTTGCGGTACCTCAAGTCATGCCAAAGAACACTTCCCACCTTTTCTTTAAACATGATCAGCAATTCCATAGAAAATACAAGAAAACTGACAAATCCAAGAGAAATCCAGACCAAAGATTGTGCATCTATTGCAGATGAAATGTGTACTAGACATCTTACGTACTTCCACGTGCTTCTGTCACTAAACACCAGCCCCAAGCTAGGACACAGTACATCCTGTATTACACAGAGTCACAGAATGCTTTGGGTTGGAAGGGGCCTGGAAGATCATCGAGTTCCAACCCCTCTGCCGTGGGCAGGGACAGCTTCCACTAGGCCAGGTTGCTCAGAGCCCCGTCCAACCTGGCCTAGAACACCTCCAAGGATGGGGTAATATCCCAATCCAATGTGATCATGCCTTACAGGTAAAGGATGACTATGATAATTCCCATTTTTTCATGAATATTCTGCAACAGGACAGGGGCAAGAGCCTCTGCTTTCTAATCAGAAACAGCAATAAAAAATGCTGGCTCAGTGACAGATGTGAAGGGAATACATGCAAGACATAAATTACTTAATGTCAGATAAATCTCTGCTCAAATGGCCAGGAACGTCTGCGAGTGGATGAGACTCTGTTTAGCAGATGATACAAAGGACTGAGCACATTCTCTGCCTCCTTTTTAGCTACTTATTTTCCTCCTTGGCTCAATACCATCTCCATATGAAAGGGCTGAAAAATACAGAACTAAGGCAATCCATTGTTTCAGGGAAACGAGGTTCAGTAATGGCCACGTGCTCAGCTCTCCTGGCAGCACAGACCCAGACATTCCTCCTGCCATTTTTACTGTGCAGGAATAACTACCTGGACACAGCTCATCCTTTCTATATATGTGAACACATATATGCTTAAAGGGGTTGCAACTCTGTTCTTAAAAAAACCACCAATATTAGCAAAATAAAACGATGAAGAAATGTGAAATAATCCCTTGATGTAAAAAAGAAAATAAGATCATCCATTAAAAGGCAGATCTACATACGAAGGTATAAAAAACTAAGATGGGAAAGTGGAAAACAAGCCAGTGAAGAAGGAAACAATTCCCTTAGGTAACAGAACATCCATGGCATCAGAGGAAATTGGACTACTTTGTACCACAAAACCAACATTGTTGATATCATCGACAATCTGTACATGTGGATTAGTTAACAAAAAACCCACCAAACTTATAGGAAAGCCAAGAAAAAACTCAGAAGAGAATTCCACCTTGAGTTAGAAATAACTCACAAAGCCCACTGAACAATATTAGGGACACAAAGTTACAATATAGCAAATTTTGTATTATTCTATTTAAATTATGTTAGGTATTTTTCAGAACCTTAAATTAAGTTTGAGTGTTTTACTCCTGAAAGAGGATGGCATAAGGCAGTAGAATGTAGCCTCCCTTTCCTCAGTTATTGCCTTTTAAAAATCTTTTCTGAGGGAAGCTGTAAAACAGTCGACTCCAACTCACATGCAGGGGAGTCAAGAGCCATGTGCAGGATCACACTGCCAGGCAGCAACAATCATATGCTGCACACTTCAATTATTGTGCCTGCCCAGAAAAGTGCAACTAGGAGGGGAAAAAAGAAGAAAGAAGCAGTGGAGAGAAGAAAAGGGATGAAATTCATTTGTTTTCTGTCAATAATCCTATAAAGGCAGCAGCCTTGTTAGCAGCTCTTTAAAAGTGCATTTGGAAGCAACAGAGCTGATTATCACCTGTTCGTTTGTTTGGTTTTTTTTTTAATTTTCATTCCTAATGCAAGCAACTGAAGTAAGCCTTCTTTGTAACTAAACAATATAAAAGGCGTTGTTACAAATAAAATTTATTAACTCCGTTTCATTTTCTGATGATAAAAAGCACAAAGAAATGAGAAACGAAACACTTGAGACATGAAAAAAAATAACAACTTGAAGCTCCTTACTCCAAGGTTAATGTGAATGAAATTTACTCAAGTTGAACAGCACACCAATTACAAAAGCAAAAAAAAAAAACCAGTAAGCTCTGATTTCTAACAGTAGAGGTAGACACACAGTTTCCAGAATGCTCATTATAAACAGATTTAGGTTGCTCCAGGGACTGATTAAGGCTAGAGATGTTCTATCAATACCATTAAGCTCACTAAGATGCAGTTCTCCCCTCTCAATGCATTTATACCTTCAAAAATGAGGACACAGCTACAAATGTTTTAAAGGATCATATAAAAAATATGCCAGGATTGCTCTTTCATCTTCAAACTTTCAGGTAAACCATTTCAGGTGTCAACTGTAACAGAATGAGCTCACCTAGATTAAAAAAAAAAAAAAAAAAAAAAAACAAACAAAAAACAAAAACAAAAACAAACAAAACAAAAAACCCCAGCAACACATAGAACCAAATCTTTTGCAAGTTGCTGGTTTAGTTGGTCCATTGTTTTGAAGGTTGGGTCAGAAACTAAGAAAAATATTTCAAACAGTATCTTAAAATGGCATCTTCAGCAAGGCTGTGCTCTTTGAGAATGTTACACAGCCCAAAGCTGGTTTTTTAATGATTATTTCACTCTACACTGATCAAGTGACTTTTACACCCAGGTTGACTATTACAAGATTAGCCTGTGAAGAGGCACTTCAGATTAAAAAGAAAACCCTCACAACTATGACCTTATGCAGCTTGAGATTAGTTCATCTTCATGTGAAATGTTCTCATGGCCCCTTTGCCATGAAATATTGTTACGGAATCTTTTTCTTCCCAAGGGATAACCATAATCCAGTCAAAAACCATGATGATTTTGCTGCTGACAAAAAGTATTTGCCTTTAGAAAAAACAAACCCATAACACGAACCTTTCATTCAGCGGTGACGTTCAAGAAATCAGGGTATCATTCCAGCAGCCTTCCCAGCTAGATGTTGTATTGAAAAACTGGGATAAACCTGTTTACCAAGGACATTTGTTAAAAGTAAAATAAGTAACTTATATACTTGAGAGTAAAGCTGTCTGGATAGAAAAATTCTATGATGATACCTCTTCAAAAGAACCTGTATATGAAAGATTCAAAAGTTTCCAGTTCAAGTTACTTTCTGTATTTACCAGCTTGTACTATTAGAATTGCCAAATTTGGACCTACTTCCTTGCATTTCGATGAAAAGATGTTGCTACCAATTTAGAAGTAACAGGTACAGTTACTGGCATTCATCATCTCAGAGAGATGACCTCTCCAGAGCAATTTTCTCATTAATTTCCAAGTGGCAGCACAGACAACAGCCACATAACATATTTATTTGTTAATCAACCACAAACCATTACCCACCTACATGAAGTTCAGACACATCCTTGATGCAGCAAGCACTAGGTAAGGATCTTTAATTTACACAACTGGGAACATCTGTAGCTCTGAGTGTCACATGTCACAAAGGCTGCCTGTGCAAACTGCACAGCTTCCAGTGATGGGCCAACCAACTGGAAACACCCAAAGGAAACCAGACTGTGATGGGAAATCCCTGGAATTTCTAGACAGATGACACTTCAGTCCTTTAAGATGGACTGTTTAAGCAGTGGTGAGAGGCCACCAATACCTGCTACCTTGCACAGTGCTCTGCTGGGAGAGGTGAGCTCTCTAAGGTGACATGACAGGAGAGAGATCATCCCTGTCTGCTGGGTGCTGCTAGAAAAGGCACTACCATGAGTCTTGGAGAGCAAGATGATCCAGGTGCCAGGTGATCTGAGAGCCATGGCTGATACATCACCCTGCAAGTTACCTCCTACTCAAAAAATACACAGACTTTTCTGCTCATGTCTTTGTCATAAGCAGAAATTGAGTCAAAGCAAACTTCACTCCTCGCAAAACGTGAACTTCTATGAACAACAAAACCATCACCTATCTACAATCTAGAAACAAAGAGCCCAAGCATCTCAGTGCATAATCATGATATGAGGACACCACAAGATTATTTTCCTCAAGTCTGAAAATCACTTTCAATGTTTATGTAGATTCTGACCTGAAACCACTGTAGTTTTAGTAGGGAGATTTACCCTTACCAGGTACAAGCAATTGTTTGTTTCTTTGTTTTTATTTAAAGCACCATTTCCCTGTTAATTCTACCAAACAACAACACCATTTTCACCTGTACAGTATGCATGTGACAAAAATATGTGGATGCAATAAGTCCAACTGTACCAAAGCAATGCTGCCCTGGGATCCCTTCCAAGCCAAAGCAGTTTGAGCGCTTAGGGGAAAAGCAGAAGGCAAAATTCATTAAAGAAAATTAAAATATTTTAAGCCTGGAGAATGGTGCAGTTAAGTCTTCCAGTTAAAGCAAATTGTGTCTATTCTTAGAGAAAATGGAAGCTATCTCAGAGGAGCTGTTTCCCATTATCCTTGAGAAAAATAAAATGGGATCACCTTTTAGTTCCTGCTATTACTAGTATCTTCTTGGGAATGTTTAGTTTCTTTAGTGAAATCAGATGTCTTCTCGGATCCCAAAATCACTTTAAAGACATACAGATGCTCTAAATGCTTGCTTTTCTTTTCATCTTCCTGTCAGCTAAGAAATGTCAGCCCTGTGATGGCCAGACCATTATTAATAGTATCAAGCACTTAATTCCCCTGCATTTAGGGAGTCTTTCCTGGCTACCAGTTTTCCTTACCTTTTTTTTTTATTTTTTTTTTTTAAGAGCCACAGGGTTTAGATAATCATTTGCTAAATGACTTGTTCACAAATCATGGATGGGTGGGCAGTGGGGAGAAAGAAGCAATCCAACATCCAACAGGTTTGGAAAGGGTTATGACTGCCTTCAGGAAAAAAAGTAATTAAAAATCTTATCTCACCAGCTCCCTTCCTTCCTGCAAACTGTCAGGTTTCCATTCAGTAAGGTGGGGTAGCAGGAGAATGGCAGAATTTTACTTATATTTAAATAAAAATTACATGAATTTTAAGTTGGATACAGTAAATGTACTCATTTTCTTCAAATTACGCACTTCACTGATTAGCAGACGACCTTCTAGAACATCAGGACGGGCCACTCCCACTAAGAATAAAAAAGCTGGTCCATTAACTACTCCTGTAAAACAACCCACACAGAGTTCCTAAAAAGCATGGAAAATAAACATAAAGGACTATGTACATTCTGAGCAGCATTCAGTGCCACAGACATGACAAACACATCGGCCAGCAGGTTTTTTTTACCCCCACACAACTTTCCCCACCAAAAGAGGAAGGACTCTTCTTCTGCAAAGAGATTCTCATTAACTTGCATGAAAAACCACTGCAAAATGCTGATGCAGCCAAAGAAAATTATACAATAATTATTTTCTTATTAAGAAAGAAATACATTCCTCTTGGCCTCTTACCAAAAACACTAATTAACATAGATGCTACATTACATTATGAAACCTGGAGAGGCAGCTCAGTCTTGCAGGGGTTTTAAGAGTTGCTCAGGCTGGGTGAGCAAATGAATTTACTGCTTCTGGGTGTTTTCTGTTCTTCACCTCTGTATCTGCTGACTGACATGAAGCAACCCATTAGTCAACCAACAGCCAGTCCACACAACACTCCGAGTGAACACATACACGCAGTTACCTTAATTTAACGAATCAGGGGCTACATCCCTGCCTTTTTCCACAGTGAAAATGTCACTTTCCCATTTTTAACTTGACAGAATCACTCAGCTCTCAAGGCAACCGTTTTTTCAGAGCAATCAAACTGCAAAAGAGCAGCCAATGATGTGTACCTTAAAAAAGCCCTACAGTTTCATCCTGCATTTCTGCATTTGTTTAAAATCCAAGTGCCTAAAACAGGCACATGCACACACCCTCCGAACTTCAGAACTGGAATCCTCTGAATTTCCATGGCCTTGAGGGAAGGGGCAAAGAAGGATATTGTTATGACTTCATCTCCAAAATGCATCCCATTTACCATATGATAATTACAGTCACACTGAACACTTGGATGCAGCTGACAAAGATTTTCCTCAAGCGTGTCAAATCCAACACATTTTGTGCAGAATTCAGCATTTTATTTTCATGTGTAAGTGGAATGTACAGTAAAAAAAAAAATTAGAATTTCTGTTTTCACAGTCTAATAGCAATGGATTCCATTATGTCACACACAGATATTGTTTTAAACTGAAAGAGAGACAGATTTAGATCATCTATTATGAAGAATTTTTTTTTAATGTGAGGGTGGTGAGGCCCTGGCACAGGTTGCCCAGAGAAGCTGTGGGTGCCCCATCCCTGAAAGTGTTCAAGGCCAGGCTGGATGGGGCCCTGCACGGCCTGATCTAGTGACCATCATCCCTGCCCATGGCAGGGGATTTGGAACTAGGTGGTATTTAAAGTCCCTTCCAACCCAGACCATTCTATGATTGTATATTTTGTCAGTTTGGGGAGCTCCAACAAAAACATGATAGTATCCTGAAAATACTCTCTGTGCTTGTTAAATATTCCCATCCTTTGAAATTTTTAGAAGGAGAATGTAGAATGCAATTAGTCTGACAGCTTATGAGTTATATATTACTGTGTGTGAATTACAGCTATCATGGGCTGAATAAAAAAGGAGGAGAAAAACAGAAAAAAAATTATAGTCAAAAGCCCCAATTTAGAAGACATTCACAGTCAGGTATTCATCTTAAGAAGCTGTGAGTAAACTGGGACCACAGCCCCTGTTTTCATTAGTTTAGGATAGAAAAAAAAGTCTAAGCCTTAAAGGGTTTTTATTCCTCTTCTCCAGTTTGGTATTTTTATTAAGACAACCACATGTAAAGCTGAAACCTAACCACACTATCGCAGAACGGGCATGTACTTTCTAAGTTTACTCACAAACACAACTGTTTAATCTACTACTACACTGGAAACAGAATTTCAAGCTGAAAAGAAAAAAAAAAGAATATTTTCAGAAAATATTCTGGATAAAGTTCTTAATTCTCTCTTCTGGCATATCCTCACAAGAAAAGACCCAGTATCCATTCTACCATTACTTGTCTTCACAAATATCTGGAATTTTTAATATTTTTCCATGCAGGGCATGGAAAATTAAACAATTCAAATGTGTCCCCATCTTAACCCAGTTGTAACTGTGGGAATGTTCCAAAGCTCTGTAAATTCAATGGAAGGAAGAAAAGAAAAGCTGGAAATGATCACCAGCTTCCAGTGGAACTCATATCAAGCCAAAGAGCATTAGTACAAGTCAAATCTTGTCTATAAATAAAATACTACTTACTTTTCGATAAACTTTCCAATATTAAAAACAGCATTGGCTAAAAAAACCCCAAACACCTAAAGACAGTGATTCTGTTTGGAATTGAACTGATGAGGAACAAAACTGGGTGGTCACATGATCCAAAATGTTTTGCCCTAATAATTTTTTAAGCCAGGTGGCTTCTTAAACAGAAAACCAGCTCACATTCAGCTCCAGGAGAACATTTTTCCACAGATCCCCTGGGAATTCCCACTCCACATTTGAAATTATTTAGTTTATTCTAAGGAGCGGAATGTTGAACAGCAGAAGCATCCTACAGACAGTACCTCTGGTGTTTTGAAATACATAATTCAAAATCAAGAATTGAGAAATTGAGATTTCTATAGAAGATTTCCCAAGGAATAGGAAAGTATTCGTATTCCTAAGGTACAGCGTGTTTGCAAAGCTGTAACACTGCTCACATGGGACACAAACTTTTTGGAGAGAAATGAGCAGCACAATGGAGAAGTGCATACTTGACCATACGTACTTGAAAGCCACTGCATAAAGTGATTTGGAATAATTAAAGACAAATAACCTCTGACAGCTGTGCTGCTGTGTGGAAGGAAGGAGAGAGAACACTGTCTGGATTTTGCCCTCATGTGTCCCCCCCTTGCCCCAGACACATCAGCTTTATTTCACAGAATCACAGAATGGTTTGGGTTGGGAGAAACCTTAAAGATTGTCCTGTGACAATCCCCCACCATGATAGTGACACCTTCCACTAGACCAGGTGGCTCAGAGGTCCATCTAACCTGGCCTTGAACACTCACAGGGATGGGGCAGCCACAGCTTCCCTGGGAAACCTGTGCCAGGGCCTCACCACCCTCACAGTAAAGAACATCCTCCTGACACATAATCTAAATCTGCCCTCTTTTAGTTTGGATCCAGTCCCCCTTGCCCTGCCACATGCTCCTATAAAAAGTCCCTCTCCATCTTTCCTGTAGGCTCCTGTTAAGGAAAATTCCCAGTCTGACCACTCACAAGACTCTGGCCGTCAACACTCCCTTCAAGTACTGGAAGGCCGCAATAAGGTCACCCCTAAGCCGTCTCTCTTTTTCAGGCTGAACAAACCCATCTCTCTCAGGGCTTAAGCAGCAATAGGTTTGCAATATTCTTTTGGCTTTGTTTCACTGTAGCAAAGAGCCTCATGGAGCAGCAGGTTTACAGCACCCTTCGGTTGGGTAACACGGGCCAGCCCAGGTTTAGGGCAGTGCTGAGGAGCCCCTGTGCACCAAGTGTCACCAGGCACAGCCAGCACTTACCTCATGCTGAACCAGCTTTAATAAGCATTCCCTTAAAAACCAGTCGAGGAGCATTTTAAACGCTGCCTTTTCCCTCTCCCAACGGGAGGCTCTGAGAACTAAGTCTGGCAAAAGCCTCACGGCAGGACAGGGCTGCAGTTCAGCTGAGATCAACAGAGCAGGGGCGGCACTGGCACAGCTCTGTCTGCCCAACAACAGCCACAGGAACCAGTCTGACATCCTGGTGAGGAAGAACTTTTCAAAACAGAAGCTAAAGACTATTTCTCTTTTCCTTTAATGAAGGTGAGCTCGCCTGATTCTTCCCAGCTGTTATCGCAAGAAAAGGGCAATGTTTTCATGAGAGCCCCTCTCTCCATTGCAGGAACAACAAAAGTATTTTGGTTTAGATCCTAACAGCTCATGAAAGCTGTATTTTCTCAGCTCTCTCTCCTCTATTTATCCTTCATCCCTTCCCATACGCTGAAGAGGACCTCTGTGACCCCAACTGACTGAATCATTTGTGCCAACACTCCCTTCAGCCTGAGGTACTCCCAACACACACTAAATGGAGATGGTGAAAATCAAAAGGTGGAAAGAAAAAGATCTGGAAAAAGCAAAGATCCAACAAGTCAATATGTTACCTTTGCTCCACCTTCCCAGGCAAGCCAAGTCATTGGGAACACATCAGAGTCTCCCCCTCAGCCCACTGAGCTGTGATGGGCTCACTTGTCTTAGAAGTAGCCAACAAAGTAACAGCATTGGAAATAAGCTTAACATCTTTTTTAAATTTTTAAAAAAACATCACTTTCTTTTGAGTTTCAAACACCAGTAATACCTCAGACTTAAAGAATGCACTTTACTTGTGTGAGGATGGCCATAATTGCCATGAGCAATCATTTAGTGTCAGAAACTAATGTCTCCAACAAAGTATATTATATTTATTATATTTTCATTAGTTATAATAGACAGAGACTTGGCTTTTAACTGACATTGACTGTATATTTATTGTTATTGCCAGCACTGCAGAAGATAATGGAAAAGTGGGTGGGGAGAAATGGAAGATTTAAAAAATCACCATGAAAGGTAGGTCTCGGGTTTTCTCTGTAGAAAGCTGCCCAAAAGCTCTGTAAATCACCTCTCTCAGTCTGACAAGCTCTCTGCATTTTTAATCAGGCCTTCTATTAGCTGCTGCAGAAGATACAAAGAACTTGAATATACTGTAAGCCAGAAGACTTATGTTTTAATGAAAAAATGTTATATTCAGCAGCTTACATAAGTAAACCTACTTCAAAGAATTCTCATATATTGTGATTTCAAAGTCAGGTGAAAATAATAAAAAGCCAAATTCATTTGTGACTTGAACCCAGTAAGCTCCAAAACCATAAATAAAAGTATACCCAGGCCCAAAGCACGAGTTCTTTGGCACTCCTAACACAGACCTGCTGGAAGAAGCCCCATGCTGCTTCCTCACAGAGCAGGCAACACTTCATCTGCCTTATTCCTCCTGCAAAAAGTCATTTCTGTCTGGATCTATTCTCTTTAAAGAGCTGAAGAATTAGCAATACACAGTTTCCAGCTACCATACAGAGGCTTCATCTTCTCGTGTGATATGATATTACACAGTAATGCAATTATTAGAAATTAATTATATGAAATGGCTCCCATAAGAATTACTCCATGCATCCCACAATTATGAATATTTTTTGTAGTGCCACTAAATAGGGAAGATACTCTGTGTATGCTGATGTATTTTAGATAATAATCCCCTGCCACAACCAATTTCTTCCCTAAAAATCTCTTTATATAGGACAACTCTGTGCTTGGAGTGTTTCAGCTCACTTCCATTACACCACATAATGATTGCCAAATAATAGAAATGATTGCATGCAAAAAGAAAAATACAGAATTAAGGCCATAACAACACACTTAACTCTGCTGGAGTGGTTGTTGGGTTTTGGTTTTTCTTTTTTAAATCAACACTTGTTATATTTCATGATTTGATGAGAACCCTAAGTACAGTATGAAAAAGCAAATGAATCTGCCTAACTGCATTGAGCTAGATTACATACAATTTCCTTCCACCACTGTATCAGAAAACAATAATCAGTAGCCTAACAAAATAAACCAGTGACCATTTGTTATTTTTAGTATATATTTTTACCTTCTGTTTTGCTCCCTAAACTCAACCCATCCCACTTGCAGCCAAACCAATTCAAGCTCAAGCTTCCTCAGCAAAAGCAGCAGTAGAAAAACCACACCTGAAAACACATTCATGAAAAACATTTTGCAATATATAAAAGGCTTCTTACCTGACTTCCTTGAAAAGCAGCTTTCCTTTAACAGGCTAACTGGTAGCAGTAAGTAGTAATATCCAGTTAGTACAAGGGAACTTTAAGAGAGGCCTCTAAAAACATGATAGCTCAAGGACAGTATTGCATCAATCCTTTCATAAACTTTTGAACTTCCATCTCTACTCTCTCCCCAGCACCCCAAGCTAACAACCAGAACCTTATTTTTGGAGGCTTTTCCGGGTTCAGACCAATAAGTCCAGCTCATGCTGCCATAAACATTTCTCTCCCACCTCCCTACCTGGCAGGTGTCCATGCTGTACTGAGGGACAGCTCCCTCCTCCAACAGTCCAAAAATTCTTTGCCATCCCAGAGAGATCCCTCTGGAGGAGCACAGAAGATTCCAGAAGCTCACTCTCCCTCACACTGCCCCGGGGCTCGGATGCACTGCAACCGCCTCAAATAATTTCTTCCCAGCTGCCGATGATGAGTTGCTGATCTGCACCTTCCCTCCACAATCACCTGGGAACCAGAACTCCCAGGGCCCTTCTCCCCAGTGCTGTCCCCACTAAACGGCAGCTGCTTCTTTTGTTCTCCCATTCCATAAAAGGCCCGTTTCCACACTTTGCCTCTTTTTACTCTGTAGCAGATTTTGCTGAGGCAGCCCTGTATTTGATTTGTCACATGTCACTCACAACACTTTCAGGCTCCTGCACACACCTTCCAAAACTTCCAGGGCGATGGAAAGGGGTTATAAACCAAAAGTAACACAATAAAAGCTGGTTTACCCCTGATTTTTTTTTAATATATTAATGAAAAAAAAAAAACCCAAACCAAAAAAAACAGAACACCTGTGACAAATGCAAAAAAACCCTTAGCATTCTCTGATTTCACAAGATCCTCTATGCCACTTTTTGAATCATTGCACATATGAGGGAAAACTTACTGCTGATTTTTTAGGACCTATTTTTAAAGAAACACTGAAAACGAGCCCATTTAATGACCTTAAAAAGTGGGATTTCCACACTGAAAGCCTTAAAATTCTTCACAGCTGTTCTTCCTTCATAAGAATGGCAGAGACTGCACTAACTGAATGCTCATGCAATGGAGAAACAAACTTATTTACATGCTAGTAGTTCAACCATCTCCTAAATTAGTCAAAGTGAAAAATGCCCAAGCTGCAAAAGGAAGGACTTTTATCATCATGAATGTAATGTAATAAACTATGGTGTGTCTCTAGTTTCAGAACAATGTCCCACCTGGATGCATTTCTGGGGCAAACCAAAACCACCCCCTGAAATAACAATACTGGGGCCACAAATGAAGCAAAAAGAGAATTCAGGAGGGTCCTGGGTTGGACCAGACTGCACCTGTGGGCCCCAAAAAGCTGCCCACAGAGAGAGCACAAAGCCACGGTGTCAAGTGCAGGTGCTGCATTCTGCAACAGTAATGTGCAAAAACAGCCCACAGTTCCCTTCTGAAATTGCATTCTTTGCATCACCTCCTTCTTCTGGATCAATCTGCTCCTATGAGAATGGAGGAAGCCCCCAGTCAACAAAATATCCCTACTCAAAAAACATCTGAGCATGAAGCTAAGCAGAGACAGGCTTACATGCTATCGCTGACTGGAAGCCATGGCTCAATTTAGCAAAACAATTAAATACAAGATTATTCAGAAGTGAACTTATATTCGAACCATCTGAACTTCCCTTATGCTTACCCTTAAGCAGATCCTAAAGGAGTTGCTTGAAAGAAGTCATATGGATCTGGTTTTTTTTTTTAAATTATTTACGAGCAAATGTGTAGGGCTAGCTGTCAAAACAAAGGAAACAAACATGTCACATGGAAGCAAATCTCAACAGTCCCTGATTTGCAAAATCTCCGCAGTTTTTGCATTGGGAACATAACAAAATTCAAATCACGAGCCAGCATGATGAAGTTTCACAGGAATATCGAGATCATCTTCTGTCATTCACAAACTCGTCATCCACATAAGATTTTATTTTCAATCTACTGAGGATTTTGCTGCAGCCTGAGCAGTTTTCTCGCTGTGTGATACCCCCAGGTGGCAATTGGAAGCACTAACGTTGGGATTGCCTTCAGGTGCACATTATCATTCCCCAAATGAGGCACACCGAAAATTCCAGAAACAAATCAGCTACTTACTGCTAGAACCAGGACCTCGGAAAAAAACATCTGTATTTCTATTTTAGACAACATTTTCTATACAGGAACTTTTATTGCTATGGGCAACCATTTGTGACAGTTTCTTAGTAATGTAGCAAAATGGCTGCAAAACATGTTCAAAATCTTTCACATATGGAGAGTTTGAGAGATGAGGAACCCAGTATGAATCTAACAGAAAATAGATTTTGCTATATATAAAATATCATTCAACTTGGAAGCCTCTTCTTTGAAGATGGGGGGAAGCAGGACATGGAGACCACTGTGGGAAATCTTTTTACCGCCCAACCACTGGGTGCCACCTCTTTAAGAAGTCACTGTGCTGCCTAAGGATGTCAGGCTGGGGATAGGCATAAAGTCCTGTCATAAAGGGAAGGAGCAGCACAATTCTCCAAATTCTGTAGGCTGTAGAGTGACTCAGTTGGATAGAAAAGCTGAAGAGTTTTAAAGAGTCTTTTTATTTATTATTTCCCTTATATTTATTTGTAGAAGACATTCTGGCATTTTCTTATCACAGACTTCAAGCCTGTGTTGTCTGTTACTAGGTAATTTTACAGTCCTAATGGCTTGAGTCAGTTGGAATCTTTAGTGATACAAAATGAAAATATAGCAACAATAGGCTCCTTGTTTTACTGTAACACTTCATCTCAAAGGCACAGAAAATCTGTTCACATTAGAAATTCCACTACATCAAGCAACAGAACACATAGGATTTATGCTGCATGCCTCCTGAAATTAAAGGCATCTCTACAGGGACGTCAGTTTTAAAAGAACTCAAAAAGAGAAGTTAAAATTAACTTTCTTTGCCCCCCTCCAAAAGCTTTTGTGGAAATTCGGTCAGAGGAGTTACACAGAGGACCATCAGCTGGCATAAACTGACTTGAGTTCAAGACCTGGTCATATTAATTGGGAGAAAGTATTTAAAGTTAAAAAGCCAAAGTCACTTAAATTTTAAAAGCACCAATAACTGTTAGATGTCAAATGGAGTCAAACAGAACAGAGAGGACTCGGCCACCACTCTGTAATGGAGACCTCTTCAAAAGCTTCTTTTAAATTCATTTTCATTGAGCACTTTGTACTGCAAGAACTGGCTGGAACCAGGGACTGCACTGGGAAAAAGGGCACTTTGCAACGCCCTCCTCCCATATCTTCACTCCACATGAAGGACAACCTTTAAATACTCCAAGCATTGGCTCGTGTGCAAGGCACTGTGGGTCTTGGAACTGAAAATCAACACACAGCCAACCTTCCAGGGATTCCTGGTGAACAGGGAAGGGGCAGGGGAGTCCCGTGGCCCATTCTATTTTCACGATGGCCACTGCAGATCTTTGCACATCTCTTTTAAAGTATTAAAAGCGCTTTTCGTAACATGTGAGAACCTTTGTTATGCTGCATAAGCCCATGCCAGGCTCTTGAAAAACACTTGTTCTCACTTTGATTTTACAAAGGGCTTTCCTACTCCCAACTCTGTGCCTAATGTCAGGGAAGTTTCTGCATCCTCTTAACTCTCCCAACACCCCATCACCAACGCTGCTCATCATGAAAAGGGCAACTCAGAATAGTTTGTGGAGCACTTTCTGACTCCATTATTTACACTCTGCTCCAGGCAAAGAGTGGCAAAAAAGCAAAATTTTCAAAGGAACTTTAGGGAAATAATCACCTAAAAATCCTGTGTCATGAACAGTTCATCCAGAAGACAAGAACACTAGCAGTTGTTAAAGTACTTTTAATGCTGCTTTAACAATTAATATATGTAGTGTTATTTAAGTGTTACTAGAGGTAAGAACAGGCCATGAAAGACAAAAGGATATGGCTGAATATGTGGAGGCCAGACTAACTGATTCACTTGAAAAGGAATAATTCTGACCAAGCTGTCAGCGCAAAATCACTGGAGAAGGCTGAGCAAATAAGGCACAAAAATACTTGGACAACAAGCAAAAGACAACAGTGTTCAAGGGAGCCCAGAGGCAAGCAAAGGAATGCCATCAAGAGAGAAACAGTTACTTTTCAAAGCGGTGAAAATTTGGAGTAGGAAAGACAGGAGACAAAGTAAAAATTCAATTAAGGCAAGAAATATCAAATGTTAGGAAGTGGATAAATTGTATTAGAAAATCAGGAAAAATATAAGGGAGAGAAAATACAATTAAGCAAGCCATGCTGCAAACAGAATTGAGTAAAAATTTGGGATTTTTATAGAACCAGAGTGGACCAGTGCTGAATATTACCTGAATTTAGGCATCTTTGGGTTGGTTGGCATGCTTTAAGGGGGCAATGGCACATTTTAACCCCTGAATTCTGGCTTACATCAGATCCTCACACAGCTCACCTACATAAGCAACATTTCTTTAGCAGACTTCAGCTGATAGCACACTTCAGTTTACAGAGAAGCCATTAGGATATTCCAGCTATCTGCCACAAGACATGTAGGTCACAGAAACACAGTGTCAGATAAAAGGAGCTAAGCCTGATCTCTCTTTTGTCTCACAGATTACAAGCTATTCCAGAGTCTAAAAGAAGATGTGTAAATCCTGATTATTCAGGACTGCCAGGAGTATCAGTTTCCTGCACAAAGGAACACCTGGCACAGAATAAACCTGAACAATCTGATGTGAACATTGTTTTTAGACGACTTCCTGGGGAATGTCCTCCCTTCCCCAGCCATCCTTCCAGAGTAATGGCAAGCTTAGAATCATGCTTAAATTATTATTTTATTAGGATGATGATAGGCTAAAATAACTGCCTACAGAAAGCTCTCCAGCTTGCACAAGGCTTAAAACCTGATTCTTTTCTCAGAGTCCCCTCAGTGGTGATGGGGACATGCCCCATATTGGTTCCCTTGACATATAGATGCACCCCCTATAATTAATACAAAAAGGTTCAAGCTCGTGCAAAATGTGGCTGCTTGGAAACATTCAGAAGGACTTCTGCAGCTATAAGGGATTAACTTGTTTCACAGTTCCTCACAGATATTATGCTCCTGGTAGATTCCAGCCCACGTTTATTCAAGCTGAAAACCTCAATCCCGATTCCCAGGGCCATCCAACAGAACAAGTCCTGCCTGTATCAATCCAGGGCTGTGCTCCTTGGGGACTGAGCAGTCCACAGAGCCCTTGGGTGGCTTCACATCCCATTCTTGTTTGAAAGGACTCACCACATGTATTTTTTGGATCTGAACTCCTTCACAGCTCTCCCAGCCAAAAGAACACTTTCACAATACGTGGCACACACAGAATTATTACTCTCCCAGCTTGGATTTCCTTGCCTAGGGAAAAGACCAGACTGAAATGGTACTAACAACTGAGAAAATGTAATTTCCTTAAGTAATACTTACTTACCGTTTTGCAAGAATAAAATAAAATTGCAACATTCTAAGTTCTATTAAAATACTCAACCTATTTGCACATTTAGTTTACAGAAAAAGCTTCTAACTTGTGTTGCTCTTTTTCTATTGTCTGGATACAGAAATCTCAGAGATCTTGACACAAAAAGTGCATTTCCAACAAAATATGATTTACCAAACAATAAGAGCTGCTGAATTCAAAGGGAACATCAACCACATGAATGGCTTAAATACACTGTGCAATTTCCCTACTTAATCTTGGCTTGGATACCATTTGACACATTTCCAGCAAAAGGCAACAAAATTAATTCTCCACTTATACCCTGTACAAGCTCTGTGATTTACTCAGAGGAAATAAAAGTTTTCACAAAGTGTTTGATAATGGACCACCTCCATCAATCACTGTGGCAATTCTCCTCCCCTGACTTCCTGAGAAGTCTCTGGATGATCCTGCTGCCCCCTCCATCCAAAAGCAACATGAGTTTTGTTTAACCTCCCCAGCCATAAAGCAGAGCTCTTCTGTTAATCCGTCATCTACTAATCAAGGCTCCATCCGGAAGGGCCCTGGATATCCATTAGCAGCTGGAATGCTGCATTCAAATCCTGGTTCCTCGCAGAAAAATGATGAGTTCTGGAACTGTTACTGACCTAGGATAATTCTTCTTCCGCAGGTGCAGGTGTTTGTGTGAATAATTTTTAAATACAGCATAAATCCCAGAACTGCTAATGCAGAACCATCCCCATCCACTGCTCTGACAGAAGAAGCTTTCAAAACACAGTATCTATAAAGCCAGAATTTTTCAAGGAGTTTAAAGGGTATTTATAACAACGTCTCTTGCATAACAAATGAAAATACGGTGCCTTCTAGTTACCAATACAATGCAAATACTGCTTTTGACAAAGGAAATCGGTTTGTTTTGTAATGGTTACAGGGAAAACATTGGAGGAAGCACATTGCTGTTCCTATATAAAATGGCAGATAAAAGTTATTATGATGAATTATAGTTGAGCATGTAAACAAGAAGATTTACCCACATTTTTTTAGAAGAAAGTGGTGCTTCTTAGGGTGGATCAGCAACTACAATGTATTCTCAAAATCTCTACGTATTTCAGAAGTTTCTGAAAGAGGGCACAAACTAATATATTTTATATAATCTTTATTACCAGCACCTTATGCATGAGACTAATTTTGCTCTATCCTGACATGAAACATGCAAGGTTTTTTCAACTCTGACTTTTTTCATCATCTCTCAAATGAATTCAGAACGTCTCTGCTCTCAGTATTTTAAAGCGGGAACAGTGAAATTTTACATCGAACTCAACCTGAAATATGCTCTGTTTTCCTACACATTTTAAACCCATTTTATGGCAGTATGATTTTTTTTTTTTCCCCAAACCCGTTTCTCTATCCTAACAGTTCCTGCTACTTCGCAATGGAGAGAAGCGGCTGGGAACAGTTATTTTACTGCCTTACATAAATGACCATGAAACAGTGGCATACAATATAATGACATGGACGTGGTAAATACCCTTTTAACTTCCAAAATGTAAAAAAAAAATCCACCCAACTGCTCCCTCTCACCCCCAAACACCTGCAATTTCACCAGCAGGAAACAGGCTGAAGTACAGAATATATAATGAAGTGCATAATAAACTACATTTCAGGAATTTTACCAATATGAAGATTTATGACAGTCACTTTACCCCAGAATTCTCCAACATCAAAGAGTGGTGTTAAAGCTCCAGTGACAGCCAAGGCAATAGCTGGATGGATAAAATGTGGTTGCTGTAACATCTCCCCTCCTGAAGGAGAGAAGGTCAAGGGATGCTGCTTTCATACCAAGGTGCTCTGGGTGAGCACAAATTCATCAGCAAAGTCACCTTCAGGCAGAGGGTTTCTGACCAGTCACTGTTAACTGTGCAGAAAAAAATGTATTTTAGGGGTGACACGGGGATAAAAAAATAAAATCGGAGCTTCCCTTCATTGGCACTGTGAAAATTAAACACTGGGAAAAGCTGCTGTCAGAGGTTCCTGCTCATTGGGATTCCACACATCAAAACCAGGAGCTTTCTGGAACTCTAGAAATTTACTCCCCAATTCATAGACAAGCACACAATATCTCAGATGAAAGACTGCTGACTGCTGTGCAGCTAAACCCACTAATTTACTTAGCATATTCTCTTTTTCTGAGATCTCCTTGCAGCTGTTCCTTGCAAATGATCCAAGGCAACATTCCTTTGCTTGAGACAAGCATAACAAATTTGAACTAAGGAAACACTTTCAGGGAGAGGTGGAAAAAAAAACATCTGAACTTGAGAGAAAAAGATGAACACCCCCCCTCCCCCCACGGTTCTGAAGCATTCAAAATGTATGCACTGATTCTGTAGTTTCTACAAAAGATAAAAGCTGGGGCACGAAACTTTGAATAAGAAGGATTAAAGGGTAAAGAAATTAGCGCTTTTCTTTCAGAAACAAGGGCAAATGTCAGCCAGTGGATTTATACACGTTATTTTGTCCTTGTTGCGTTTGCTTTACACTGTTAGACGGAGTTCAACTTTCCTCTGGGAAATAATATTAAATACGGGTGGTGCCCTTAATAAGCGGGTGAACAATCACTGAATTTCTAGAGAAAGTGGATTAACAGCATTTTGATAAAAAGCTCAAATTAAAGGTGTATGAGAGAGGAGGGAATAGGGATACAAAGAGGTCATTTGGAAGCAGCACACTCTCTTTTTTTTTTGCCTGGAGATCTCCAAGCCCACCTGGGACCAGGAAACTCGTGGGAAATGGGACTGGGAGATGGTCAAGCCACTGGGACAGGTCTTGGTGCACTACAGTTAGTATTTCCAGACTTCATTGACTTGCAGAGGATTGAAGGTTCCTGTTTTCTGGCACTCCTCAACCTCTGCACCTTCTGTTTGGATTAATAAAGTTTTGGTAACAGAGTTTTATTTAATTTTGCTTTTGTGAGCTAATTCAGAGACTCAAGAGGCAAGGTAATTAATAACAAGGATTTTAAGGCTTGAAATCTCTTTGAATGTTGCTCATTTCATACTGTATAATTTACCTTCCTTTCTCAAAAACTGTTTGTGCCTTCTAGCACCCAACTAATCCTATTTGCCTGAGTTAAACATGAAATGAAACACGGCATGTTGGATACTGGAGTGTGAAAATCTAGGTGTGCTTCAGATAGAGATTGATACTGATCATCCTACTTAAAACTAATTCCTAGAAAACTTGGGAAGAAAGAGCTGTTATTGTTAATGGCAGCTCACAGAACATGGACATGCCACCAGATGTGTACCCAGGCTGCAGAGCCTTGGCGCTGGGCTCATGGTGAAGACTCACTGACATAAAGGCACTGATGCAATCAGCCCTGCAGCTCTTCGTACAGTATTTCTTTCCACTCTTTTCCTAAGTCTCCCACTGCTACTCCAACCTGCCAAGCTGTCAGGGAAATAATGTCAGCTGCAGTTCTTATAACTACTCATGGTACGTAACCAGGTGCTCTTGAGTTTCCTTTGGTATGAGTTAGTACCAGCTCAGTCTCTTTCCTCTGTAAAGTGTTACTGGGGAAGATAATCCCCAGCTTTTCTAGTCCTTCCAGCTCCTCACATAAAAAATTAACAACCTGATTGCTTAAATCTGCTCATTTCTCATGGCTCCTTCCTTCTGGGCAGCCTGGGTTACAGGGCTTTGTAAAGAAGTGATGTGAACCTCTACTTGGGACACGCCCAAGCAGAAAGAATCTAGAAAAAAATTAACAAGCATCCCTCCATCCTAAAGCCTCCCTTTCTTCACTCCTGAATGACTTTGGATGTCCTTTGGCATACTGTTTTCTGTCCAGGCAACGATGCCCCTCTGCCCTCCAGCCAGGTTGCTCCATCTCTCCAAATAATTCTGAATTATTTCAACTCTACCACTAACCCTTGTTTCTTTGCTCTGTTCCAGTTTAATAAATTCCCTTTCTTCTCAGGAATCCCAGCTCTGCAGGGGCAGAGGACAGGGGAATCTCAGGTTTTAAGCAGAGCCACCTTTTTTTTTTTTCCCTTTTGGTTCTAAGTAAAATGACTACCAGCAATTGAGAAGACACACCTGTGAGCACTAAACAGCTCCGAGGCCACAGCTCAGACCTGCGCTGTGGATGTGCAGAGAGACAGAACTCAGCTTAAAAGCAGTCACTCAGCCCAAATTAATTATACACAAGGCAAGGAGCAAGGAGCAGAGCAATCTACTGGGAGCTCCTGAAGGCACCTGGTCAGTGCCATTGGAAAGGTGTGAGGGAGACAGAAGGCCCGGGTTTTAACACTTGTCTCCATGTTCACTTACCCACAAGCCCTACTTTCTCTGTGTGAAGGAATCGTAGAAAAACAAAATTCCAACCTTTTAAACACTGTTCTCTTTTAAAAAAACCCCAACCAACCCCCCAAAAAAACTTCTGTGCAGAACAAATGTGTCCTCAGAGATGCCAATGGAAAAAAGCAGGATAATTGATTCCCTCAGAGTTTCATGCTACTCTGCTATTGGTCCTGTACCTAAACATGCTATTGTTCAAATGTACACAAAGCTAACACTGCAGGGCAGCTCCCCACTCAGCAGATGCCCCTAGTTTCACGTCATGTTTTTCAAGATCCAACATTTTAAAATAATTCTCTTAAATCTCACAGAAATATCAGGTCCTTCCACAGTGAGCCAACCGCCTCTTGCCAAGATGACTCAACTCACAATGTGGAGCGAGCCCCCTGCTCTCTTAGAAAATTCACAAAACAGGAAGGAAAAGGAGGTACACTCAGAGCTCCCACCATAGTAACACACAGCCTGTTTGCTCTGTACCTGTTGGGTAGGCTGTGGAACTCATTGGAAATGCTTTGGCATTCTCCTCTTGCATATTGCAGGTGTGCGTCTAAGACCATCTCATTATTGGTAATAATTTATTGACAGCAGATAGTTCTCTCCAGGTGCCAAACCTCATCACTTGGCCTGAGGGAAGATCCTCAAAGAGAGACCTGTCACTCTCTGACCTGTAAAAGCAGCTGCAAAAGCTGCCAAAAAAAGAGGTACTTCTGGTGATTCATAAATGTCTGAAGCTTTGTTATGCTTTCCTGGGCTAAGTGCTCTTTTGCTCAGCAGATCATCTTTACTTCTCCCCCTGCCTCTACTCTTCAATTCAGTTCCAGTGTTTATTCATGTCTCCCTTTTTGGTGTCACATTTCCTTTCAACTATCTTGCATCTTTATAATCAATTTTTCTTCTCCCTTTTCTTTTCTCTCTCCTCTACTCAAACTGGATCTAGTCTGATGTTCACTGGCATCACCTCTTTGTGGATTTTAACCTAAATTTCTACCAATGTTACTCAGCCCTGGCTACTACAGGAGAATATAAACCCCTCCCCATGTGTACTGTGCTGCCAATAAAAGCAGGTCTTTAGGCATTACCAAAATAAACAGTATTAGCAACAATTAGATCTGCTTGGTTCAAATCCCTCTATGTATGGTTACACCATAGATTTGCTTAAATCACATATGCAAAAGAGCATGTAAAATTCCAATAGTGTTACTCATTTAAAACCTCACACTTTTCAAAATGCTATTGCTGGAAAATGCCATTGAGGAAAAAAAAATCCCCCAAACACATTTCTGAGGTTAGATATTGCTGTTAAAAGTAAACCAGGCTTAAAATAAAAAAAATTGGCATTTTAAAGGCCTGCAAATAGGATTAGATCTACCCAGTCTGTAGAAACATTAATAAGTGGAGCACCATTCAGAGCTAATGTATCTGAGTCACGTGAGGAGCAGCGTGAACTCTTTAATTTGCAACCAGAAGGGTCTGGAGGTTGAAAGAGGTAAAACAACTCAGCAGAAAGGTTCACCAGGACATGGATTAGGATCTTACACGTTCAAACCTCTTTTCTGTTGGCTGCAGCTCTATCTGATCACTGCTGAGCTTAAGCACTCGCCCACTTTACATCTCTAGTGCTATAAAGACATGAAAAATGGATTTTTTTTATTCAAGCTGGTTCTCAGCCTGGCACATCCCAAGCAGCAGGACTCTGGGCTAGGATATTTCTCCCTCCCCACCCACTCTCAACCTCCACCAGTGCCAAAAAACTACATGATAGTAGTGAATTAAATGACACTCTCGTGGAACTGTTCCTATTTTTCAGTACTATAGACTATTTCTACTGAGTAGTCCTGGATTATGTTTTCTACAATTCCCTGACAATATTCTCTGGAATGTTATCCTGATGTAAGCCTTTCCTCCTCTGTGAGAGCCACTGGCACCATAGATCAGTGGATGCTGGGAAGGAAGCCTTTCCTCGTAGAGGGCTTTGTGCTGCAGGACACTGAGGAGTGAATGCACTTCAGACACATCTCTGCCCCTCAGCACAGCCAAGCAGAGATAAAAATCAAGAACAAGAAAAGTTTCCTTTGGACCTTGGGTTGGTTTGTCTGGGACTTCGCCCTTATTCATGCTAACCAATGAGAAAACCTGCAGCAAAGATCAAAATCCCAGCTCTTAGCTACAGCAGAGCAAAGGTTTGGGAGTTAAAAAATGCAGTGGAAGTTTGGGAAAGCGTAAATATAGCCTGCAGTGTATAATGTGAAACCTGACAAAGAGATGGTAGCAATACACCATCAAATCCGTTGCCAAAGTAAATGAAAAAGTCACCTGGGCAGATAACATCTGGATATGTGCAACCTCAATTTAGGCAAAATCCTAATGTAAACAAGTTCACTGATAGCAGAAGGGTAGTTAAACATTCCACTAGCTTTGGATAATCAAAGCCATCTTCCTTTCCTTAGGAAAAAAAAAAAACAAAACAAAAACCAAAAACAACAAAAAAACCTTTCAATTATCGAACTCTGAGGAAGAAACTGACAGTGAATGGAAGAATTCCATTAAAATTTCAGTTTTCCCCTTTACAGACAAACATCTCTGCAAACAGCTTTTTGTTTGTACAGAAACTGCAACATCTCTCAAATGGCTCAATACTTGTAAATACTAGTAATATACAGTATAGTGATTATAAATAACATAAACACGATGTATTTTGATCCGGTTTATTAGACTGAGGCAGGTCTACACATCCTGCTGACTATAGTGGTATTATTATTATTTCCTGTGGTATCGATATTAAAATAAAACTTGAAAGAAAACTTATTTGCAGCTGTGTAGCATGGAGTTTCTTTAACATATGCATACCCTCAGCAAGAACCCTTAAAAAATGGTATCAGTCACCCTGGGAATGGTAACAATGCAGCAAGGGAATTCAGTCTTAAACAGATTTCATTTAAAGGCTGTGGAGGATCAGTGGAAATGTATCACATTACACCAACCTAATTATGTATTGCAATAGTCATTCAGTCAACCCCTATGTCAACTTACTGCATTAGTATATTATCACTGATAATGAAGTTTTGACAGTAATCTGAAACATCTGCAATAAGTACCATCAAAGCCACTGAACACAGAATAGCATTAACAAAATAAGTCTTTTTTTTTTTTTTTTCCCCCACAGTTAACAATATAGTTCTGGGGTGAATATAACATTAGAAATAAATGTAATCATATATGAATCACCTTGCTTGAATGCATATGAAATGGAATAATCTACACATTCCAGCAGAATTCAAGCAATTTTTAGGCAGTGGATACACCGGGTAAAAATCAAATGCTAGAGAGCACTAAAAAGGGTAGGAAACCCCAAGGGGTTACAAGGAGGAAAAAAAAAATTCCACAAAGTTTCACTGCAAACTATAACAATGAAAAGGAAAATACAATCCATGTGCGCCCCAGCAAATCCTAATGGCAACTAATTAAATAATAAATTCTAAAAATCCTAAAATTCTGTTCTCCTGCAGCTAACAAAGCTAAAAAGCTCATTTTTAAAAATAGGTCAAGTCTCTCATCGCCATGCAACAGTGACAGAAATATTATACTGGTTGATTTAAAAAGAAAGGGATTATCAGAACCCTTATTTGCACACAGTTATGCAGAAAAAAAATCACCTAAAATGAAATTCCACAGAGCCACATTATGCTGAGCAGAATACACAAGTAAACCTGACAAACAACACAGACAACCTGAAAATAGGCTACAAAGTTTCCAAAACAAAAACAAACAAAAAAAGAGAAAAGAAATCAAAGAGAAAACCAAATGTTTAAAAAGTTAAAATGTGCAGAACTGAAAAGCTTCCTCACTAACAACTGCCTGCTTTACACGAAAATAAAAACGCTACATGGTGCCTGAGATGTTCATTGATAACTTCATTTTGAGATATATGACATCCTGGCTTACTCGGTTCGTGGGTACTGCACAAGGTAAAACAAATAGGAACTAGTTTCAGATTAGGGCAGGAGATGAATTTCAAAATATGGAAGCCCCGAATCGATTTGCACAGCAGAAATCACATTACAGTCCCATTTAATAATGAAGGAATCTGGAAAGGATTATCTGACTTTTCCGGAGTGCACCATACCCAAATACATGGACAACATTTTCATAAGTGCAAAGATGCAGGGATTTAACTTTGAAGACAGTCACCAAGACAGCCCCAGAATTAACCATTATGAAGGTGTTATTCTATTGCTTTGCACTTGGTATAAAACACAGCCAGGACACGATCTGAATTACTGCATTGGTTAGAACGTGGGGTGTTAACAGTGCTGCATCACACATAAATAACACAGTTCCATCAATCTAAACCTTTGTGCTTAGATCCATTTTTTTCTCTTATTCTCTAATGTTGGGATGCTTAAATCTTATCCTAATCACAAGCAGATTCCCAGCAAGATGACATTTTGGCAAGGCATGGCTCATCACCTGTCCCTTATGGTGGCTGTACCAGGGAATGTTTTGTTGATTTTCAACAACTTGTCTTCTACAAAAAGTTATTTGATTGTTCACAGTGATACTGACCATTAAAAAAGGAACTACCTATTTCTGCTGGAACATTAAGTAGAAAACGTGAAAGAGAAAACAGTAGCTCAGAAGCAGCTCATTAATAGACCTACTGATCTCCTCGAGCCAGGTTTTGAGAAACAGACCATGTGCAGAGTCCATGCTTTTACCAGGTATTACAATTCACATCTTTAAATTGCAGTAGTGTGTGTACACATGCTTAGTTTCATGTTAATACAAAGACATGCTGGGGCTGTTAACCTGCTGCATTCTTCCCTAATTCAGCCAATTCATTTAAGTGGCACTCACAAAATAATACCACAGTGTGCCCCTTGAGGTCTCCAACTTTGGAGAGTGCTCAGTGTCCTCTTTTGAATGTATACTGTGAGAAAAAAAAAAACAACAAAAAACTTCATAACTTCACCCAAAATGGTTCCAGCTTACAGAGCGAATGCTCCAAAAGTGGAACTTCAGATCTCATCAGTGGACACTCCTCCTCTCCCTCTCTGAAATCTTCCAAGAAGGAAAAAAACCAACAAAATGAAACAAATGTCGTATTTGAAATATACCATTCAGGAGGATATTCATGTACCACAGAGTTTATTAACATCTCTGTGATTCTCTTCAATGGTTGCAGTGTCCCATTTCAGAAATAACATTTCTGGAAAGTATTTATACAATGTTGAACTTGGATCCCCTAAGCCATGCACTGAAGGTAATCACCAGTACATCTGTTTCTGTCATATTAAAATTCACAGCCTAATTCAATTGCAAATAATTATCTATCACCATAAAGTTCACATTATAAAATCAGAGAGGGTCGATATGATCCTAACCATTTAACATAAGATACAGGCCTTAAAAGAAGGAAAGGGGAGAAAAACAAAACAAACCCTAGTAATGAATCCTCCAGTAAATCAAACACAATCAGTTCTGCTTGTCCATCATACCCCTGGACTACCCATACCCCTCTGGGTTTTTTTCACAAGATTTACAGAATATATTGCCATACATATCAGTTAAGTCCATCTTTCACTTTTATAGCCTGAGAAAGAGAATTATTTAGTCAGAATAACATGAGTACACAGCTCTTGTAACACTGTTGTGACCTCAGTTTCTAACACCTACATCGGAGCATTACTATAACTCAAGAACTTTTTTTTCGCTTGCAAGGACATCTTAATTATCCCACCCGTGACATGAATGTTTTTGGAAGATAAAGTCTGTAATTAACTTGTTGCCAAACAATATGTTTACTGTCCCTGAAGGTCAGTTCTCGCATAAAGACATAAGGACACTTAACTTTGGGAGATGTGTGTGGTGTAACTGCCGTCAAACATTAACCAAGTGGTCATCCATTATCTATAGCACAGAAGGAAAATATTCCAAGCACCATAAAATGACTGAGTTGAAATAAACCTCTACTGAGGCTTGCAACAAATAACTGCAACCAGAGAGACAGTGCTGGACCCACTGTAACAGGATTTGTTAGAAATTCCACTTAATCTCAGTAGTCAGTCAGTAGTGGGGGGGATTTGCTCGAGACAGTCAAAGCAATATTGCTCCTGCACTGCAGAAATCTGTCTGTGCTGATTGCCCTTGTCAGGAGAAATCAGTTTTTGAAACTGTTTTTAAAGATTTTACCAAAACAACTGTAAGGGCTCCTTGCCTTGTTCAGTTCTGAATTTACACTAGAAATTTGCATGCACCAGTTTGAGTAAGAAATCCTCGATGTGCAAAGGGCAGGGTGACGACATACACAAGTATAGGTACAACAAGGGGTTTCATTAGCTTTGCAAAGCCATGAAGGGCAGCTTAGCACTCCTGGTACAATTCCTGTACCAAAGGAGTCCCCTGCTCCAGGGAGATGAGAAGATAACCATCTTTGATTAAACATCTCCTATGATATGTCAATTAGTTGTGTACATGAGCTGGGAGAGGTACAAAGAGGAAGAAAAGGACAAACAAATGAATAAAATAAAGGAAAATTATAAAAATAATATATGTAAAGCACTTCTGTGCTGTTCTGCCCAGTGTTACTCAGTCTCTGACTCACATCCCTCGTCATTATTCTGTATTTCAACAGGAAAACTAACAGACACTTGGCCTTCCTTTGCTTTACGCTCTGCTTACAGTCAGAGACAGATGGAAGGAATGGAAGGCAAAGAAAAGCAACTAAGAAAATCAAGGAGGAATAAAATCATCTTTGCCCAACAAGACACGCTCTTCTCATCCTACGCTCACAGCACGTACTCTTTCCTGCAGAGGACTAGGTAACAACTGAGAACGTGTGTTTTCCTCAAAGTATTGGACAATATGGGAACAACTTGTGAAGAAATGGCATATGGAAGAACCTAAACATGGCAAACAGGCAGGAGTGAAAAAAGTAAACAGGGAAAAGAAATTTGGATGAGAAAGCAGAAAATATGAAAATGTTGACTATTGAGGCAAAGGAGGGAAAGATTGCACCACAGAAGGGAAAATATTAAGAATTTAGAAGGGGAAAGAAACGAGAAGTCTGGAATGCCAAAATCACTGAAGAACTGGTGGAGGAAGGGGAGTCAGGAGATGCTCCCATCCAGGCGTGGCCATTAGCACGGCAGTGAACTAGTAAACAAGAAGTTCTTCCGGCATATCACAGGCCATTAAAGAAGATACTTTGTCCTTTAGGGAAAAAATAGTTGATTCAAGTTTGTTATTTGAAAAACTCTTGTATGTCAACACTTCGATACTGGAATAGCTTGCTTGCGTTGAAACATGGAATATTTGCCGGTCTTCCACTGAGAGTAGATTGGATTTCAAATTCCCCCACTTGGTTACCAAAAGCATTTCCATCAGCTGGAAACACTTTTCAATCCATCTTGCCAACTTTTGACCTATGCTAGTTTCTTTTGGAAGGTGAAACCCGCCAGGATCAGGCATGGATAAGCAATTCTCCACTGAGAGCATGTCAAATAGACACGGAGCCTCCCCTGAGCCACGCTGCAGCAAATGTGCATTTCTTGAGAACGGACACTTACTCAGAGCTGTTCATATGGAAGCAAATCATAAGAATCTGTGTCACTCCGCAGTTTCTCTTGTAGATGTGCGTAGGCATCACACGTGCTACTCATTTTCTACAGTAATATCGGAGGGTGCTGTTTGTTTGCTGCCTATAGACCAGCTAATTTAAAGAACGCAGCATATTAAAGCAATTGAAAAAGTCATTTGTTTCTGCAGCACAAAATGAAGGCTCTGATTGCCAGACAAAATAATTGACACACTGTTACACTGCACACATTTGCCTGAATGCAATGGTATAATAAGCCATTATATGGTAAGAGAAGGCTTCAGCTCATCTTGCCCCAGGAACATTCTGTCTTCTTCCCTCACTACTGTCAGTGATCCCCCTGAAGTGCCAGCCAGCTGCAAGTCGATTTTTGACTGAGCTTTCCCCTTTGTGCGTGAAATGGAAGACAAGGATCTGTCCCTATGGCTCATGGCACCTGACACCATTGCAGTATTATCCCTACAATTCTGCAGATCAAAGCATACCCAAGTGCCCCCTCATGTTCTTCCCACCGTTCCCCTTCACCAGCCATCCACTTCTTTTTTTTTCCTCCAAAACTAGATCGTCACAAGTCCAGCTCTGGTGTCTTTTTAATTTCCCAGATGATTTGCTGACTTACTTATTGCTTGCAGGAAGGAAAACACCCAGCAGAGAATACAGATGCCTTGTTGCAGCAGGAGGAGGAAAAATGGAACCAAAGTCATTATCCCCTTTACCACCACCACTCTCCGTCCTCTGTGTAAACTCTCTGACAGCATTCCCCTCTTATCTTCTTCTACAGTGTTAAGTAAAATGAAAAGGTTAAACTTGGAGGCTTATACATGGCCTTTGGGTTAGACATCCATTTTTTTTTAAAAAAGCCCTACACACAGCAAAATATTTTTAAAATCAGAGGAACAAGAAGGTTCAAGGACTAAATTTGCTACTTTAGCTGAATTACATGTACTCTAATACTGCTGTCTAGAGAAATACTAAATATCATGCTTCCTAAACTGACTACTGGAAGCCAACATCAGAACCAAAATCTCATTCCAGTATCCAAAAACATGTCACAGATGTAAATTCCTGTGCCTTGGGGATTTACATGCATGGAGCCCCACCATGCTCTTTCACATTGCTCTTCATACAGAAGTACAGGGATGCTAAAGATGGAAGAGGTAATTATTCTTAGCTTCAACCTGCTCAGGGTTTTCCTTTTATTTTCTATATTTAGCATCTCCTTGTTCAATCCTCTTTCCTTTTTTCACATACCCACATTTCTTCTCCTTGCTCTAATTGAGGCTGTTTGGAAATCAGACAGAAGTGAAGACAGTGCTGTGAAACCCTCTTAAAAGCTTGGTGTGAATCAGGGGATCACAGGCTACCACTCAGCTTCACTCACGGCAAGAGCCTGAGCCAGGTAAAGTTTCACTTGTTTAAAAAAAGAGGATTGTTACTAGATATTCAGCCTCCAGTGCTGTGTGCCTGCAGATGTCCACTGGATGATGGATTGCCCTGCAGACTCCTCCACATGCAGACACCCATGGCTCAGCAGTAGTTTGCTACCCTAGGCTGGAGCCTGCTAAATGGAGCAACTTTCAGAGCAGCTTGTAAGTCTTTGCACAGCATCAGCTTTTAGGCTTTCAGTCTTTTACAGGTAATTCAGAGCTACAAGGTCAAAATATATGGGCCTTGGTTTTGCATTAACACCACAAATGATCAAAACAACTCGTTATCTAAGATTCATCTGTTTGTCTAGAAAATAAATGTCAGTACTGTCAGGAAAGGGAAAAGTTTATGATTAAGCTCCAGCTATATCATTTCTCTTAATATCTGCTGGAAGATGGAAATCAGAAGCATTTTTAAAAGATTCAGCACTTGATTTTCCCTCCACCTCACTGAAATAGCATTAAAGAGCACTCACAGAAAAGAACACCTATGTAGAAATATGTACCTTTACAGGCAATATTGTTATGTTAAGCCATTTTGCAATTAACTTAAGGGAGAAAAATAATTCAACAGAAAACAGACACAGGGTGACTAAGCACAGAAAGCAGTTTTGCTTAAACACATGTAGACATCAAGCCAGTGATCTGCTACAGCCCAGCCCCATGGAAAGCTTGTGTGCCCTTCTATGTTGTCTTAAAGGACCGTTTCAAACACAGAAAGCCTTTAACATTTCTTCTGCGTGAAGTTTTGATGTCCCCTCGGAGATAAACAAGGAAAGCACCCAGTTTTCCAGCATGTGCAGAGTAACTAAGGAACCCATATCGTGACCCCACTGATAAAACCTCCCCAAAGGTCCTCCCCATCAGTGAGGATCACTGAGGGAACTCCAGGCTGAAAGTCATCATGGGATCCTTGATCTGCACCACGTTCACCTTCATTAGTTCAGGGCCCAGCACAGATACAGCAGTAAACCAGGTAGGGCCCAGTGCAGAGAGCGCATTCCTGCCTCATGAGAGAAGCTCTCAAATGAGGAAAGAGCTGTTACACTATCGCAATCTAAGCTAATAATAACAATAATAAAATACTATACCTTTGGGCATGTTGAACAAGGAATTAAGTTATTTATTTAAAGTATCACGTAACAGTGCTAGAAACAATAGGCACAGGCACTTCATTATTTTTTTTCATGTACAAATGAGTTTTGCACAGAGATACCAAGTGCCTTGCCATGTCATGACTGCAGAACGACAGCAGATACTTATCTGCTCAGCCTTAATTAATTTACTCCCAAATGAATACCGCATTTAGAAGGAAATAAATTGTAATTTTATCCTGGAAGACCACTTCACACAAATGGGACAAACTGTTACCTCATCTGATTTGTATCTATTCCCTAATCACACAGAGACTTACCATAAAGGAATTTAAAATTACTCTAAAAATACACAGCTGATACTGCACATAAATATTGCATCTTCCTTTCCCGATAAAATCCTTCTGAGGGAAACAGCGAAGTTGCTTTAGGCTTGTTTTTCTTACATCTCACACGAACATGCCTCAAACAGTCATATCACTGTTCCATCAAATTCTACATCACCTATGTGGAAATATCTACAAGCTCAACAATGTTCCACTGCTCGTGTTCTGCTATTCTGGTGTTTTAATTATGTTTCTTCACACAGCAGAACCAAGTTTGACATTAGTATTGAATCTCATAAATCGTCACTTTAAGAAAATGCATCCCCTGGAGGGGAGGTAATACAGGCCATATGAAAGTCCCTGTTTTAGCTTAAAACCTTCTCAAACAATCCTAATTGTTTTCAGAAAGTCAACGGCAGGATTGTGCCTTCTGAGGCACAGAAGAAGTAAGTTATATGTTAGAGCTCATTTTTGTTTGTTTTCTCATTGTGGTGGTGGGTTTTTTAAAACATAATATAAGGGCTCCAAAATAAAAAATGAAATGTAATGTGAATTCAACACTAATTCAATAGTACTGACTCTGGAACAAAAGCATGATAACACTGTACTGTAGATGTACAGTTAACATTGTGCTGGTGGTATACAGTCCCTAACATTTTCTTATCCTTTTCCATTTTTCTTCATCTCCTCAAAACATTCTACTAAGGAAATGGCCAGTGCTATAATATAAAGACCAGTGTACAGGATATAACCATCAAAAAAACACTTTCACAATGATATCCAGTGATTCGACATGTCAGAAGCTTACACAGGCTTTACAGACACCAAAGCTTGAGGTGTTGCAATAAACTCCACTAAACTAATTCCTTAGAGTGCTAATTGTGGCTTTTGCAATTGTGAAATCAAGACCCCATTAGGTTTCACTCTCCAAAGGAAACACATCAATCTGGTCTAACTGTCAACTGACTATCGAGAGTTCAATTTTAAGTTGGGGCAGCAGAAAGTTTGCACTTGCATGACACAGTTTCCACAACAACATGGACTCATGCTTTGAATCCAATAGGGATGCACATGGACACGGACTGATATCACGCACTGTGATAGCAGCAGGCACATGTGGTCATCTGCAAAGGCTCAGAGGTTTCTCAAGCAGTGTCCTCTTAAGAGAGCTGCAAAGAGAAGGAATTGGAAGAGTGCAATTCTTTAAAGAAATCTCTCCAGCTCTTTCTGTAGCTCTTGCCAATTCTTTCAGTTTGTGTATGAAGGATATGCCACTGAGCCCCTCTCCAAGGGTGCCCCAAGTCAGCTGAAGAGTGGCAGAATCAGTAGATGTTCAGTTTTGTAAACATATTCCCATCCATTATCTCAACACTCTGCATTCTGTCTTCCATGTTTTCAGCCTGTTTATAAAGGGAAGACTTGGCTATTGCCAACCTCTCTGCTTTCTCTCCATTGCACCGTGAAGAGGATTTCTTAGTGCCCACGGTTTCACCTCGACCACCGGGGTTTAGCATCCAGAACCACTCAGGAGGTGGACGAGGCAGAGAGATGCTACTACTTTTTTGGCTAGAAAAAAAGAAAGCCTGTGATCCTATTGCTGGAGCCCCATGAGTGACCAGATGATATAGTGGCCCATGAATCCTGATTCCTCTGCCTCAGGAGACACTCTCCAAAAGCACCAGCATGTATATGCTGACCTAGGGGTAATGAAGCCACTTCCTGAATGTGACCCATGTCACAGGTTTGAGTAGCCCATGAGGTCCCTGAGCTGCCCTCTCCTCACCTGGGTGCATATAACTCACATTAAATTAATTCTCTCAGAGAGAGAAAAGAGAGAATATTTATCTCAGGATCAGAATGCTTTTCGCTTAAAGAACTCAGCAGTCTAGAAAAATGAGGAGCAATCATTTTGCTCCCATGACAAACAAAAGCTTCCTTGCCAGTAGACACTGTATATTGACAATAACCTGTAAGCACCGTAGCACGCATAGTAATAAGATGGCATTTTGCTGCAGTGCATTTCTATCTTGTAGATACTCCTTTTTTGTTGCTGTTGTCCTAAACAGAAATATTAAAGAATTAAGATTTAGTATTTTTCATCATTAAAGTAGTTACAATCAACAAACACTTAATTGCCACCCCCCAACATCAGCTTTACTCAGCGTACCCTAATTGAAATACTGATGGCATAAATAATGACTTATGAATCATCTCCATCTTATAAACCAACTCCAAAAGCATGGAACATGAAGTTTGGGATTTTTTTGGGGAACTGTTATTTTATTTTCCTGCAATTAAGTTGGTAAGGCACCAAGCTACCACCAAAAATGTCACACCGAATTAGCTTCCCTTTTATTAACCATGGCAGGTCAAATAATTAAAAAAGTGAAGGTGTCTTGGTAATGAGACTTAATTCAAGGACATTAATTTACAATGACACAGGTTCCTCCTTTCTGTATTACCCCACGTACTTATTAAAAAATCCCTGAAGGGTCAAACTCTTATGTCATCTAGAAATGATTTTGATCCCTCTCCACCCGAACTGTCTTCATTTTGCTCCTAATACAACTCCCAGTTTTCACCCTGTCACATCAACTTGGCCTTTAGTGGCTTGATTCTGGTTCAAAAGATGCCGTAAACCATGCCTGTCATCACCTGCTGCCTTACACGGACCTCGGCGGTGACTCCGTCACAGGCCAAAGAAAACCAGCTCCTGTTGGCCACCCATCGACCACGGCACATACGAGCAGCTCTGGACCTCCAGTTTATAGAATGCACTAAGCTGGTATTTTATCAATCAAAAATGTTCAAGGAAACACCAGCTTTCCACAGTTTTTGGCCTGCTTGAAATGCTTGAAACCGAACGAGGTTTCCTCAAAGATATCGACGGCATCTGTTTTCTTTCTGACAGTCTTCAATCAAACCCAATCAAACCCTATATGTACCCTCTCACTGTCTTGCAGTACATTTCTTCCCTTTTGGACTCTGCAGTTATTTCTGATTGCTGTTTTATCTCATTTTTCAGAAAAACAGCACCTAGAGTGGTCAAAGAAAATAAAGAGCATCAGTTATGCAAGAACCTGCTGTTCAACAAGGATGAGAGTGAGTGTAGGCTCACTGTCTCCAGGAGATGCAAAGTACTGCCCAGTCTTGAGGGTGATAATCTGATGTTATAACACTGGACACTGCAAAATGGATATTAATATGGATTGAGAAGACACTGAAAACAAGATTAAAATGCAATCAAGAAGAGCTATTTTATTTTATTTTTATCAGGGTTTTATGGAGGCTCAGGAAGCCCCTGAGCTGAAAATTGGTTAAGAGAACACTGTGAAGGGGCATAATCTATGCTTGCTCTGTTCCTGCTCTTCCCTTCGCACTCTTTTATGGTCATTAGGGGACTTGTTGCTCTTTTTTCCCCTTTTTCTTTTCACACCATCCTAGAAAACACAGCAATCACTGGCTTCACGCAAGGAGGGGATGGCGCAAGCTCCAAGTACATTTCCCAGTCCCCAAACTCATTTAATATAAAATCCTCCAGTTGAGGACATAACAGATATTAAACTGATAAAAACATATGCTGCACTTGATCTTTGCCAAAAGGTCAAGAGGCAAACACGAATCAGCAGAGTTGGTGGTTTCTGGGTCTGACTCAGTGCACATGCTGAGACCGAATCATCCCAAGATTTTAACACCTCAGTAGCAACAATTACAGAGCTTTAGCACTTCAGATTTTATTTCAAGAAGCTGCAGACAGACTGCAGACCCCAAATAACTCACTACAGGACCTCAGTGAGCTCATGATTTTGCACACACACACACAGGAACTGTTCCTGGACAGGAACTCAGGAGAGCTAACGACGCCGTGTCCATCCTCCCAAAATATCCCAGTCTTGATCTGAGTATTTCCTCTACAATAAACTAAATAAAAAGAAAAAACACCCATAATTTCCCTCTAACCTTCAACCTTCTGCTGCCCCTACATCCCCTGCTCCAAACAATTAAGGAATTTTCTGCCTTCTGAATCCTAATGGGGTTATTTTAGAAATGTATCTCCCTTACAGAAAGTGTTTCACAAAATTCTAGAAAGTTGAGGGACTTTTTAATAAATAAAAAATTAAAACCAGAACTAAATACTGCAGTGAATGTTCTTAATCCTTGCTGGACTCATTAGAGCATCTTGCACGCTAATTCAAAGACTACATCTCAGTCTTCCTAAGTATGATTTTTAATTACTCTGTATCAAACTCCACTGTAAATTAACATAGAAGAAATCCACACACAAAGAGCACTAAATCAATACTGCTAAAAGCTTCAAAAACATCATCCCTGTGTATGGAAACTAAAAGCACCTTTTGAAGTTAACAAATAATAACAAGAGATATTTGAGTAACTTGGAACAAGACAACAATTTCTTTAAAATTATTTTCAAGACTGCTTGGTAAACAGGTTCGGAAACCTTTTTATTTCCAATTATATTTTCAATCACTCATTATAATCACTAATTTTCTGTAAGAATACAACAGTAGGTCGAAAGTGAAAAGAAATGCATTGTCACAGCAGAAATACCCAGATAATACACTGATGTTGGTGCTCCAAGCCGCACAAGGGAGCCAGCCAACTCTAAAGTAATTTTTTGGCTTTCAAAAGTCTTCAGTGAATCAGTATCAGCAAATCTACTGGATTTTAATGAGTTAAAATATTTTAATAGCATGGCTTTGTTCTTTAGGTTTAATCACCTTTCCCTAAGGCTCTGAACAACATTTAAGCATGTGCTTAATTTGCTATTGAAGTCAACAGTGAGTGCTGAAGTTAAACATGTGCCTAATGAGATTTACTGAATCAGAATGCGGAAAACCCGATGTGAGCAGAATCAAAGCCCAGAGGCTTTAGCCAAGTCCACCCCCAGTTTCCCTAAAGATACAGGGCCCCCAAAACACGAAGGGAAATTTTGTATTATTGTGACATGTCCGCTGCACGCCCGTAATTCTGAAATACTTATGTAGCAAAACACATAAAGACCTTATAAGTCTTTACAGCAAGAAAAACCTTTTGATTTATCCTAAAAGCCTAACTTTTGTGGAATTTTGTTTGGTGCCAGTAGTTCAGCAATACCCTTTGACACGAGACAACTGTTGATTTGCCTCATGTTTCCTCCAAAAAGAAAACGTAGCATAATTAAAATGTTTTGATCTGGGGCAGGAGGGAATGGAGTGATGGAGTTAACATATATATATCTTTTAGCTCAAAGTTCCTCTGTGAAAAAGAAGGAACATAATCCAGCATTAGATCTCACTTCCTCAATCACTCAGGCAAACTCTGTAATCCTCTCAAACCAGGATATGAACATCTGCATTGTACCAGTTGATACTGGTTTTCTCAGATTAAATTCAATTAAATTACCTGCATGCCTTTAAAACCTCTTTTTTATTACCACAGACAACCACTTCTTCAGAGTGTGGGGGAGTTTAGTTCAACAAAGAACAACTCAATGAGCTTTGAATGCAGCATATAAAATATAAAACTGTTCTTTACTATTTTGTGTGACATTTAAATGGATTAAGTAAACATTTAATTGAATCGCAACTAATAAATATTTTCTTGACAGCAAATATTATAAAAAAGGATTTGACTCCAAAAGAAAAATTCTTCAGATTCCACACTTGCTGTAAATGTTCAAGTCTGACTTAAAAATATTTTAATTCTTTCTCTTTTGGCTAACATGGAGGATCTGGTTTTGGCATCAAATATCAGAGAGACTTGGGAGTTTTTTCCCTGCCCAGAAAAACAAACATTGTATTGGAGAAATATTTAGCAATCTCTCTTAACAACATACAGTCACCAATCCTTTCTCTAATACACTGTAAGAATCAGCAAATCTGTCAGAGGAAATTTTTTTTTTAAAATTTAAACGGTGAACAGAATTGCTCCCTCAATATGGCAGTCATTAGCATGGAAGGAGTTAATCTTCCCCACTCCTTTTTAAAGAGTAAAAAAGGCTAGGAACAGCTGTCACTCAGGTGATGAATACAAGCTGCCAGCCTTTTAAACAGCAGGTACAGCATTTGAGCTCTGAATTAATTAGCATTCAGAAAGCCTAAACACCGCTTGATAACTCCACAAGATGATTTTTGTCCCTTCCTGCAAATTAATACTGCTATTAAGATGAGCAAGGGCACAATGCAGATCGTAATTGTACCCATTAACCAAAGTTTCACAAGTAACAAATTGGAGGCTCCTGCCAAGAATGCATCAAGTCAAATAAAGCCTTGCTGCAAATAATGTACAGGAATCCATCTTCACTTTTCCATGGCACTCACAGAGCCACACACAACATGGATCCCTGTGTAAATGCATGAAATGTTTTCTGCATGTAACCACAGGCTTCTCAAAAGTTCATGTTTCTAAATGTTTAAATAGTGGCTTTGTCTCAAAAACAGTCGGGCCACTTGCAGACAAGAGCTGCCTTTAACATGCACATATACACTGAAATGACAAGTTAACAAGGCCTTGGAGATTATACTTATAATGTCTTAAAAAACAAGGCCTCCCTCCACCAAATGCTGCTGCAGCACTGCATCAAAGTCTACATAATCCGTGTGGAAAATCTCCCTCCTATAGATGTCATTTCCTTTAAACGAGGAGCATATTTTATAAGGCACAAAAATGATTGATATAGGAATTTAATGATGTTTAATAAGTAGCCATCTGTCAACAGTCAAGGAGTAAAAAGGAAGCACATTATTATTCCCCAAAAGACTAGAAATATTGATGCTAATTAAAAGGCACATTATCATTATCTCAAAGCAATGTCTAAATACTAATCAAACTTCAGGTCCAGGGAAGGGGAAAGGGGGAGCACTAGGGATATGAGTGCTCGCCTAATGGGTCACTGGATTTGACAGTCTCCAAGCTGGTGTTATGATACTGTAGAGATCAGAACTTGGCAAGTAGCTGATAACTCCTGACGGGGTGGGCAAGCAATCAAACCCCAATCTGACGTAGGAAATGTTATTTATTTTCATCTCAACTCTTTAGAAGAGATCTTTGATACACTTTTTACGAAGAACTGTGAAAGGAGAAAACTATGCTAAACCTGGCATTTCACTGTTTTTCCCAAATTTCTGTCCACCAGATTCCAAAACAAAATAAAACTTGGCATTATGGTTCCCAGACACGATTAACTGCACCATCCTAAACTGCAACGTGCTCGGTACTTTTAGCTGAGAAATGGATCAGTATCACATGTACATGAGGAACTTATGTGGCCAGATACAACTGAAACCTACACACAAGGGAACAAACCCCATGAACACAGTGCCTGTGAGGCACATTTGACTCTTTGGCCCTTCAGGAAATCACTCATGCTGAGGAAGAAGGTACATAAAGGTAGGTGGTTCAGGCTGCTGCTGCTGCTGTTTGCTAAGCTCAGCCTTCAACATTAATATCAGTTTATTACCTTTTAAAATGTGGTATTTATTGCCATTTTCATAATTCATCTTGATCAGAACCTCTCTTAAGCAAGCAGACCTCTACGAACCTCAGAATCTATGCCTCGTGTTTGAACTGAGGCAGCCAACAGCCCCATAACATGCTTTTTGCCTTAGTATGTAAAAAGCTGACAAGACTCTTGGCATTTATTGCTTGCAGAGAGGCACAGTTATAGGCCATTGGCAAATGTTTTCTTGCCCCTGGGATACAAGAGATGTGTGAGCAAGATATGACTGATTCCCACCTCCCACGTCGTGGAAACTAAACACGTAGTCCCAGGTTTAGCAATATTGACTCTGTGAGCCAGGCCCAGCAGTTTATCCACTTTACAAGGTCAGTTCTGTGTTGTCAGAGCAAAGATGAGGGTGAGTCATGCAGAATATTCTAGCACTGAAGATAAGGAAAGCAAAGACAAAGTAAAAGGCATACTGGGAGCAGGTAGAGAAATTAGGGAAGCGACAATCACACCAAATGGATGGAAAAATGGCAAACTGAAAGTATCCCGGCCGTGTCTTTAGAAGACCATGGCTACTCCAGTAATCAAGGTCCAGGGGCATGGGCACCATAGCTAATTAGGACCAGTCATTTTTTCCATCATATTTTTACCAGTTAACTTTTTCACCTGTAATTGCCACTATCAAATTACCGTCTCCACAGTGCCAAGCCACCTCTAGTCTTCCTTCTCAGGTCAAGGAACCCATTCATCACTGCCAAGTGAAGCATATTTCTATTTTTACCTGTCATTTTCAAGTCATCACTTCACACAGGTGTGACCTCTGATCCTGATTTTCCTTCCAACACTCCCCTCGCTGTACTCTCATAGTCCTCCATTATCTCTTCCCTGAGAAATATTACAAAAACTTAAAGAGAGATGTCCCTGGTTTTGATTACCCTATTCCAATCTAACTCCTTGATCTTCAGCATAAACACTTCAATCATTCTGGCATTTTCATTGACTCAAATTAAATGCAGAGCCAGTAATTATTTCAAAATCCCCTTGCCCTTTCATATACAGGTCTTCTGCCTTATACAGCGACAAGGTATTACCTCTCAGAGTCTTAAATGGTTTAGATCAGGGGTCCTCAAACTATGGCCTGTGGGCCAGAAACGGCCCCCAAGGGTCCTTTATCCGTCCCGCCGCCCCCCCGTCCCAGATGACTTCCTGCCACTTAATCCGCGACTCGTCCTCCATCTGCCCCCAGGGGGCGCCTCTCGGCTACAAACCGGCCCCCGACGGTGTTTGAGGGCCAGTGAAACGGCCCCCTGTTTAAAAAGTTTGAGGGCCCCTGGTTTAGGTACTTCAGATACACTTTGGATATGAATTTGAAGCAAGGGGACTCTTAAGTAAACCTTGTGAGGCTTAGCCAGTACTAATTGTTAGCAATTACAGTGCTTTTCTCTTGTTGAGCCCCAATGCTCAAACATGATGTGAGCCATGTAACCATACAATAGTTCCACTGATTAGCAGGTTCCTCGGGGTGATCATGAGCAGGACGTACAAGATCCCCTGCATTTTGCAGCCTGCTTTACATAAATTCAGCAAAGCCAACATGAAAATGGAAACGCACAGGGCTGTGTAGGTAAATTGGAGACAGAAGGTTTAGGTAGACACACAGAAATGAAAAAAACACCATCAGTATCCAGCTTTACTTACATTATTTACTTCCATATTCACTACATTTGTTTTAAACTGGCACCAAACTCTTTATTCTTTGTGCCTCACAGATCTGCCTTCTGACTGTGCAACTGTTGTGCACTGTAGAGCTGTGAGGGCAGAAGTGGAATGTATGAAAAGCTGTATAATTGTAAGTTAGGGCATATGGTGCTACAGAGAATGTAGGGGTTAGTAGGAAGAAGGGGGTTTTGTTTTGATTTTTTCAAGAGTCCGGATGTGACTAAAGCTTTTTCCGGTGGGCAAAGAAAATATCCCTTGTTTCTCTGTTTCTCCACAATTTGAAAAGTTGCTTGCATTTTCTTCCCCCCTTTTTTTTTTTTTTGTGTGTGTGTGTGTGTGGCGGGGAGAGAAGAAGGGAGGAAGGCACGTTTAACATTAATTCTTATTTACACGACAAATAATGGACCTTCCTTCTGATTCTCTTCTTCTGCCCCAAGAAAACACATTCTCTCCAACAGCATGCATAACATTGAGGTTTTCACAAAAAGAAGCCCCAAAAGGAGCAGGCTGCTGTGTAAACATGTCAAGCTCCATAGCTCACATGCATTGAAACAACCAGCACAGCTCGTTCTTCTCAAAGGTATTGCTTCAAGCTGATTGCTGACTCAAGACAAGAACACAGCCCTGGTCACAGTGAGTTTCTGAGCATTTTCCCTGCAGCTGCAGGGTATAGAGGGTTTTCTGTTTGTTTTGCTTTCCCCCCCCCGCCACCTCCTTTTTCATATGAAACCTCAGATTCTGGAGTACAGTTTGGCAGCACCAGGCTGAAACCGCTGCCAGTTTCCTCGGGTACAGAATCTCTAATAACACAAAGCCCTGACTATCTTCTCACCCAATAAATAATCAAAATTTTGCACCACGATCGCCCTCAAAAAAACATGACTTGTTGTTTTCATCTCCCCGTTGCAGCTAATCCTTCCTGTCAGCGGGGTTTCATCCATAACAAGTCTGCCTGTGACATGTTTGGTCCCAGTGCACCCCTTAACTAATCCCACACGCACAGCGCGGTTCACAGAGCGCGCGGGTTGCAAAAAGGACCATGGAGACAGAGAGTCTCTCCTCCTGTGGGATCAGAAAGGCTGTGTTTCCCATGGAAGACTCTCATCAAACAGGAGAGATAGCGGGCTGTCAGGGAAGTCTCGGCTCACGGATCACATTTCTGGTGCATAAGCAGAACTGAACATTCCCAGTATTTGTATTCCTGAATGACTCTGCTGTCGGGTTGGATACTGGTGGCGTGTTTATTGCTGTCATGCTGGAAAGCTGACTTAGGCGAGGTTTGCTTCGTACTCAGCAGTTTTAAACGGCATTTTTCTAGGCTTTTAGGGCTGGCATTGTAGGACTCACTCTCTAGGACTTGCCCTTCCTTTTCTCCTCCCCTCTTCTGTCCCTGCTTCAATTTTATGCTTGTTCACTTTGCCCAACATTTCAAAAGAAAACGCACGAGGTGGTAAAAACTGTACATAATGTTTCCACCAGTGAATTAATCAGAGGCTTTCCTTGGTTTCTCGGAAGGAATAATGGGAATAAACTCAGTAAGACCTATTTGTTCACCCCACTTACTTTTTGCCTGCCCCTCTACCCACAGCAACCTGGGTTTAATGTGCAGCTGTGGAGGGGAAGAAGGTGACAGACACCAGCTTTCCTCTCCTGCTTCCTGTAGAAGAGGGCCTCACCTGTTACACGGCATTTCTTCCACTTTCTCAGGGAAGTGGCTTCGTTTTCTTTCCACCGACAAGGAAATGAAAAGTGAGCTCAAATTCACTGGAGGGACACATGACACCTTGGGGGTCGTTCCTTCACGTTATCCGGGATTTTAATCCAGTTCCCACAAGGCTTTCTGGGCTTCTCGGAAATGTGCTGTCAAGCCAAGAGTTTCAGTTCACTCAGTGACCAAAAGTGCTGCAAAAGCTGCTCTTGATGGGTGTCACACTGCTAATAACTGAGGGAGATTACAATGGCCATGAAGTCAAAAATTACAGGGACTCCAGTTTTGCCTTTTGAGACATCTGAGGAACAAAGTGTACCTCTGTCTGCATCCCACTATCTTGAGGAGAGAGAGTGAAAACATCTAAGTGAGGGCACAGATATAAATTCTGTTATTCAAAATATATTCTGTTCTTGGAGCAATTCGATGGTACAGCAGAACGACCCAACCCACAGAGCTGACATGTCAGCTCACATACTGCACCCTTTTGAGCCCTTTCAGATTTAGCATCTCGTATCTCCTCAAGAAATATTGATTATAACAACCACTTATCCATAGGAACTTTGCAAATAATTCTATTACTTGCATTATGTTTGATGCAGTTTGTTTAATGTTACAACCTGAGGTTGAGACACCCTCCAGGTAACTTACAAAATTTCACCTTGGGCACTTTGCTGAAGTGCTGGCACTGCAAAATCTCCACAGGACATCTGCACTTAAATAAATACTGTTGCAGGCACTTTAGACAAATTCACACACACCAGTCAATTAGTACTGTTTCCTACATACAAAAAAATCCCAACTGGACCGGAGGCATTCATTAATAATGTGCATTAATGGGCAAATATTTCTTCACATGGACTCTATAAATCTCCAAATACCTGCAAGATAAAGACTTTACTTTTGTGTGATAAGAAATGACAAAATTTGGGGTTTGATGAAATATTTGGACCTAATTTTCATTATGAGTATATCAAGGCTTGTACTGAGCACAGATGGGAATAAGTATGAATTTATTTTGTGCTCCCTTTCGTATGTTCACAGAGATATAAATTTGGATTTATTGTATTATTGTCACAAAATTTGAGAACCATTCATCTGGGGGGAAAACGTGCAAGGAACACCCACATTCCTGGATGGATGTTAATTGTTGGGGTAAAGGCAGTTAGGCCACGGCCGCCCTACACACCCTGTAATTAGGTGAGACACAACTCTTCCTCTTGTCCCAGCAGAAAAGCCAACATATGCTGTTATTTAAGGGGGATGCTTTTCTCTCTGAACAATAACCCTGCCTCACCTAATAATTGCTTTATGTGCTTAATAGGCTGTAACTGCAGCTGAATTTTGACACCTGTTTAACTTTTTTTTTTTTTTTAACTGAATACAAAAGCTAAAAAAACCTACTGAAAGCCACCTTACAAGTGAATCAGATCTGCTGCAGGGAGACAATAGCACAAAGGACAAACAGAAAAACTGCACAAATTCCTTATAATTGTCAAAAAACTTCAGCTTTTCAAGGCATCTGGTGATCTGCAAGTCCACTGGGACCACATGGCATGTAAACAAATCAACATTTTGTTTAGATGTCAATCAACAAGCTCTTTCCATTGAAACCTAGGTCAGCTGCACTGGCAGCTGTTAAAGTGGGAACTCTCCTGGCTTACAGGAATGCTCAGGAGTGGGTGGAAGCACCATTCTACTTCTAAAACGTCCTTCTAGAAGCTCACACTTTATGCTTTTCAATATTTATGCCGGGAAAAAGTTACAGGGAAATTTCTGGGGACAAATAGTTTCCTCCATCCTCTTCTCGTTCAAAATGTTGGAGGTTAAAACCCCAGACTTTGCGCTCTAAGCTGCAAGCAGTGTAATTTTCATCCATCACTGTGTACCACTCATCAGCACCGCAGTAAAATAGTTTAGACACAGCTTTACAGGGTAGTGACACCGTGCAAAATCTTGGAGATAAGAGGGAAAACACTGGCATAAAACATCGGCCATCGGATCAGATCAGAGGAATTCTACTGGATTACCTTCTTAAATTCTTGGAATTCGCAGAAGGGTAGGACTTCGCCACTTGGGCAGGCAGGTAACACCACATGATTCCAACAGATTCCAAGTGAATCTCCAAAATCCTTTGCTGAACGTGGCACATACAAATACAGGCTGAGAAACACTATGAGGGCATACTTGGTAGGGATGTGGGGAAAGGTGGTGAGGGTAAACCAGCAAGAAAAGAAAGCTGCTCACAAAACAAGGGAAATAATTTTCTTGGTCTTTTCTGTAACTGTTTGTCAAAATTTTAAGTAGCTTTCTTTAATGAGGTCTCTTTCAATCCAAACAAACAACACAACTTTGCTAAAAACAGTCTTGATTTGTTATGAACTGCAAAGAACACACACATAAAGACACTCTTATTCTTCCTCTTAGCCACATAAATATACACGATCAAGTTGCAGGTGATAAACAGTGAAGAATAACAAAATCTGGTCTGCTTCACTGTGAGTGAACAAGTTATGCACATAATCCCCTTCCTAGATAGTCTGTAGCACACTGTACAAGAATTTTAAAATGTGTCACACATGACAGTTCTCCTAATACCTTTAATTAAAACAGTACCAGAAGTTATAATGAAAAGGGATTACTTCTTTTTCTAATACACTAAAACCTCAAGCTCGTGTTATTTTACATTCTGGTAAAAAGGAAATGAACAATGAAGCCACATTTTGGGATTTAAGATAATCATAAGATTCTAAGTTGAAGGGCAGGAAAGAGGCTTCATTTTTAAATTTGCTTTTAAAAGATACAAGCCTCATGTTCCTTTATTATGACAACGACACTAATTTAAAATTTCACCCTTTGAAACTCGCAACATTTGTTCACAAGCTGCATCTTCCCTCTGCCCCATATAAATGACAAACACAAATTCTCGCTGAATGAAAAGAAACTAGTTAATAATTGGCCTCATTGTCATTTCTGGCTGTCTTGTAACACTCTTCTGGATTTTGCTCAGAATGCAAAATGCTTAATATAATCAAGTTTTCCTGGTGCTCAGCACCACAGCATGTGACTGCTTAAAACAAAGCTATTTACTGTTTGCAAACTCTCCCACTCCCATCTGACAAAGGCATTTTATCATTTCCTGGATAAAAGCTGGGATTTTGGGAGGGGGAAAAAGCAAGAGGAAGGTCAATTGACTCCAAGATTCCTGCATGCCCATGTGAAAAGCCAGCAGGTCCAACCACTAAGGGTATTGAGCCCTTGTTAGCATTTTATGGGGTTCAGAGGGTCCCTCCCCTGATTTCAGTGGTAGCTGCAGGAACTGTGGTTGCCCAGGCCCCTGCCTCTTCCCTCTGGGAATGGGGATGCCAGGAGGAGAGGATGGTGACCGTGCAAAGAGACAAGTATCGGGCTCATCTCTTCTTTCACACGACTCTCACCTCATGATTTCCGCAACTAAATGAGATATGGAGCTCCTTCACAGCACAGGCCTTATTCCTAAAGCCCTGTCACCTTATGCAACCAAAAAAATCCTCTGGGCTCTAGGATCACATTTATTAAGAGCTAAATGATGATGATCACAGCAAAAGAGAAGACTTGAGAAAAAGTGTGCAAGAGATTTATAACTCTGAGCTTCTTTTAATATGAATATAATTTCTGGGATCTGGAAGCTGCAAAAAGTATTGAAATTGGTTTGTTTGGATCATTATTTTTTTAAATGTAAACGGGTTGTTTATAATCTCCTGTCAAACAGAAAGCCAAACTGATATCCCTCTATGGAGCAGCACACTGGTGCTGACAGGCATAGCATCAGTTACAAGATCTACTTATCAAAAATCTGGTACCCAAACTATTGAAGTAAAAGACAGAGGTAGCAGATTATCTTTTGTGATAACAGGACGATAGTACATAGTATCTGCTCCTGTGTTTCATAAAGCGTTTGCTAACAACCGAGAAAAATCATGAGTTCAATTGAAGACTCCTGATAAAGGTGCACTTATTACAGATCTGTCCCATCCGGCTCCATTCCTCCTACAGAACATAGCATGAGACAACGGGGGTTTCCAGTGCCCCACTGTAACTTTGGACAACTTAGGCAGATGTTTTACAAGAAAAAAAAACAAACCGTAACCCCTTAAGAATTTCCAAATCCTTCTTCAAAGCAGGAGCTCTGTTTCTTAATAAAAAAAAAAAAAAAACCCTATGGGACAACGAAGTCCCTGTTCTGAAGACATTTAATGAATGTTGGCCTTAAAATCACACCTAGATAATACTGCAGTGCAGCTCCAGAGAGAGCTTGAGTGTGACTGTGCCACATGAAGAACTATGTGCCACTTAGAGAAAACCTGATGTAAGATTTAGCAGATTGGAATAAATTTGGCATGTAACTACAGTTATGAGGTAAGACAGAATATAAATTCATTGCCACTGCCAATACATTATGCCCAATCCCTGTGCCAGGTCACATCGACCTGGAAGAAGTATGCATGTGTGTGCACATCTGAGTGCATTACACATGCTCCTCTTGAGAAAGAGCACCTCTGCAGGATTGATGGCCACGGACAGTATTTCTAATGGCCTTTTTAATTGGCACTATGATGATTAATTGGGGCCTTCACAGAACTCCAGGAGTGCTCATTACCAAGCAGCGTGGTGTCCTGGCGCACTGTGTGGGTGACCATTATTACTATATAGTCATCAGATCATGAGACACTGATAAGATAAATTTTATACAAGCCTACAAACCCCAGAAATTGAAGCCCACTACTGAGGCAGCGGGAAAATTCTGTTTCCTCCTCAATATATTATTTCAGCAGTGCCCATATGCTCTAAGAGAGCAGAAAAGGGCCTTGAGAAATGCTATTGAAAACAGGCTAAGTACATAATAAGGATTAAATACTCCATGCAGTATTTCTTGCCCTTGTAGAAGTTTACATTTGCTCACGGCTACACACAGGGTATCGCAACTACCCCCTCAGACAGGAGTCAGCCTCCTGGTTACTGCACACCTGAGACTGCTGGGAGAAGAGCAGGTGTGTGCAGGAAGGGCCATCAAATACCTCAACTACATTGTAGCTCTACTGCTGCCTTTCCCTCCAGGAAATGCTCATGGGCTGCTAAGTGTCCAGGGCCCAGGAGGGCCAACCATGTTCTGGGGGGCATCAGGCAAAGCATCGCCAGCTGGGTGAGGGAGCGGATTGTCCTGGTGAGGTGCGGCCTCACCTTGAATGTTGTGGCACTTTGGGGCACCACAATGTAAGGAAGATATTAAGCCACTAGAGAGCGTCCAAAGGAGGGCAACAAAAATGGTGAAGGGCCTTGAGGGGCCGTATGAGGAGCAGCTGAGGGCACTTGGTCTGTTCAGCCTGGAGGAGACTGAGAGGAGACCTTATCCCAGTCTACAACTTCCTCCTGAGAGGAAAAAGAGAGGCAAGCACTGATCTCTTCTCCGTGGTGACCAGTGACAAGACCAGAGGGAATGGCCTGAGGCTGTGTCAGGGGAGGTTTTTTCTCCCAGAGGACAGCTGGGCACTGGAACAGGCTCCCCAGGGCAGTGGTCACAGCACCAAGCCTTAAAAAGTTCAAGAAGCATTTGGATGATACTCCCTGGCACATGGTGTGACTCTTGGGGTGTCCTGCACAGACCCAGGAGTTGGACTCGATCGTGATGGGTCTCTTCCAACTCGGAATATTCTGTGATTCCCTCACCTGTTGCTCCACTCTTCCCAGCACAGAGTGCAGCCCCGCCTCTGCCCCCACACAGCCCTCCCCAGCTCCTGCTAGGTTACTGACAGTATATTCACTCGTCCAGCCCACGTATAAGCCCACAGATGTCTACAATACACAACAAAGAAACATTTAGCCATTTAAAAATATTCCGTAAATAATCTTGGATAACACTAACACCATCTTAAATTCTGTGAATGATTCAGGATTTTGTTGCGTGCTGACAAAGGGCTCATTCTCATTAGAATTCTGTAAAATCTTCTTACACAAATCTCCTGTCAGCTTCAATCCATTAAAAATAATAAAGGTATGCTCAAAATTGGGGACCAAAGCAAATGTTGTTTAGACTTAACAGATTCAATTTACTGTGCTCTTAATCAGATAGCACCGATACACTTCTCACTCTGCCCTGACAATGGGACCTAATGGGATGTTTGGCTCCATCACACCACAGGACTGTGAAACACCGGTCACAACACTGCACAGATTCAGCCCCTCTGCAGGCCACAGGGAAGGACCTGGGGAGTTTCCCAGGAAAGAGGTTCTTCCAAAGCATTGTGCTGAGCGTCCATCCTGTGTTCATACCTCTGCACTATCCTCTCCAAACCCAGAGCCTGCAATAACAATCGTTCATCAACCAGGGCAGAAGAGCTTGTATCATCTCTTGCCCAATTAGCTGCCTTTTCATTCTTTTCCTTTTTTCTTTCCCACTCCAAAATAAATGGAGGTTTTGCTGCAGCTGAAAAGGCTCTCTTCCTAACTGGAAGAAGGCAGGGAATAGACATAATGTCCAGCCAAATACAAGCCCCATGAAGAGATGGAAGTAGCTACCAAAAGCACATTTCTTAAAAAAAAAAAAAAAAAAAAAAAAAAAAAGATAAACTTACTCTCCTGATGAGTTCAGTACTATTACCCAAGTTGGGCCCATACAGCTAAAGCCAGCCAGGCACCAGTTAGGGGCCAGGCACTGTGGCACACCCCAAATAGGTGTGTGGCACACAGGTGTGTATAGGCAAGTTTGGGATTTACTCTTAGTTGCAGAGTTAAAAAACATACCTACTCTCTGATAAATCCATCTTCCCAAGTGCAGCTCCAGCTGATTTGAACCAAAGGGATATTCTGCAGTAATGTGTTTTTTTCATCTCAGTTTGTGAGCTGAGCAAAAGCAATATCAAGAAAATAAAAACCAAGCTGACCAAAAGGTTGTCAGGGAACTGGGCTTTTTCAGCCGTGACAGTAATGCTGGAGTAAACTGGCTTTGAAAGATTTCTGAGTTTTGTGTTTCTGATTGAGGATTTTATGAACCAGTTTTAAATGCATTTGGATCATTAAGAATTAGTTTAAGTTGAACTTCCCTGGGAAAGTAACTAGCGTAAATCAATCTTATTTTAAACACACACAAACAGCTTAAAATTGCAACGTATGCCATTGCTAACATGCATTAGCTTCCAACTCCAAAGTAGATTTAAGTTTTGCTGCAGAGCCGAAGATATCATTTGGAAACAGATGTTAAAGTGTCAGGAAAAGCAACTATCTCACTGAATAAATGAACTTCTTTGCAGCATTTAAAGAAAAATTAGACAGGTTAAATAATAGATGCCCTATTCAACATTTTTAGATGGTGTAAATAGCCACCTCTATGAATCACAAATCATAAGAAATTGCCATGTTTCTGGAAATGGATATTAATCTCCTTGAAACATGTGCCCTTGCACTCATGACGCACGGCAAGCTTGCCCAGTAGAAGGGAAAAAAGAAAAAAAATCAGAAAAACTGACACAAATGACACATTTTTAAGAACAACTGAACTGGTGAATCACAAATTCCAGCCTTTTTCCCAAGAGCACTGCTTCTACAGACAAAAAAAAGGAGAAAAGGAGAAAAAAACCCACAGACACCCCTCCCCCCCCAAATATGTCTCTGCTTTGGATTTTTTTAGACTCTCTTTAAACTTGAAAATTATTTTAATTTGCCGTTCTAAAGAACTAAGGGCAATAACATGCTAGCTGTGCTTAAAACGAACCTTTACTTCCAGTTTGATTTAATAAGGTGTTTGCAAAAATACCGCAACACAAGTGAACTCAATACGTTCTCTTCCTTGGCCTCCAGTAGATGGAAAATTATATTTTTGAAAAATCCATTGACATGCCTCAGATCGTCTTGCCTCTAGAATTTTTTATGGCTTCAGACACATCTGACACATCATTTTTGCTACCCTCTTGTTAACTCCCTCCAATCATTAGCGGCATCTCGGTGTACAGGAGGAAAGCGCTAAATTAAAGAGTTGATTTCAGTTTTTAAGCCCCAGGGCAGAAAAGGTTGAGCACATCACAGAGAAAATGCATTTTACTTCCAACTAGGATTGCCTGCGCTCTCATTACACTACCTCAGCACCCCTTCAGCTGCCATGTGAAGCAGAGGTCTATTAAGCTCTGAAGGGAGCTCTTTCTTCAGTCCTACGAGCCAAAGAAAGACGTTTTTGGAGTGATGAGAACTGCTTGAGCTGGATGGAGAAGATACTTGAAAATGCCTCGTGGGGTTCCAGCCCTACAAGCCTAAACATAATAGCCCTGAACTGGGGCTGTGGCACACCAGATATTTATAACTGCTGGTGGACAAGGCCTTTATTGCCTTCAGAAACACTGAGATGAAGGGGAAAAACAGCTCCACGCTGGGGGAGGGTGAGTGGGGGGGGGGCAAGGGTGGATGCACACAGTGGGTTTTTTATATATTACCCAGACGTGCTTCTGTTGCTGTGGGACTTTTCTTGTTCTCTGAGCTAAGAGGATGATTTTGTGGTGTGTCAGCAGAGCAAGGGAAGGATGTAGCTGCGAGCAGGCCCGTTGGTTCATGCACACCTTGACAAATGGCTGATTGCAGCTATTTGGAAATCCTGAGCAGTCATATGTCAGCTACAGAAATCACACGTGAGGTCTGGAGGAACAAGAGGAACAAAAGGCACAGCACAGAGGTGGGGGGGAGAGGGAGGGTTAATCACTTGCATAAGCAGAGTGATAACAAGAGGAGGTGCAAGAAGAGCACCAACGTGGGGCTGGTGCCAGTCACCAGAGGTGTCAAGAGGCACAGGAAGCAAAAATACAACAGGAAAATTAAAGTGAACATGTCTCTTTTTCCACTAAAGATACACTGAAACTACAGAACCCAAAACTACTAAACCCAACCAGAGCAAACCCCACATACCAAACCAACCAACCTCCTTCCCACCCTCATCTCTCTTTCCATTTTCCAGCCATTCTAGAAGGAAAGGAAACATCAGTTCAGTTACATGAAGGCAAGGGCAGAGGAAGAAGCTCTGAACATGGTGAGACAACAGTAACCTCTCCTCATTCTGTAAGGGCTGAAGGCACAGTGTAATATCTTTGGGGATTGAAACATTAGAAGAGGGGGCAGTGAAAGAAGGCTGCCCAAAATATTTCAAACTAGTTTCAAAAAAAATCCACTCAATACACCCCGCTTTTCATGCTGCATTTTCCAGTCTAACTCCTCTGATGAAATAAATTCAATTTAAGAGGGGGAAAAAGGGTATAATTTTCTGTAACTGGAAAAGGCAAATCAATACTTCATAAGTACGGTATGTGCTAAGATAATTAATTTTCCACAATATGCTCAAATCTCAGCAGTGAAAACAGTATAAAACCAAATTAATGACTAAATATTCTACATACTAAGAGCAAGAAAACACTCTTTTATTCCTGTTAAATAGATTAAATGGGAAATGGTTTCTATGGCTGTCAAACTGCAGCCAGTCTGAACACCTTGAATTCTGAGCTCTACGGATAGTACCATAATTGTCTTTTCTTAAGGGTATGTCAGAAGCTTCATATTGTATCAAAAACCTTTTTGAAAAGAAATGCAACCTTTAAAAGGTCTCATCCATTTGGGCTGTGCCTCATTTCCATTATTCCCAAAGCTCATGTAGATTTTATTCCCCTCATTCTTTGCAAGGTCATATTTTTCCTGTCATTTTACTTGTTACATCCCGAGCTTCAAGATCAGCAAACACAGCCTTAAATGCACTTCACACCCTCACTCTGGGGAGGAAAAAAAAAAAAAAAAAGGGAAAAAAAGGAAAAATCCTTTAGAAAAGGCGATTTTGACATTGGCTGCCTGCAGTTTGACTCCCCACCGCTTCGCAGTGAGATCAAGAATAATACTTCACTTTGTAATGCTCACCTCGAGATTGCGTCAGTAATGAAACACTCCAAGCAGGGATCAGTTAGAACAGCAAATGGCTTTAACATTTCCAGGGAGCTAAGGAATTGAAACATACCACACTCCACGTTTTCAGAACAAAAGAGGGGACTAAAAGACACAGAATAAAAAAAAAAAAGAAAAGAACAACAATGAAAAGAAGAGGAAGAAAAAAAAAATGCTTCACGGTGGAATGTCTTGAAAAGAGGGAATGCGTATGGCTCGAGGAGCTGCTGTGCTGCATAAGGCACTATGGTTTTGTTAACCAGAGCTTAAAATCTACACTAAGTGCAAGATAAATTCTCACTGGAATATTTTCTCTTCAGTATTTCAGCCTATTTCCATGTTTTCGTAAAAGCAAAGGCATGACCAAAAAGCCCTCCTGAAGGAAAGTGTTGCACTGCAATGATTTAATTGTAAATTTATTCCCAAATTTCTAACGCCATGCACACAGACACGCATAAGGAGTTCAAACATACAAAGAGCAAATGCACAAGTAGAAGCAATAAAATAAAATCCGGCCATAAAATCTGCCCCCTCTCTGAGTGGGATTTCTCAGGATCTCAACTGTAGGAAAGGAGGCAATAAAAGGAGATCCGTGGGTGTTTGCACTGTACACAAGAATTTATGCAGGCGGATCTCACTGCATGATATACAAGTTATTTCACTGGGAGTTTCACATCTTCTGACATGTCACCCCTACAGACCAAGAATTTGATCTAATTTTGGTAATCTCTGGCAAGGTATTTTTATATAGCAATGCAGGAACAGAGTCCAATACCAGCCTTGCGCCACTGGAGAGCAGGGCAGATATTATTACCTGCACCTCTTCAGAGGCCATGTTCTCCCTGAGGGACACAGGACCTCTCCCCTTGTCTGAATCAAAGCAGAAACAACAGTTTGAGTCTCGGTTTTTAAAAATTCAGAAGTGCAATTTTATCCTGGAGTGTGACAAAGTTGAAGATAGTTCTTCCTATCTTGAGATCTCCTGAACATGCCTTCAGCACTTAGTCTGAAGCCAGAGAGGGAGATAACTGGTTAGAAAGCCTGACTCTACAACTCTTGGAAGAAGAGCCAGTTACAGACAAATACTTGCAAGCAAGACATTTAATCTGAGTCAGTGAGACAAGCAAAATGCAAATATTTCATGTCTCCAGTTATAGCCCCTACCTCCATTTTGCAGAGTGTGAGTGTACACCTAAAAGGAAAGAGCTCAGGGCTGTGCTTTCCCATGCAGGGAGTTGTTGCTGAGCTAAAATGGGGCTGCAGGGATGATAATCTGGCTGTGTGAAACAGTCACTCCCCAGGATGAGGCCTAAGCAGATCATAAAGGTTGCTGGTGACGCCAGCTAATGAAGTCACTCCTCCAGCTCAGGGGCTTTGCCACTGTCAGTCTTGCATTCAGTCCTTGCTGAATATGCAGCAGTTTAGACTTTAAAGCTTCCATGTGTATTTTAAGCCTACTTAAGGTGAAAACTATAGTACTAAGGTGTGTTTTTTTATGTAACAGTAGCCCCGAGAAATAAAACCAACAACCCATTTTCTGAGAAACTGCGAGTTTGAAGTAATTCACAGTAATCACTGGAAACTGGAAAAAAACCCCAAACCCTAATTCTTGATTTTGGTATTTGCAAACTTAAACTCACTCAAGCACCACTATACACCGTCAGCCCCTCAGACTTGTCACTATTCTTAAAAGGCATATAAGTATTTTAGATTATAACATAATGATTTAATATAGATGTATTTTCTGTCTTTTGTATATATCTCTGTTCTGTAGTTATAGTAGATATTTTGCCATATGTTAATTTTCAGACGAGACTGAATGTATACTAGCAGGAGGGAAAGTTTTCCATTAAAGAACATAATATTGCAAAATCTAATAAAAATACCACCAGAAAGTCCACAAGGATTTTAGTTCAAGGCTTTCTTATTATACTATTAAATGATTTAATGTCCACTCTGTGTACGAAACAACGTTATTTATTGCATACCTTCTTCCAGAGGAGCACTTGAATATTTGCAGAGAAGTACAAATACATCATAAATTTTCCTGTAACTAACATTAAAAATGAAAACAACTGCTTTGTATTAAAGAATCACCCACTGCCAAACAATGAATTTGGAAGAAGAACAGCAAAAATCACTTAGACTGGATCTTTACTTGTACGCTTCAGTTGCATTTTGTCTCAGGGTTAATGTCAACCATCTCAGATTATTTAAAAGTGATGAAAAGCTACGTTATTTTCCACTGATTCTGTATTCCTGTTCCCATTGCTGTACAAAGCTACCAAAGGTTTCTCTGTCTGTTGGAGATACTAAGTCAGGCTCCCAGCCCGCTGTCTTGGGGCAGGTGAAAACAGAATTAGGTTCCAGGAATTTAAATTTCTTCAGAGGCATCTTGGGAGTTAATTTTCAGACCAAAAATGACCTCCAATGTAATAAAATCTATCAGTGCACACACTGAATCACACAAGCTTCACCTCAGAGTTAAAACTCAGCTTCCTACAACCCAAACATGGGATAATTTAAGCAGAAGGAGTAAGTAGAGAAAGCTCAGAATGGTACAGAAGATCAATTGCAACCAACAAAAGTAAAGGGAATGTCTTAAAAGGCAGAACTGTGTATTACAGCCTCAAAATCTAAGGCATCAAGTGCCACCTTGCAAGGATGGGGAGAACCTTCCCACAGAAGAGCCTCCTTGTGAAATGATTTGCACTGGTGTGTGACACCAGGAAAGAGGATGGGATAAAGAGCAGCCCTGGAGAGCAGAGGTGGGATGCAGCTTCCAGGGACTTCACTGAAAGACAGACTTTCCTAAACTTCAGGGTGTTGGTGGAATATTCTCATCAGATCAGAAAGTCTTCTGGGGTGGCTCAGAAAGGCCAAGCCTGCTGGGCAAGGAGGTGTATTTTGGGGCTGAGCAGGAGCCCCACTGAAGCAGTTTGAGTTCACTGCCTCAACCTGGAGGTGTAAAAGCAGTTGGGAAGAAGGATAACTCAGGCAACAGGAGCCTGAACTGAGACTTCCAAAAGCACAAACGAAAACCAGGGACTGCAGCAAATGGTTCTCAATGAAGCAGATTAGGAAAAGCCACAGCTCTCACTCGACCTCTGTGGGCAGAGCCAAATAAATTGTGGGATGATACACAGGGAGCTGGGAATGTCGTGTTATTGTTGGGAAATGTAGAATTGTAACTTCCTAAAAGGGCTCTGCCTGGTCTCAGGGCTTATCCTGCTTAGCCAAAGGGATTATTTCACCACTCAAAACAGTCCTCATTCATAGAATTAACTCCTGATTTTTAAGAGGGTCAGGTACTTGACTACAGAAGGTTATCTCTGGGGTGGGAAATGACAAGCTGGGATCACTTAACCAGGCTGCTGAAACTCCTCCCAACAGAGGTATCAGCACATAAAACCACAGTCAAACACTTGCTGAAGGATAATCTTCACTTACAGCTGGAAATACCAAAACACTTACCAATAAGGGCTGGGGATTCTTGGCAATGAAGGTTTTTGGACAGTTGGAGGTTTTTCTGAGTTTCCCATCTTTTACTCTGACTTTCATAAAGAGAAATTATAAACCAAGTTTCTGAAGAACTCCCAGAATACAATGAGTCACTGGAAGGAATCATTTTAAGAATAATTAAAAAAAAAAAAAAAAAAAAGGCCTGAAACTTGAACTGAGGATTTGATTGGGCTGCAATTATCCTCTTGAAACTCAATTCTGCCAGCATCCCACCTCAAAGATGAGCAACACACAACATGATTCTGCGATTGAAACCTGTCTGCCGTCAATCCACATAACTGCCTTATACTTCACGTGGACCTGCTCATCTTGTCAAGCAAAGAAAAATCTCATAATCAGTTTTAGCACCCCAGAGCCCTTCCAATTCTCAAAGTAATATTCCAAACAGCTCAAGTAGAGCACAGCAACACACAACACTCGGCAGCCAACCCGCTGTAATGCTACAGAAGAGCAGAAGTTTGGATGACAGAGGCCATAAATTCATAAAAATCCTTTCAAAGCCATCCGTACTGCAGTATGAAACTCAAATGAGTACTTCTCCCACCTGTTTGTTATGGGTTTGGGTTTTTTTTTTTCTGGGAAGAAACAAAAGGACAGGCAGTAACCTATCACTGTAAATCTGTATGTTAAAAAAAAATCTATCATGTACTCCTTTAGTCTATGCAATATGCTACAGGATGGGCTATAAACAATTGCAAACCTCTCCCAAATCCTGCTCTACCTGTGTGTGCACAAGTACAGGAGCACAAAGGTGTCCTTGGAGTGGAGATACACCTGGTTTCCTGCTAACCAATCCCCAGAACAGCATCAAAAGAAGGAAACCATAACCTGTAATTATGCTGTGCACACCATATATTCGCACTGTTTGGGGGAATACCTCCTGGGTAATAAATGCTACCTGATTTCAATCTAGTATACCTATTATTAAATATAAGTATTTCTAATGCTTTGTGATAAACTAATAATTATTCTTTTTTTTTTTTTTTACAGTCTGCAAATTAAACTGGCATCAAATACATACAAAGAACGACCTTTCCATGGATTTGGGAGAACCTACATCTAGGAAAACTGCAAAATACCTGCTTTTGGATGCATCTGATGCCTCTTAAATCAGCCTGTACTGCACTTAATTGATGTTCAAAAGCACTACTATGGCAGAAGTCCTCAAGGCACCTGTTGGCAGAAGTGTAGGGGGCAGAGAAAAATGCTGAGTTCAAATTGCTGAAGAACTGTTCACCTTGGGTATGAATAAAACCAAACCAAAATTAGGGTGCTGGGAAAGGGCACTGCTTGCTCCTGATGAAGTTCCTGAATCTGTAAATCAGGTCTTAGAGCAGGAGATGGAGCACAAAAGAGAAAGAGCTGAAACTCCGAGGGTTGGAAAAGGGGCAGTGCTGTTTTAAACACATTATCTTCCACATCTGGAATCCAGCAGTGGGAGCCTGAGGAAGGGATTAGGAATTCATAATTCTAGATCAATATTTCAGCATAAAAACAAGCTATATCATCTGGTTAAAGAATGCCTCGTTTAGGGAAAGCTTAAACATCTGTCACTAACATTAATTTCTGCACATATCTTGTAAAGCTCCTTTAAACTTTCATCTAAAAGCAAGTTTAGCACCAAATACTTTGGATATTTTTCTAGAAAGCAATCCATCAGCTCTCAGGCAGAGGGAGGTAGGGGCTTGGGTGGTTGGTTTTTTTGTGAGGAGTTTTTTTGGGTTTTTTTCTACTCAAAATAAGGCCATAAAGTGGTGCCAAACAGTGGCCTAGATGATGAATACTCTGGCCTTCATGTCTCACTTGGGTTTCTCTGCAGCTCAACCCTTCCAGCTCTTTGTATGATGCAGAGAAAAATGGATTTGCCCAGCTCAGTTTCTCTCCGCAGTGACTTCTGTGAGCTTTGCACATGAAAGGGCTGCTGGAGGGAGCTCCTGAAGTGGTGGTCGATGGCCTTCCCGAGGCCTTTGTCTTGTGTGGAGCCAAGTCTGGAGTTGCATGTTGGAGTGTAAATATGCAAGTGCAGAATGGGGTGAAAACAGCACAACAGGAGATTCACTGCTCAACACTTTACAGTTACAAAACTTGTGCAATCGAGGCAGCAAATTCAAAAGAGACAGCAGGAAAAGAGCAAATTAGAGACAAAAAAAAATCAAGAAAAGCGAAAGAAAGGAGAAAAAATGCTGAAAAATTCCATTTCTTGAGGACATGCAGTTAATAAGATGTAAACACATTTCCAAATATTTAGTTGCCCATTTGCAAGCATCCTAGTCTCCTAGAAATCTGCATTTCATTCTTATTGAGATACAGTAAACCTGGCTCAGAGACTTACACAAAGTCTGGAAAAGAAGGTGAAGGAGACATAGTGGGGAAATAAAAGCTGAACATTCCTGTGGTCCTCACAGGCAGCCACAGCATTTTCCTACAGAGCAACACTAAAGGTTATCTTTATCCAAATAATTCAGCATGTGCTTAGTTCTTAGTACAGGAACCATTACAATGCCATTTGGTAAATAATTACACTTCACCTTTGTTAGCAGAGCCAAACTCTAGATTAAACTCTGAATCAAGGCTCTTGCCAGAGAATGAGTTTCAATCACATGCTCTAAACCAATTCCCACCACTAACTTTTCTCTTGGTAAAATCAAAGACAAGGACTCTGTTCAAATACCTGGAGGGCAGTGTTTCAACTTATTTTTATAGTTCAAATTAAGAGTACGCTCCTTGCCTTTACGACACGATGCTAAACTGAAGTTTACCACAATAAAACAAGAATGACACCGGTATTACACAGCCGTGGTACCTCTGCAAAGGATTACTGTTTACATGTTAAACTAATTGTCTGAACTTTCAAAGTGAAAAGCCTTCTGCAGTAGTTCACAGCTGAGCTACTAAATGAGCCTTGCACACCCAGTCTTGCAGGTATGTCACCGAGCGACAGCATCGCTGTGTTTTCAAACATGGGTGCAAAAGACTCCCTAGTCCAGTTCATACGGAGCCTTCAACCAGTAAGGCAAACCTGTCCTGACTGGAGACAAGCCCTCATTAGGCTACACTGCCTTTATAACAAATTCCCAACAGTTCCTAATGAAACACTTGCCATCCAGCAAAGCGAGGCGATTAAGTAAACAGCGCTGCAGCATGACACCGTGTGGTAAAATGCCACGGGGAAGGGCTTAATTGCAGGAGCTGGCACTGAACGCCGAGCTCCAAGAGGGCTGATCGGAATCCGAAGTGATGGGAGAAGAAATGGAGCGTTCTTAAGTATTCCTGGACTGTACGTCTAATTACTTGTGGATGGAAGCTAATGAAGTCCAAAGTACACACAGCAGAGCTGACGGTGTGCCTATGTACATGTGCTTGTAATTTTGTTAACCCACACAAAATTCGTGTCCCAGGGTTGCACACAGTGTGCACGCATGAGGTCAGGAGCTTGTATTTTCACAGCTGTTCCCCGTCAGGTTTCCTGTTTGCATATGCAAATGTTGAAAGGCTGATGTGATGAAAACCTGCACCCAAATAAATACTTGGGAAGGCCCTGCTCATCAGGCACCACGTTGGGATGCAGGAAGCTCATGTCACCTTCCGGTGCACACTACAATAGAAGTGAAGCTCTTTGCCTCCTGGCAGAAAACAGACAAGCTGTTGCCTTCCTATCCTGATCTCCACCCACAGCAGGTCCACGTAGGCCCACTGAAGCTTTGATGTCAAATTTTCCCAGCAGGATAATTAACTTGGTCCCATCTTTCAAAGGTGCCAACAGGACCTCAGATTCCACGAGGTGCAGTCACATCGTACATGGAAAGTTTTGAACAATTTTCTTGTCAGAACAGAACAACTTTCTCAAGTCGTTTGATGACTTGAAAACTTGAGAGTTCATTGATCTCACCAAATTTCCTCTTAGCTCAGCAAAACATCAGAGCATCTGCTATTTTATGAAACTTTGCAGAACACAGTTCCCAAGTGACAGCTCAGCTACTGTAGGTGCTGCAGACCAGCAGCCAGGCTCCAAGATTGTTTTCCCTGAAATGCAAAGCCAGACTTCCAGACAGACTCGGCCCCTGATGCGTGCAAATACTAGACAGCAGTAAAGGAAGCTGTCTCTTTGTGGAATGAAACAACACAGCTTGAGAGGGATGTTTTAAAAATAAACACAAGACTGAAGGCCTGAGGAGGCACCATGATTTTGGAGGCTGGGTTATCCTCCTAACTTGAGATAAGTTGGAAAACCTGCCTCACCTGCCTCCCCTGCTGACAATCCACCCCAGCCGGGGTGAGCCGGAGGGTTTTTAAGCGTTGGCTGTTAAACATCTGAACCGGATCTGTGGGAGAGTCCCCATGGGATGTGTGGACTGACCACTTCCAGACCACCCAGGCAGGGCCTGGTGAGATAAATCTGCGCTGTCTGGGCTCCTCCTGCTCTCCCAAGTGCCACGAACACCAGAGTTACTGCGAGAGGAGCAGGGCCTGGGGTTGCCTGAGCTCTGTTTATTTTTCAGCATTTCCTTGGGAGAACAAAACATGTGTAAGCTAAACAATTAGCCTTCCAAGGCAAATGGTACAGGCTGGGCAGATATTACAGTGTAGCTTCTGATCTGCCCATGAAGGGGGCTGCAGCTTCAAGTCACTCTGCTGGAGTGAAAATAGATTAACTGAATACATAAACTGCCTGATCCTTCTGTGGAACTGAGCAGGGGATTTGTGGGATCTGTAATCCCAGTATTCAGGTCTTTCCCTGCGCTCAGCAGAGATGTCTGAATCTGTTTCAGGCATGTCATATGGCTATTTTCAGCTGACTCCTCCAATATTGGAGATTTTAAAAAACATCTATGCAACAATATTCAGTCACTCTGGACATCAACGATCACAAGAGTTTCGGGCACATGCCTAAGCACATCCCATTCCCCTAGGAGGGGAATATTTACAACGCAGTATATATTGTATTACATCCTATGTGGAGACTGTACTGCTATGACATTACTGTTTTCTGAAAGTGTCCCTTTTTCCTTTCAACTTACAGGTGTTTGTCTATAAATTAAAAGTGTAAATATTACAGAAAAACATACATATTTTAGGGCCATCACTGCTTTGATGTTGACTGTATGGATCTCTCCATGCAGAATGCAACGTCAATGACACACGTGGTGTTTGTGTGTGCACGCAGATAAACCCAAGTAGGGAGATGCACGTCTGAAAATAGTCACAAAAACAATTAGATTGGAATTTTGCAAATATTTCACTTAATCTAACCAATCAGTCTACAAATCCACGTAAAAGAACAAAAAGGCAATATCACAACACTCTTCAGAAGGTAAAGGTGCTTGAGGAACCTATGGCTGGTGGCTCAAGCTCTGGAACCCAAAGCAGATCTCCAGTTCGTCCTGCAAGGAGGGCAGCAAAGGCTGTGAGAGGTTCCAAAATATCCATCCTTTTAGGCATAGGTATTGTCACTGAAGCACAGAATCATATGAAAACAAACAGCATTCTAGAAGAGAACTGCTTGCTACTATCAAGTTGAGTTCTGTTATACATAAATAACCTGAAATCATCAGAAAATCTGATTAAACCCACAACGTTTAAACCATGATAAACACATCTCTCTTAATAGTCCAAAATGCTCTCCTGGATCTTTGAGAGAAAGCAAAACTGTCCATACAATAAAAATATTTTACAAGAAAAACCCTATTTCCTTGGAGCAGATTTTTATTAAGTACAATATTAACTCTTAGAAAATTAGAGTCTAGCCTGTTACTGTTAGTATTCATGAACATGCAATTCATTAATACGTAGGAAAAGTAGTTCATATTGGTAAACGATGATTTGAAAGTTTCAATGCAAAAATCATCATTTGGGTCAGATTTTACAATTTCTTTTTAATTTCAAAAACTGCAAACTTGTAAGACCAAAACTCACATCTGTATGTGATGAGCTCTAGATTTTCAGTTACTGTTACTTTTCAGTAATATTATGGTCCAATTTCAAAAGCAGTAGATGAAAATGTGCACGAGAATCTGCAAATAGACTGAAATTTTCTCTGAAGAAATAAGGAATAACTACATTATCACAAGGAAGTGACAGTTTTCAAAGCATCTTTGTCAAGTTATTTTGAAAAGTGACATTTCCAGCTCACCGTCAAGAGAGGGAGCATATACTTATGTGCCAATGAGAGAATACAAAATATTAAACTATTTCATGGGAGACCTTAGACCTCATGTTATTTGCTAAAAATCTGTGCATCAGAGAACCTGGTGTTAGTCCACAATCGAACATCAATATTGCTTTGGCCAGTAATTCTGAATCTGCTCAGGAAATTAAACAGAGCTGAGTTAAAATCAGCTGCCACTTTGCCTATTGAAGCACGAAACTGACACTTATGAAAGGCAGAGATACTTAAATTATTGGCATGTGATTTGACTGAGGTATGAAATCAGCCATTCCCTTGGGTTTTCCAGGAGTGTACAAAAGAACTCCTTTAAGCCTATTGCTTCACCATCAAACTTTCGGGTTGAGTCAGTTTGCAACACAGAACAACAGTTTTCTCATTTAAAATAGAGTTGTAGACAAGTATATTTCAGGAATTCAGAGTTCTGTCATGCCATAGGAGCATTTGTTCCTTGTTTCAAGGGCTATCAAATAAATAAATAAATAAATAAATAAATGGAAACCCACGTTCATGGAATATTCCTTTCCCTGCCTCTTCCATGATGTTCCTGTACATTCAAACGGGGCACTTTGCTATGAAAAAGAACCCATTTGCTTTTTCCCACCTAATGCCTCAGCCTGCCTCTCCCAAGTCCTTTCCTATAGTTTTGCCAATGAGTCTTTCCCCCCCCGTGAATCCCTACCCTTCTGCCAGGACTGCAGCAGCAGTTATTTGATCAGTCACAGTCACGAGAGTTATTTGATCTGCTGTGGAATTCGAAGTAAATACATTCCTTTTGCTTTGTTCTGGAAAATGTATGTGTCAGAAACAACAGCAAGATGGTGGATTCCATGTGTCCTGTAGCCTCCTGCAAGGCATAACCAAAGCCCTGACTAAAATCCCTACCTGGCATGCTCAATCCCCCGTTTGATGCACAGGTTGCCATCTGAAGCACCCCAGTAAGAAAATTCCTTACCAGTTGTTTGCAGAAATTTCAGATGAATGAGGAAAGTCCCCTGAAATATCTTCATTGCAAAGTACTTTATCACTTAATTGGATGCATTTCCTCATTCTCTGAAAAACTAAAAACTTTCTCAGACAACTAAAGAAAACAAAAAAAACCCATGAAAATCAAATTAAAAACCCCAGTCCTACTGAGCAGATTCCCATCTGGAAGCCAAACTGAGCTTCTCCCAGATCTGTAACTTTGGCAAGGAAGTCTCACGTAGTCCAAAGGGAAAAAGTCAGTACAGCTCCAGAGATAATCAACTCCTGTACAAAATACTAACGAGGTTTTCCAAATCTTTTGGGGCCTACCTAAACCAGAAATCATTTCAGATTATGAATAAGATGTGATTTGTTTTTTCCTGCTTTCTGGGAATATTCAGACAGTCAAGCACAAGAAAAGCTCTTTTTCCTAAAGCCTAAGTAAAATTGTAAATAAAACGCTGTGTGAAAGCACTGCTGCCGTAACACAGCAAAACTACGGGCAGGCACCACAGGCATGGATATGAAAATTTACACATTTCTTTGGCTAAAATGGATGCTGCTCTTTTCTACGGGTGATACTGATGCCACAAGTCCATCTGCTTCCTGAAGGACTCACATGTCAAACCAAATTTTAAAAAAAAAAAAATCCACGTTGTGAAACTGGTGCACATTTCACCCTGAAAACTCATGGTCTGTTCTGAACCAAAACCAGAATTTGGGCATTTGGAAGTTTTTTAGCCCGGTTTCATATTTTTTAAACCATTTTTCGGTTGTTCTTTAGAACAACGTACAGGAACAGTGCATGTATCTACATTTATGTATCATATGTGGCAAAACATTAAAAAAAAAAATATTTCCCCAGTTTTTAGTAAGCCTGCAGTAACTACAGTAAATAAAATCTTATTACTTGTGAGACGTAAGGTCAACAGCTCTGGTCTCAAACAGTTGCTCTCTTCATTTTCAGGCAAGTTTAATGAAAGTGAACATGTCAGTTCCTAAATATAAATGGCTACCAAGAGACCACATCCGCAGAAAAATATGTAGAGTTTCACACGGGGCAGATTTTGCTTTTCAAACAGAGCTCTGCTCAGTTGGCCTCTGCCACATACCACTTGTTGGGTGTGCTTTAAACCAAACCAGCTGGGTCCACCTTCACTCTGTTTCAACACCTCTGAGTTCCCTGATTATTTATCATCTATATAATTAAAGATGCAAATTTCCCATAGATAAGTCTTTTGATGCTTTTATGAACACACGCCTTTTATGTTCAAAAAGTCAAGTTGCTGAGACACCCTCCATCCCTGCTGGGAGCAGTTATTGCAATGGTTCTCCTTGCTCCTTTCTCCAACTTAATGTCTGAGGCCTACTACTTGTTCTTTTTGCATACATTTGCTAAACAGTTTTGCAAAATCTCCTGATACTGTGGGTTTAAAAAAAAAAAAAAAATGCTAATTTATACAATTATTACCCCTCAGCAGTCGATTTCTCCACTACAAGGTGTTTCCTCATAAGTGGAACAGTTATTTCACCTGACCCCAAGATCACTGGAGGTCCCAGCTTTCAATAACCCACCCTCAGCAGGCAGCAAAACCATTCAAGGATGAGTTTCCTACACCCATGGGACCTGCTGATAACTCTGCCAAGACCTGAGTCTGCAGCAGTCACGTCCAAAACACGAAGTCATGAGGGAAAGGTCAACTCACTGTTGGAGAGAGAGGTGTCTGCAACAGACCCATCCCTGGAGGAGACCCCGAGCCTGGATTCATTCCTGTAATGCACATATAGGCTCTGCTTTGATCCTGACTCCCTACAATAAACAAGGCCCAGGCAATTTCCTCCCATCTACCTGCCCCTCCATCCTTTTCCATGGAAGTTGTCTCCTAATGCATTTGGAAACCATTAATCAGCCCCGAACAGACCTGGGAGAGGGGGAAAATGGTAGGCAATTAATTTCCCTTCAGTTTGGGAAATCAACAGAGGCCCCTCCATTCACACCCCCACAGGAGTGAGGTGATCC
>JAWWLV010000121.1:6423960-6453655 GCA_035041135.1 Platyrinchus mystaceus | reverse complement strand
CTCTGTTTTTCTTTATTCAGTGAAGATTTATTCAAAGTAAACCACATAACCAAACCATTTCTGAAGGTGAATGTTAACAAACTGGCTAAGCTATTGTCCCCTCCAGCCTAAATTAAACTTGCCATATTTGCATCTTTTCCTTTTTTGTTTCCCCTCCATACAAATAAAAAGTCAGTCACAGTCAAGTTCTGAACACCTAATACGAATGCAAACTTGGAATTTAGTGAGTTCCTCTCAGTGTATCAGACTGCACCCTGATCATCTCTTGGTTCTCCACTGGCTCTAAGGATAGGCAGAAAACCTTCCTTGTTTTGACTTTCAGCAGCACTATCATGCCTTTACAGCACATTCCTGACTGAATTAATTTTTAATTGTGAAAATAAATTACTGCAACTACCTAAGAAAAAGTGAAGTTGATTTTTCACTTGATTACAGCTCTCCATTATAGCTGCTCTTCCCTGATTACATTGTATTGGGTCTGGCTTGTGATATGGAAAAAGATCCCATTAGGAACTGACCTAATCCAATCACACAAAGAGCCCACAGGCTCAACAGAGAGGTTGGCCCTTTATCATCCATCTATCAAGAGTCCTGTTTAACTACTGTCAAGTAATTCAAGGCACTAACAGAGCCACAGACTCTCAGAGTGATTCAGATATAAAGCATTTCACGATCAATAATAACTGCAATTATTCTCCTCTCTTAAAAAAAAATAAATTATCTTTTGTGGTGTTTTAGCCCTGTGTTGGAAAGCTGGCCAGACACCTGACAACACATGGAGCTGTAAAAGGACAGAAGGGAGCAGAAGCTCCATCACTGCTCCTCCTTGCTCTGCCAGCGGAGTGTGTGTTGTGGCTGGGCAGCCCTTCCTTCCCGACCTCATGCTCTGAGCCAGCTTATCCTCCCACAGCTCTTCCAGCTGTTTTGCCTTAACATTGCAGGCAGCACAGCCCCGTTCCCACTGAACAAATGAATTCAACTGTCAGCCCAGTAAGGGATCAGAATTTTGGCAGGGCTCTTCTGTAAGGGAACTGTTGACAGAGCTGCGCAAAGGCTGAGTTTGCTGCCTACAACCCAAGAAAACTTTGGGAAGGAAGGTGCTGGAGGCAGGGGCAGAGGATGAACAAACCCCACCGGGTGGTTGGGGAGGTCTGCACTGCGACCTCTCACCTCCTCCTCTCTTTCTGCCTTGCCAGGAAGGGCCCTGTGGGAAGTACATGTCCTTCACAACAGAGTGGAGATCGCTCGGTGCTCCAGCCCAGGTGGGCCTGGAAGCCACTTCACTGAGCCCTTCCCTGGGCCCTGCTGAGCAAGGCCATGCTCACACAGCCCTAGCCTCTGGATTTGGAGCCAGGTTCTGGATGCCTGTCTTGGAGAACAAGCAGAGTGAGCAGGTCAGCTTGCAAAAGAGAGAGAAAAAAGCCAGGCAGGATGACAGCCTGGCAAGTTCAATATCCTGCAGACAGTGCTTCCCGTAGTGTCTGAGGCCAGGCAGCGTTTTTAAGCAATGCAGATATAATTCATACTGTTACAATATCTTTCTGATCACAAACCAGATTGCTCCTGTAGGCATAAAGAAATTAAAACACCAGTTCCCTTCCATTAGCATCAGAGCCCTGTGGAGAAGGGGCTGCCTGGGTGTTCACATCCTGTCCTTCCTCCAGAAGACACAGTAATTCCCTCCCAGCACCTCTCACTGCCAGAGTCATGACCCAACACCACTCAAACTTAAAACAGGCTGGAGATGCCTGTAGTTGTAGAGGAGAGCCGAGTTAGGGACCAGATGTACATCCTGGACATACACAGGTCCATAAAATAGCACGTGGGGGTTTGGGCAGGCGGAAAGTCAGCAGAAAGGTGAGAGTCAGCAGGGCACCTTTGAGTGCACTGGTGACAAACCATGTCCTGGACTACAGCAGGATAACGGATGTGATTTCTATGCTCTATGCAGCACTTATGTCATTCCTGGAATGCTGTGTCCAGTTTTTGGTCCCCCAAAATTTCAAGAGAGACACTGAGAAATTGGATTGGGTCCAGCAAAGTGCCACCTACAGGATGATTAGAGAATTTGAGAACTTCCCATATGAAGAAAAGTTGAAGGTACTGGGCTGGAGAAGATCTAGTTATAATTTCCACCACCTAAAAAAAAGTAGGTATAGAGAAAGCAGAGATACTCTTCTCATCATGATGCATTTTGACTAAACATGAGGTAACAGGCACAGGTGACTTCAAGGGAAAGTAGAGCTGGATATAGGAAAAAAGTCTTCACTAGGAACAACTGAACTTTGGAAAAGATTGCTCAAAAAAAAAAAAAAAAACACAAAAAAAAGCAAGGCTCAGCTTGGTCACATCCTGGATAATCAAATCTAAGTCCTGCAACAGAATGTCAGACCAGGTGATCTCCAGATCCAACCCCGACATTTGCTGTGGTTCTAATTCAAAACCTAAAGCAAAGGGGGAAAAAAAAAAAAGTATCATTTTTCTTGGAATCAAGGTTTTTCAACAAACTGGTTTCCTTCAATTACTTTAGCAACAATAATTTTTAAATAACACATCTCACTCTCAATCAAATAAAAAAGGACAGCAAGAGCCATCAGTGTAACTTGCCACACAAGTTAAACTGTTGCATTTTAAAACTGTGTCGCTTCTTGGAGATATAGGTGTTTTTAGAAGTGTCAAGATCCAACTCAACATCAACAGCAAAGAGCTGAAGAAATCATCAATCGTGCAAATAATGGTTTTATCCTAAATGTCAAATTCAAGAGACTCTATTACTGAAAAAGGAGAATACCACATGACTTCCCTGCAGTGCTGTGAGGGAAATCAGAGGACGGAGCTGCCAGGCCTGGCTTGACTGCTGAGCTGTAATCCACAACCAGCTAAAGTGACAGAAGGCCTAAGGAGTGGCTTATAACAGGCTTTTGATGAATTACCTCATCAAAATCAACACACACGAAAGGAAGAAGATTGTCAAGATGATTTACTAACAAAGATGAGACTCCAGGACCATCTTAATAAGAGGAAGTGTTATACAGTATTTCTACATTCAAATTTGGAGGGAAAAAAAAAAACCCTTGTGTAGAATCTTAGAAGCAGCAAGATGTTGAGATCACAGCCACCCAGCCCTGTGCCAGAAACCATGAGCAAGACAGCATGAGACACAAAAATTAGAACAGATGAAAGCATCCCTCACGTAGAGCTTCTCCAGGGACAGCAAGGAGCTTCAGTCTGTCCTCTGAGCAACCTGATCTAGCTGAAGGTGCGACTTCAGTGCAGGGGGCTGAGCTACATGACCTTTAGACATCCCTTGCAACCCAAAGGGTTCTGTGAATCTATGATTCTGTTCCACAGCTTTTGAATGTACAGCTTCAGCTGTGCAAGCTGAATGCTTATCATAACTTGCACATATAATTTAAATACTGTCCCTGAAAACTCAGTTTGCTGTTGCCTTGTGTGGTCAGGAAAATACATTTGACCAGCAAAGCGATGCTCAACTGGAATCAGAACTGGGCAGAGACTTCTGCTCACCCTGATGCTCTGAACTGAAAGCCCAAACAATGTCACTCCTGTTTCTCCTCTAAAATCAAAGCAGCAAAACAAGCGTTTCATTCTCTGAAGTCTCTCTAATGAGAACAAAAAAGGGCAGCAGATAACTCCTCACAGGTGTCTAGCAGGGGAGGACGTGAGATCATTTGTTTGGTCTCCCAATGGGAAACAAAAGAGGAAAAGCAGACTAAAAACCACACACTGGGAAAAAGTGTGATTTGGGAGACAAGGAAGAGAATAAATTATGAAAAAAAAAAAAAAGAAAGGACAAGAGGGAACAAGAGGAATCTCTGGCAATTAAAAAGATGATAAAAATAATTAGGAAAAAGCCTAAAAATGACACACAGGAAGGAGAAGCTGCTGGTTTGCTCCAGGGGCTGTGTTGCCAAGCCTCCCTCACAGGAGCCCGGGAAGGGAGGGAGGGGGAGCACAGCACATCACTGTGAGCCACAGCAGGGACAGGGAATACTCTGTCTGTGGGAGGAACTGCACAGCAGCTCTGCATTTCCCCAGGTTTGATCTCTGATAAACAGCTCTAAAGTAAATATATGCTCCTGTGGAGGTTCAGCAACGTCCCCAGAGCTCATTTATTCTCTAACCTTTTCCCAGCTGCTGGCCTGCCATGGTAGGAGTTCACTTTAAGCCAGACTGGATTTCAAAGGGAAGGTCCCAGAGGTGACAAGCAGCTCATTAATTCACTGTAATGCTTCAGTGCTGGAGGAACTGCTTTAAACGCACAATCTGAAACTATTTAGAGCCACCAAATAATTATATCAACAAGAAGCCACCACACACTTCACATTCGCTAATGCTGAAATCTAGCTATGTAATCTGCTGATAGAATTAATGAAGAAAAAAGGAGGAGACTGGCAATTTATTAAGAAATGCTAATCAACCTGTTTTTGAAGTGTCCCTCATTTGCATTACAAACATTATTATGAAAATTCAGCATTATGCCTCTCTGTGCTGCATTGTACTGCTCTACTGAACATCAAAAATATTCACTTCCTCAGAGCAGGGGAAAAAAAAGGGAATGAAAAATCATGATCAAAGATAACTTCAATTACTTGTTAATTTCACCTTAATTCCACTCCTGGGATAATAAGCCTTCCTCATAAGTTCCCTTCCCTGTAACAAATTCTGATATATGCTTAGAGGCCCCCAAATATATTCCCACAAGAAATACATGAATAAATATGCATAGGTGTGATTTACATAGCCTTCACCACAGCCATGGTAGACTGGCTCATAAAAAACTCACCATTTTCTGTGTGAAAAACTCATTAAACTCCCCTTTGAATACAGGAAGGAAACTTATTTTTTTTAATTTATAAGACGTATTCTCATTGGTCTTCTATCCAACAACACTGTGAGGGATTATCAGAGACGCTTTTATTCCCCAGTAAAAATAAAACAATGGCACAGAAAAAATCAGAAATATATAATTTTGATCAAGCATCAGAATTCCCAACACTCATTCCTGAATAAAATACTTCTTTTCTGTTGCATACATTTGATAACTTGATATGAAGAATAAATAATTTTTAAGTTGGTTTATCTATCAAGAATTTTTCCACAATTTGTTGCTGAATATACATTCTTCCCTACAGAGCACTGAAATTATAACTGCAGAGGCTCAGGGAAACACACCTGACCCACCAATCAACTCTACAAACAGGTAGAAAATGAAGCAATTATTAAACTTGAAAAAGCAGGCAGCAGATTGGTAGATCTCAGTTACTTATACAGGTCCATCAGCTGCATATGAAATAAATTTTTTGAAAAATTTCTCTCTTTTGAGGAAACTGGTGAGCTCTGAAGAGAAAAACCAATCTTGGAAAGTCCTTGACCAGCTCTGCCTAAAAACACAGATTTATATGGTGAGATTTCCAGAATTTTCTGTGAGGCCAGACAAACCCAAACTGGAAGAAATACTTGAAAAGATACCTGACCATCAACACAATGTATTTCCTCTGACTCTGAAAAGTAACTGATCAGATTAAACAACAAAAGAGCTAAATCCCAGCAAACTACATAACTGCCTTTAAAAATGCAAATCTTTTGAAAGGAAAAGTGTCCTCACCTCAACTTCTGAATAGAAAAATACCTGGTAATCTTCCTTTTTCTGTGTGTGTGCTTGTTTAGAAAGCAGAACCTGAGGACCAAAGCTTGCCACCGTCTATTCAGAAATTAAAGCCACCAAATGTTGGGTATCAAAGTAGGAACAAAAAACCCCCTTTTACAGACACATTAGATAATGAGAACAAGGAAAAAGAGAGACTATTAGTCATATATTCTCCCTGGGATAAGAAAATAAACCTGCATTAGATTCTATTTTTCTCTGTTTGGGAGAATGTGGATGCCAAAATGTGGATGTTTCTGCAGGACACTAAGACCCACCCTGTAATGATGGGTGTCATAATTTGTACAGCATATACACACACAGTAAAACAGCATCTCACAGTGGCCCTTCCCATGAGCAGGAATGAATTTTAAACCTATAAAATATATTTTGGAGATATGGATAGTGATTTGAGGGTACATAAGGGTGCAGAACTCCTCCCTCTTCTCCCCTCTTAGCCCCCAAACTCTATTTCCCCACCATTTTAATTTTACTGGTGGAATAGGTGACCTAATGACAAGCCAAAATACGAGGCCTTCTGCTGCTACAGATGCTCTCTCTGCACACTGAGAGTCTTCAAAATCTTCTCCCTGCCTGAAGACCGGGCCAAGGATCTTTTGGGCCCTGTGGGTCAGGAAGGGATCTCACCTGCAGCCTAATGAAGTGATCGATTCAGCAGCAGTTGCTTCTCACTCAAAAGGATTATGGATTTTCCTGACTCTGTAGCTCTGCCGAAGGAAGATGCACAGAGAAAAGGCTGTGTTGTGTAAGAGACAGAGGTCTAACCAGCACCAGCAGCACATCCCTGAAACACATCCTTCTCTTTTGTATTTCTGGCTCTAGGTCAAAACATGACCATGTCCCCAGTGAGCTGGGCTGTGACATATGATACGCTCATTAGTCCTCTTTCTACCTGGGCTGCAATTTTAGATGTCTTTCAAATTTGCTTTTATTTTACTAATCTGCATGGTTTAAAGGTTCAAACACCTTAAGTGATATATAAAAAACATCATTTACTCAACTGTAGTTTAGTTTCAAACTGCAAGCAGAGGTCTGTCGAATCAGTGTTGCTTGAAACACAGCAGGCTTGCACAACCAAGGTCTGTGATATGTTTTCTGGATTTAAATTGTTTTTTTGAGTTGTTTTCTCTACTGCATGATCCTCCCAAGGACATAAAAAACCAGGTAAAAATCAGCATATGATTTGTCAAACAGATTGCATTCATTCCATCCAGCAGTTTTCATTCACAGTATTTGGATATGGCAGAGCTCAGGGAGCTGTTCGAGAAGCTACTTCATTCTGTTTCCCCTTTTGCTTTTATAAACACATGCATTTGTACTGTTGAGGACTGTGATCTAGGAAAGACAGGAATACAGCGGACACTTGGAATGAAATGGGAAAAAAAAATCTCCTTTTCCCTCTTAGGCTACCAGATTTTAAGTGGCAAGGCTGGTTCTCCCAGTGAGAACTTCATATTTTATCGGGGTGCTTGACAACCTTCCCTGCCACAGTGTTTCATCTTCCAAGGTTCAACAGCTGCAGCAGCCCTTAATTAAGTCTCCTCTGATCATATTTTTTACCGCACAGCAAGCAAATAAATACCAGGAAAACAAAATCTATTAAAAGGCAGAGTTATTAGAAAAGGAATAAAGAGGAGAAAACAGAGCATGGGTAGGCACAGACAAAGCCACTACTTAGATGCCTTTTGAATGAGTACCTGGAACCAGATTCATCAAATCAAAGGAACAAATTACATTTGTGGATGCAATCTTTAGGGAGCTGCTTTTTTGTGTGTTTGTTTGTGTTTTTTTTCTTTTTTTGCTAATTCACCACATTTGCTGTACTAATTCTCTTGGCTTCCCATTCAGATTGAGTTTCTCTTTTAATCAATACTTTAAACCAAGAACTTGATCCAAAGCCAACAGGGACCAATGAAAAGTTTTTTTGACTTCAGTGGAGCACAAGCACCAGAATTACATTAAGTAACTAGTCTTCACTGTAGATGCACTATATGTGAAACAAAGCATAAAATATCTGAAATTACAGCTTTTTAATAATGCTTCAATACCACTTTAATCACACAGACATTTGCTCTGGGACTCAGACTTCATATACCAGAATTCAGACAGAAGCTATCATTTTTGTCTCATTTACCCAACAATATAAACAGAAAAACATACATTATAACAACTATATTAAAACTATTCTGCAGCACTTCAAAAGACAAGCCTTGATTTAAACCTCCATTTCTTATAGTCTGGATTTCAACCAGGACACCTGAGGGCTAATAATTAAACTCCACAGAAATTACAGAAAGTGAACACTGGAGAAAAAAAATAAAGAAGTCAGAGGAATATACCTCTGGAACAAATGGGTGCAGTATTCATCCTATTAAACTGTACCTAAGGAGAGAAGACCTTAAGCCAGTCCTCAGCATAATGCTGCAGGTGCTACAGAACAGCTCCCTGTCTCTTGGCAGAGACAACTGCATTGCAAGGGGGCTTTGCTGCCTTTTAAATGACAAAAAAAAAAGAACCAAATAAGACAAAGCTCAAGTTTACTGAAAATTCTGGTGCCAACTCTCACTCCCAACCCTGCACTGCAGTAACTAGCAGTGATGGATCCTGGAGCTGAAACGACTTCCCTGCCCTGTGTGCCCAGGAAAGTCCTGTTACATTGTCATTCAGGGATCCAACACGTGGCAAGTGCTGCCTCACTTGATTCTTTTTTTTTTTTCATTCTAAAAATAACTTTTCAAATAATAATCTCGGGGTGGTACCTCAGAGTTGTGTGAAGCTGCATAGAGCTGAGATAACTATTCACCCCATTTATCATCCCTTTGTTTCTCACTTGACAGGAATGATAGCCTAATTTTTCCTCTGCATTAATAGAACATTCACGTCACATCAAATTCCAAAGTCATTAGTTAGTATATTCACTGAATCTACATTAATAAAGCAATAACTCGATCACTGGCTTTTAAAGTGCCAATTCAAAACAGGGGCGGGGGGGGAGCCCCCCCAACCAGGTGCTGTTTAAACAGCATAATCATTATTTTAATTGATACCTTAGAGTTAACAGGAGAGAAGACTGTGAGCACTGAACTCCCACATACACTTTAGTTCAAGCAAGTGTCTCTCACTCAGAGTCTAAGGCACAGGAGTTACTGGCACAAGACCGAGAAGTTCTCCCGCTCCTGCCTGCGGATCTCTATCCCCCTGGATGTGCCATTGATTTCGCTTCCAAACGCTGAACTATCTGACTGCCTCGCTGGGGGGGAGTTGTAGAGGAACAGGAACTCCAGCCACCTCTGAGCAGACCTGTTGCTAAAAATACCATCACCTTTCACGATCCTGTACTCCATGGGTCTAAATCCCCGTGAGATTCGAACCCCTTTTCGATTGTAAGGAACGTTGATCTAAATCCCAGGGCCTGTGAGGCGCAGAGATGGAGAGAAATGAGGTTAGGGAGAGGCTCCAGCGTGTGCCCCGGAAGCTGAAGGATTGCAGAAAGTGTCCAAATCTTGAAAGAAGAGCTTAACTGACTTTTCTAGTAATCTCTGAGTCTGTTGATTAAGCCTGCAACTCCTGACAGGCTCTGGACTTGAAGTAAACATTTCTCCAAGTTCTGTCAGAGACAGTATAGAGAGCAGGCCATAAAAAAAAATGAAGTCTAAAGTTGTCTAGCAATGGGGAGAGAAGAAAAAAACCACAAAAACCCAGAAAACCTATTTCACAGTAACAGCCTGGCTGTACAACCCATTTACTGAGTGACCAGGGACAGGGGATATTTTCCCCTGCAATCCTGATAGGTACCATTAGTGCATTTTAAACAGGCATAACCCTCATCAAAAGGCAGTGTAGATTAATCACTTTCAAACTTGCAAATATTTGGAATATTTTATTCTATCAGTACAAAAATAAATACAGGGAGAAGAGCCCCAGATTTGCTTAAAAATACCTTTGAAAGGTGGTAGTTCATGTTCCCTAGTAAAATGAACAAAAAGAAGCCCAGATCTCACGGCTTTGTTATTTTAAAAATCTATTACGCCAAATAAACGTGCAAATAAAAAGAACAGCAGTACTCAACTTTCAAGCATATTCCTTTTCACACAATTGTTTTCCCATCTGTCTTTTACATAATCCTTGTGACAGGCCCTCACAGAGGAATGTAAAATACGTGTTCACTGATGATACAACTGCACAAACAGTTGTCTTGAAGCAGTTCAGGTGCACAGGCATCTCTGCTCCATCTCAAAACTTCAGAGGTTTTACTCTGTTTGATAATCCAAGTGTATTTTTTAGGAGGTAATTGAACAACTTACTGTTCCCTAACAGAGCATACAGTACAATTTTCTAGAGGTGCTTCTTAAACCAATTTAAAAAGGTTAAGTAAAAGAGAAAAACACAAGTAGAATATATGAAAGGACACCATTGCTTTGAACCTTTGTACAAAGATTTAACTGAAAACTAACAAAGCAGAAGCACATTACAAAGCCACAATTTTGCAAAGTTTGAACAAAAAAAAAAAAATCAAAGAATTGCAGAGTAATAAAAGGTTCTAGAAGACTCTCCAAGAGGAGAGTTTCAGGATGACCCACACAGTGGCAGATCACGAGCAAGGGAGTGCCACCCTCCACTGTGGGCAAAATAACTGTGGTAGAAAATGGCCACTGAGGAAGAAAAGGGTGGGAAAAAAAGAGACACCAAACACAAAGTTCCATGGGGAGGCAAAAAAACCCCAAAGACAGAAGACACATAATTAGCCAGAGAAGAGCTCGCAAACATTTTAACTTTACAGTGCCTCTGAGGTGAGTAAGTATTACCTCTTTCTGCTTCATAATTGAGGCAATAAGGGTAAATGATTTATCAAGATCACACAGGAAGCCTGAGCCAGAGCCAGGAACCCGGATTTATTACCCAGGCTCCACACCACATTGACTCCTGAGAACAATGGAGACAAACTGCAGGGAGTTCAGAGAGAAAAAAGACTAAGACTCAGGGCTGGCAAGACTAGGCAACAAAATGGGATTTAAACAAAACAAAAAAAAACACAAAAAAACCCCACCAAAAAAACAAACAAAAAAAAACCCACCACAAAAAAACCAAACCAACAATAAAACACAAAAACCCACAAAAAAAAAAAAAAAAAAACCACAAACCAAACAAACAAAAAAAAAGAACCTAAGGGGTTGGCAGAGGGTTTCCATGATGGAACGAACAAACTCATAACTGCACACCAAAGCCTGCACCTAATTAGAGACACAGTGGCTCACACACACTAAGGAAGAGCAGCACAAGACCCAGCAGAGACAGAATTTGGTCACCACACTTTTCTCCAACTGGTGACTGGGGAAGGGAACAAAGAATAGTGTCAGGATTTAGTCACATTGCTCAGTTCAATGCTTGATATCATGATGGACATTTCTGACAAAGTCTGGTGCGGCATAAGACCCATATAGAACAGCATCTTGAATGAATTCCACCCATTCCTTGGCTAAGGAATTATTAAGTAGTCATGGGGAATAACCCTTTCCATACTGTAAAGGCTATCAATAGAAAGGACAAAAGGTATTTGGGTTTATCTGAGGGTATATATTATTGAGTGTAATGGGTTGAACAAAGAACCAGAAAAATTAGGCCTAATAAGAAGTAACCAATCCCCCATGAATAGAGGCACTCCTCATGTATCTGCTGAGGAAAAGCATAAACATATTGGACAAAAAACCTGTCCTGATAATAGTCTAACCATCTATTCCAGCTTCAAAATGACTATTTGCTGGGAAATGGATCAATGAACTATTTAGGGGAACTCAGTTTGACTTATCCAGAAGCTGAAAGTCAACAGCCCCACAAAGTCCACCTTGAATGTGAGATTTTTCTGAGGCAGGTGAGTGTTACAGAGAAGGGAAAGCTCCCGCTGAAGCAGCAACCTTCACTTGAGCAGGCCTGTCAACACACGAAAGATTTGAACATCAAACGGCTTTAAGGTCAATTTTAGCTGTAACCTTTGAACTATTCCTTCAGCTTTAACATACCTGACTGAGACCACAGAATTGACATCTATCCACCAGCAAAATTGATGAAAACAAGCCTAAGTTTAGCAAAACACCCTGAAGAATTCTGTTCCCAGGATACCACTTCTAAAGAGTTATTTTACCTATTTATGTTTAATTAAAACAACATTTAATACAATGCAAAGCTGAAATGAGAAAGTATAATTAGTGCAGGCTCAGAGACAGGGCAGCACTTGCTGGTCAAGCAGGATGAGAGAGGGTCATGGACCTTCTCTGGTTTATGGTTCATGTCCTCAGGTCCTGTTTAAGTTAGTTTTGAAAGAGGTCTAAGTCATCTTCTGTCCTGGCTGAGAAGGTGTATGGTGCACAGATGTATTTTTTTTCAAGTGCAACCTGATTTTGTAGCCACAGGCTCACAGTGTAAAATAAAATTTCCTTGTGTTTTGATGGGTTTGTCAGGATAGGGAATATTCAAATTCCTTTCTCCACCATCACCACCACCACCAGCAGCAGCACCACCACTGCTTTCAGCCTCTACCTAGGCAGACCAGGATGTTGCTGCTTAAACTAAATCAATTAACAAGTGGCAGATGTCCAGGGCAAGTATCTTTTCCATGGATGTCTGGTTCCTTGAAATCGGTTGAAAGGTGAAGACAACGAAAGTTAAGGACTCTGGCTGGGCTGTAATGCCTGCCACAGGGATGAGATGGAGCACAGACAGGAATCAGAGCAGGAAGGGAGAGCAGACTGAAGGCAGCCCTACAAAAATTGTCATACACAAACAGGGACCTGCAGTGCACTCTCCAACTTTTTGCCAGATACATCTCTAAACAAATTAGTTTAGCAAAGCTGACATCTAATTAAATCTACTCTTTAGTGTATGTGTCATTCTTGCAAGTCCATGCGAAAAGGGTTATAGGAAACTTTTTGATGACATTAAACATTAATTGCCAGTTGGATTCTTATATCCTCTTTCCAGCCTACCAGCTCCTAAATCAAAATTTAGAGCACACATAGAAAAATCCTCTGCAGGACACATGATCACACCAGGATCTCGTGTTTCAAGCAAATCTAAAAGCAAATCTATAAAGATCTAGCATATGTTGGGAAAAACATTATTTTACATTAAAGGGGGAAAGATCAAGACCTATTTTCCTCTTGAGTAATGTGTGGGTACTGAGGTATTTGAAACCATTCTGTGTTATGCTCCACACACCCTGCTGACAGCCAAAACTCATGAGGAAACCTATCCTTGTGCTGTTTGATGACTGACAATCGCCATGTGGCAGTATTTTCATTGGCAGAAAAGGAACATAAAAAGGACAGACAAAACAACTTTAAATTTCCATTGATCTGTCAGACTAAGTTAGAATCCTCATATTATCAAGTAGAAATGCTGATTAAAAAAAAAAGCTGAAGCATGGAGTAAAAAGGAGACTTCAAACTTCACAGGACCTAAATTCATTCACAGTAAGAAAATTTTAACAAATGATTCTTGACATCACACAATGAAAACATGATACTGTGAGAAATTGTCACCTTAAGCTGCCATTATACATCTCTGTACATCTATTTGTAAGCTTGGCTTAAATTTTTTAAAAGTGCATTTTGAAAGGAGCTGGAAACACAAGGCTGTGAAGATGAATACTCAGCTAGAATTCCTTCAGCTCAGCAGAGGGCTCATTTTTGCAGTGGTTTACCTTGACAGTGTGTGAGTACTCCTCCATGGAAACCATATTCATACAAAGGTAACAAAATGATAAATATATCTGAGCAAATGAGACCTGTGGGGTGTTTGCAACTGCAAAAGTGGCTGCCTGGCACACACACCTTAGGGCAGCTGGAGATCTGAGCGTTTAAATGGAGTCTGTAACATGTGTGTCCCTACTGCTGTTGCATCTTTCTTCAACTTACAACCATTTACTGGTCAAAAAACCACTATGAACACCCTTAATTGCATCAAGATTATCTTCTCAGTAGGCTGCCACTATCATGTACCATGGCAGATTTATGTTTTGCTATATTTATGGTTTCCAAACATCACTAAAAAGAAGATCATGGCATCGCTCATCATTAAACAGCCTACCATGTTTGGGCTGGTTATGGTGTTGACTCTAGATGGAGTACATGTTTATCCAACCACAGGGAATGTTGCAGCTAAACAAGGGTTTTTTCCCAGTGTCAGGAATATTTAAGCAGTGAACAATAAATTTTTTTTTATTTAAAAAAAAACCTGTCTAGAAAGCTTAAAACAAAAATTTAAGGTCAGTGACTTCGATGATGTTCAACAAGTCAGCACAGACCTACTCTACTTCAGTGTGGCACAATTTGAACTTCATCTGTTTTCCAAAATACCACTTAAAGACACACCCAAAAAAATAGAATACCCATTGGATTCAAATACTTTTTAAAATATACCCCAAACTGTGTCTTTATAGACTACATGACAGAACGGTTGTCCTGAAAACACCGCCTCAGGACCTGGGCAGCTCTATGAGGGGGCCTGTTGGTAGCTGTGGCTGAGGCAGAGAAATCTGCTTCCCACATTAAACTTTCTGAGAACCTCTTTCCCTACCTTGCTGTTTTCCTATGATACCAAGAAAAAACATCTCTCTTCCTACAATACTGTACTTCTTTAGGTTATTCTCATAAAACTAAGAAGGTTCTTGCCTCTTTTGTACAACAGAGGGTATCAGACCCCACCTTGCCCGGCTGCACCAATGAGATCTGCTCAGTGCACACTTAAACAGGGGAGTTTAATAAGATGTGGCAGCACACAGTCCATCTTTATTGCTGTTTTCTAAGCTAATAGCACCAGGGAAATCAAAATGAAGCCAGCAAGGCCAGGTGCACAAATGTATTCCGGTACTTCTCCTCTCCGTAGGCTGACATAGGAGTTGCTCATTCCCTTCAGTGAGTTGGTTTCCAGGTTAATGAAAGCAGACCACTAAAAAAGAACATCAGTAATTCCTATCTGGCTCTCCCTTCTTTTGCTTAAATAACTTTTCCTCTTTTCCTTTTTCATATTCCCAACAATCATCTGCTCGCTTTTACTGCTTCCTTTGTTTTCTTCCCCTTACAAACACCCCCAGTAGGAACGTGAAAACATCGGTGCCGCTTGTAAAAAATGAAATAAATAGAAGGATTCCTCTGACTTATGAATTTGGCGAGAAGCAACTGGGTGCCAGTTGAATGTCACAAGATATGAAGTTAGTGTATCTCAAAAGCCTATCTCAAAGCAGGGAAATTCAGACAAGGAGTCTAAGTCAGCATGTCAAAAGTTCACCCTTCTTTCTGCAAAAACCAAGAGCCATAAGATTTCCTGGCTGCTTCCCGCTTGTTATATAACCTCAGGTTCAAAATGTTATGGTCTTTGGGGAATTTTTAATCTTTTTTTTCCTTGCACTCCCTACTTATTACCTTAGTTACACAAGTCACATTTTAAACTGCTGTCGTTGATGGAAATAATCACAGCTCCAGGTGACAAACTTGCTATTTTTGCTGCTCTGATTGTAGGATTGATCCATGAGCCCTGAATTTAGACACTTCCATACTGATCATCCTAGGTTTTTGAACAGCCTCACCTTCCTCAGCTAAAAAACAGAACAGGTTGTTACTTCCTGACAGTGAAATATTTATGTGTTCACGTGTACATATGAAATATGTTTTAGAAGTTAGAGATTTTAGGTCTGCAAGCACGTCTTGTTGGACAAGAACGCTGTAACCTCCTGTCACACATTTAAGGGAAAGGTGGTGGTCTACAGACACACTGACTGTCTAATACCCAGAACATCCAAGAAAAAAAACCTCCCAGTGGTTAAGCCCAAGGTCAACAGTAAGTGATGCTCAAAACTTGAAAGGTGGAACTAATTTTAACTCTCATTCAGGAGATGTAAGTCTTATTCACGTAAGAATACTTATGCTGTCTCCAGTTGCTAAAATGACGAATTGTTTACTAGCAAAAAACATGTACCTTTTTATGTTACCCCAAAAGCCATAGCAGGTACCAAAAAAATATGACAGATCTTTGATAAATAGTGGCAGAGCTCAAATATATTTACAAACATACTCTAAGTTTCCCAGATTGAAAACCAAATTACCACTGTATTTACATACAGATGTAATGGTCTGTACACGCAAAGTAAACTCATTAGTTTAAAACCTATTCCTTTAAAAGCAAAATTAGACTATACCAGCCCTCAACCAGCAGCTCTCTAGGCAGAATTCTGTCACCAGGGAAAGCAACAGCAGGAAGCTGAGAACTTTCAGTACTTGACTGCTCAGCCATGAACACCAGCATCTCTCAGCATTAACAAGGAAAGAGGAAGTCCATCGTGGGGAGACAGGGCTCTTGCCACAAAACCGGCATCGGAGGAAGAAGAGGCATGGTCCATATTAATCATAACTAATAAATGCAATTGATAATTCAAAAGCAACAGAGCAACAAGGCTCAAAAAGTCATGCTGAAAGAAGAAAGTGTGTTTCTGACTGAACAAATGTATCGACAACTCCGTACCACAAGACCCAGATATACCGCAATGCAGCATTCCCAGAAAAAACAGGAGTCACCCCGGCAGCTTTGGAAGTCACTCATGAGGCAGCACAGATGAAACTAGAAATTCAATATCTTGTTTTGCCCCTGACTGAGGGCTGAGCAAAGAAGTTCTTCCTTTTTTGAGAGCTGAGCAGTTACAAGGAAAGCTGACCCTTCACCCCCGCTCAAGTCTGTGGGAAAGGGAATCTTTAAGCCTGGACATGATTTATTAAAAGGGCAGGATCAATTAAAAACTCATATTTCTAGCTGTACATTTTATTACCGATAAGTCTTAAGATATTATCATTACCAAGGGGTAATAAAAACTTCTCCTGCTGTGTTTTTTTTTTTTGGTTTTTTTTTTTTTTCTGCACTTCTCTGACTACATGCACATGCCAGTATGGGCAGGTAGCTCCAATAGTTCATAGGAGTATTTCATCTTTCAGAACAATAAAAACAAGCCATAACCATGTTGTTTTAAGACTAGAAATTCTCAGGAATATGTCAGCAGTGGAATACCTGAAACTGCTCCCTTTATCATATTTGAAATATATAGCCTGTGTTTAAAGACAGTAAATACACAGGCAATGCTGTAAATGCTTTCTAATTACAGAGATTATCTACAGCATAATATACTACATGAAAATACAGAGTCACTTATCAAAGTTTTAAGTATAGCAGGCTTCTCTTCAAGTATTAGTGTCTTTTAAGTGTCTTTCAGTTTGTGCATTTTCCATGTGTCTCTCCCCTCTACTGTGTTATTTCTAAGGTGGCAAACCCCTGTAGAGAAAAGGTTCTTTAACAAATAAGTGAAAATTTTGCTGCCACTCTTGACAGCTCAGAAGATGATGCAGGTGACATCTCAGAAGGCAGTGTGGTATTTTTTTCCCCACACACACTTGCAAGCTGTGTGACACTGGGTAAAAATTCCCTCAAGAACTCGGTGCAGAGACCAGTTTCTCCAAGTCTTACCCGAAGTGCCATCACAGGACGGGACTGTGACTTCCTTATTAAAACTGCCTGGCCCATGCTGGAACTGGCAGGGAAGTCACAGCTGTATCATCTTTTGTCTCTCCTACACCTCTCACAGATCAAGAGGAGAATGGGAAAAGCAACCTTTGCTGCATTAAAACTTCCACTCAATGCAAATAAATGTGAGAAACAAGCCTCAGCTCCCAGCCCACTTGCTCCAGAGGGGAACACAGAGCTGAGCCTGGAGACACCAGCTACAGGTTACCAACATCCCAGGCAGACAGAAAAATATGCTTCAAATCCAACCTGCATCCTTGAGACACTTGGGAGTAGCTCCAAAGTTGAAACATCAGTTTTTGCACTGAAAAATGTTACAACTCTCTCGGGTGCCTGTTGGGCTGAACCACAGGGCCCGTGAACAGCATGAACTTCTGGGGTGTCTCCTGCACAGGCTGAGGAATGTGGGTGCTCTGAGAGAACAGAGCTCCAAGCTGTGAATTGGCACTTTCCTGGTTTTTTCTTAGTCAGATGCCTTGAATTTGTCAAGTATTCCCCTTCAGGAGACTCTACAGTGGCAAAGCTTAGAGGCCAAACTATTTAAAGCCACAGAGAGCAGAGAACAGTTTGATGAAGACCAAATATGTGCAAAGAGGTAGAAACAAAGCAGGGCCTGAGAGCTGGTTTTAGCATTTTACTGATTCATAGTATTTTCACCTTTTTCTTTTTGGTGCCTTGTTCTGACTCCTAAAAACAAAACAAAAATCCACTTGAGTCAGGACAGAGGTCAGCAATCACCATTTCAACTTAAAATATCTCCATTTAAATGCAAATACTAGCCTTTCTTCCTGACCTTTAAATGCTCATTTCATAGAAATGGAATAGAAAGTGTAAATTTTGTGCCTGGGTATCTCCGAGCAGCTCCAGTGTCATTTAGTCACAGTTTTTGACACATAATTCCTTCTTATTAAATATATTCCTTCTGATTAAATATGTCATTGTATCAGTGTACTCTAGCTCCTCAGAGACAAAACCCAGTAATTTTGCATGATGTTTCATTTCACAGAGTACACAGATTAAAATGGAGATTATCATTGCTTCTTGCTCTCTATAATTTGAGATAAACCCCAGTTTCTGTGATACCAAAAATAATGCCACAACATTCTTTCTGAGGCTTGATAATGACAAATTGAAACAATGCTGATACAACAGAGGCTTGCAAGCTCTTCTCCAACCAGTCTATCTGACTTAAAACCTACAGCTATGTATTACCCTTAAATGTCTTGGCAATTAGCACATGATTATATGCATGAAAACAAGAAAATAACCTAATTAATATTTCTTTTAACCCAACCAGACCAAAGAGATTACTCCCTGCTCCTGAAAGAGGCATTCCATGTTCCTCTTCCTCCAGGTCCTCTGCACCTCCTTGGTGACACAGGGAAGATCTTGTTCCTTGAAAGAACATTTTTTCTGCCGGTTTGAAAAGCCTGACACTGCCACTTAGAGGGGCAATAATTTGTAAAAATGTCAGATTTTCAGCTGGAGGGCAAAAAGGTACCAACCAGTTCCTGGGTCAAATATAGTCACATCATTACCATCATGCCAGAGCAGAGGCCTGCTATCAGCTCTGCCATCATTTCACATATCACAGGCTCCCCTCCCTGTTTCACCAGCAAACCATGTTTGTAGGCACAAGTGTCCTCTCGGGGGGCCAGGAGCATTCCCTGTGCCTGCACATGCAAAAGTGTTTCTGCTGGTGCTGCTTTCAGCCATTCAGACATTAGCTTCTCAAATTACAGCCTATGCCTTTACATATATAGTATTTCACAAATCAGATCAGGACAGGCTTTATTTTACTGTCAATGAATTACACATGCAAACCACTCCAGTGTTCTGATAAACATGACTTCAACTTTGATTAGAAAATCCCCACAATTATGCTTTATTATTCCATTTACTGGGGGACAGGGAGAAAAGTTTTAAAGACTGAATTTTCATGGTGGCATTTGTTCCTCTGACTATCAGTCAGTCTCATCTCTCAAATCAAAAACAATGAAGAAAAGCCAAGTGTGAAAAACTGGTGTTTTGTACAGATTATCTGAGTAATTTCTAGAAAACATTTTGGAGTGAAAGATCATTGCTTATGTTTTTGATACTGTACAAAGAGTTTTCTCCACTGATTCTGTGATTCAGTGTTTTAATATTAAACAAATTAACTCTTTAACAAAAACTCCGGAGCTGGGGAGGATTTATGCATGCAGAGGACAGAGCACAACATCAGACGATTACTAATCACAGCAGCCAGAGAATCACAGCACAGTCAATTCAATTTTTAGTGATGCCTCTTTAAGCTCTAACGAACCATGGGGCCCTAATGAGAGGTTTCACTGAATCCTGGCCAATCAAGCAGAAATTTTATGGAGAAAAGGTAAAAGCTAAGAAGCAAAACCACTCAATAGCTGTATTTTACAGCAACGTATTCAACCATGGCTTAATGGCTACCTTCTAAATCTCTAAAAACCCATCATGAGAGAATTTCAACTTGGCAGTGCAGGTTTGGCTTTTTTCTTCACCCTCTTGGCCTCTCTGCCCCACCCCAAAAGTGGCAGACAGTGAACAGTGTGGGTAGAAGAAATAAATGCTGTAAACCAGCGAAAGGAATCAAGACACTCTGGTTTGAACCGTGGTGTCACCTTGGGCTGCCCTCATAGTTTGAATCACTTTGATTTACTGGACCATTACAGTTCTAGTAATAATTCCAGCACACTTCCACAACTAATGGTTGCTGACAGGAAGAGTTTGTGTCTTTCCACTAAACAGTGTTAAAAAAATATTGGACCTCGCTGAAGTCAATAGCAAAACTTCCATTCTGATTGATTCTGACTGGTGAAGTTTTACACAGACTTGTCTTCCAAGCTGCAAAAATGGTTTTCTAAAAGAGAAATTCAAGTATGGCACATGAGTGTTGTCAGCTGGCAAAAAAAAGAAAACTCTGACTGGGGGTATGGGTAGACTTTTTACAACATGAAGTACAAAAATGGATGGCCTGCAAAGTATTTGTCTTTCAAAATATTCTTGGGCTTGACCAGGTTGCAGGATTGAGATCTGTTTCCAGAGTAACCATCAGAGTCTGCTGAGGAAACACGAGCCTTACCAACAGATTTAACTTTTCTTACTAGAGCAAATCAGAGGAAAAAAAGAAAGGAAGAAAAGTAATCAATACCTGTGAACTCTTTCATGTTGAAAGGTAAGAATTCAGATGCTGCTGACTTAGCCAAGGTTGCTCCCCTCAGAAGAATTCAAGTTGGGATGGAGGAAGGGATAGCTCTTTATGAATTTCAGGACTATAGAAGCTTTCTCTTCCAAGGATGATGATGAAGGACAATAAAGAAAAAAAAAATTCCTTTCTGGTTTTAAGAATTACAGTAAAGATTAGTGTGTCAGCACTCCCTTAAGTGGGACATGTCATACTTACTCAAGCTCAAGAGCAAATTAATGGATTTGGGACCTATTCTCTTACAGACTCCTAGAAAAACCCTGTGCTATGGGGAAAATATCTTCCACAAATCGCTTGACTGAGGTTTCATGGGCAAACTGGCACAGGAAATTCTCTCAGGAAAGGATATAAAAAAACTAATCGAGCCTGCTTGGCACTGGAATAAATGAAGAAAAGTTATGCAGTGGTCAGTGATAGGCTGCCTGTCACCTTTATGTAGGTCTGGTAGGACAAACTTACTTTCCAGTCTTTGTCTCTAAGATGCAAATGATATCAAGAGAGTAACATCATGGAAAAATTATTAGAGAATAATAATAAAATAATATCAAGGAACTTCTGGTTCTCTAGGTTTATTCTCTTAGACAAGGAATGTAGATCCTGCCTGGATATAAGTATATCCCTTCAGTCTTAAAACACGTTTCACTCCGAAGCTGCAATATCTGTGTTCATAAGCAGAGATTGTCATAGGGCTGTGATGCTTCTAAACCACATAACCTCATCCTTTAAACTACATATAAAAGGATTCTGGTTTCAAATTCCAGACTAACTAGAGACAAACGTGCAAATCAGAGGAGCAAAACTGTTTTCTGCTGCTTTTATACGAGGAGCTAATGAAAATTTAACAAAAAAAACCCACTTTGTTTCATAAAGGTCCTGAAAGTTAATTGTGTCGATGAATTTTAACAGACAAATGTAATTATACAATCTGAAGGCTTGGAATCATTAAAACGAAGAGCTGAATTGAGAGTTGTTTTATTGGGGTTTGTGCCAGAAAGGCATCTATCAGATCCTTTCCTTTTCAATGCCACGTTTCAAGTTTTCCCAGTTTTTTATTTTAATTTCTAAAAGTTTTGCTAAAATATATATATATATATACACAGAGAGAGAGAGAGACCGAGAGCAAGAGATGTTCCTAATAAATCAATGATTTTTCTCCCAAAAGTTTGGCAGACATGTTCCCTGAAGAGAAGACAGGATTTAACAACAGTTCAGCTTAGTATGGTCCAGACAGTCTAAAGGACCAACATCAAAATACAGATTTTTCCACTTCTATACCTTCATCCTGCCTCATGAACCGAGCTCATAATTACCTCCATGTCAGTGAATCAATTCAGCTGCGCTGCTAGAATTCGTAAGTACTGACCTTTGATAAATGTGAAACCAGATGGCTTTGTTGGATCACTGGAAGTTTGGCACATATCACACACCACAAAAACTGTGCTGGTCTGTCAGCATCTCTTTTAGTTACCCCCATTTTTATAAGGGTAGAGTGGTAGATCAACGTATATTCTGCTCTGATGTCAGTGAGTGCTGCTCCAGTTTGCTCTTCAGGCACATTTAAGAAGGAAGGCAGCAAGGTAGCACTTTCTCATCCCTTCACACTCCTTCTCTCAAATGCAAGAGCATTTTGGGGGTTTAAAATGTACCTTTCGGCATCTTTTGGAAAGAATAAAAATGCCTTAAGTTATCAGCACATACAATTAAATGGCTTAGAAAAAGAAGAATATTTGCAAGCTGTATTAATCAGGATAACGAGGACAAAGTGTTTGATGAATGACTTAGCAGTCTAGGAATTGCCAGACAACATCATCTCAGTGATTCAACTTCTTCAGTATCGTTTCACCAACTGTGGCCAATACCGATGTTTCTGAGGAAGATACAAGAAATCCAGATGGACACAGTTAAAGGATAAAATTATGCTTAAAGATAAATGTCTTCTCTCCACGTTGTGAACGTACTCAGAGTTTTGTTTTTTGCCCTGAACCAGGGTCATTTAAATCACTTCCAAAACCCAGGTTTTCTCATTTAGGTCAAGTTTCACATAGCTTATGTGACAGCTTTCCTTCTCCCACCACCAAAACGTGACTTTTGGACCTTTTGGCCAACTCCATCAGAACTAAAAATGAAAGGGCACGAAAGTCCACGAGACAATTAAATTCCCAGAGTATCATGAACACCAGCTGACAGACCTAAAGAAACACCTTCATTCATACATGTGCTGAGGGAGAGACAGGCCGTGGCCTGGAGCTCTACATCCCGTCTGGCAGCACCCGGACAATCCATCACCTCACACTTCGGAGCCCATCAGCCACATCAGGCCTCACCCGAGCCAAAGCCTTTTGACCCAGCAGAGGGAAGGGTCTCCTGGGAAGTCCAGGGGAGGAGAAAGGAAAGGAGCTGCTGTTAATTCATTAGGGATATTCAGGTGACAAAGGACACATCCCCAGAGGAAACCTGCTTTCATTCATTTGGCTCAACACCAAGTAACTTGAGAAGCTTTTCCCTCCACATGGTAAGTATTGACCTACAAAGGTCTAATCCTGGCACCTACCCTCCCACCTTTTGCTTTTACTTCTTTTAAAGACTTGGCTTAATGTTTTAGAGCTGTAACTAATCAAACATTACACGTTTTTTATATCAGCTGTCTGTTTCTGTAACTTGCTCAATTCCATTAAAGCTTCTCCCACCTTTTTCCTCACGGGCCACAAACAAACCAAGTTCTCACCTCCATTTTTTTTTAATATAGCAACCATTCAGTGTTTTCTACGCCTTCCTCTACAGGGAAAACAATTTTTGAGTCTTTCTGTAAAAAAAAACCCAGATTCTTTCTGCACTCCTAAATTATTTTCCCTGCTTAAATATGGTTCATACTATGTTGTGACAGGTTTTCTCTGAGAAAACATGTCTAGAAGCATCCGAAATGCAAACACTCAATTCATTCTTACACTCTCTTCTGCACACAGTTGCAAGTCCATGCCTTGGACAAGGTAACATTTGGTTCAGCTTTTTAGCTGCAATCATACAACACTGGTCAACAGTCAATGATAACAAACATGTTTTAAGAGGAGGGCATCTGACATTCAGTGTGTTTACACAGAAAGGCACTGCACCAGCCACACAAGCCTGTACAGGGTAAGGAATTTGGAGATGCCTGGAATTCTGAGATTAATTTCACCTTCGTTCCCTCGTAGGTGTTAAAATGACAGATGTTATACTCTAATATAATACCAGGAATATATACTATCTGTTAACAAGCACAATAAAAATATTTACTACAAATTGCACTGAACTTCCAAGGATGCCATAATCAATGCAAACCTGTTTTATCACAGAAGATGAGCAAGCACAAAGTCTGCACAGCAACAGGCAGTAAGAAAAAGCAATTTAAGAAGCATAACCAGAAACAAACAACGCCACAGCGTTTTACTGTCGCTGACTCTGCTGACTAAAACTACTACTAACAGACCTACAGGAAGAAAAACACTATGGGGAAGCAGTTCACCCATAGTAGAACATAAGCTGAACTTCTCACATGAACTTCCTGGTGTGCGTGGATGAAACCTGTCACTGTGACCATCCACTGAAAATACAATTCATCACGTAGGGGGGGAAGGGTCACTGCACCTCCTGACCACGAAACAAAGGACTGATGAACACGTATTAGAGAAACTAACTTTTCCCAGCCTTCAGCTTTGACATTATTTTATCCTTAAGAGGCTAAATAATGAGCATTGATGCCTTAATTTGTTCATTAGAACATCAGAGGCTTCCAGATCTATTAATTTGATGCTCTATTTAAATAGCCTACTGAATCGCTAAACTTGACTACATTAAATTTGAATTTTTAAGTGATTAATTTAAAACAACTTTTCTCCTGGAACAGCAATTGGTATTTAAGCTTTTTTAATGCTGTCAACATTTAAATTAGTCATATATAAGTGTTTCAACCTGAAGGGTAAATAAATCAATTAGAATTCATTTACTGTGCCATATCATGAGCTCATGTCAAAAATGTAACCTGGCAGTCTAAGGGCAGTATTTTAAATATTTTAAGAGGGGAAAGGAGTGGCTGCAAAGCAGGATGTGGTAGAAGCACATCAACACAACTAGTAATACTCAGATCAGCAAGGATTAGTGATATGAAATACTTAAAACAGTAACCATTGCTTATATGACTGTGCACACAATTGAACAAGCTGTGCTTTGTTATCTCATTTGTTATTTTTTCAATCAATTTATTTGTATGAAGCAGAGAGAGTGATGTTACTGCAGCTTTTAGTCAGGGGAGGAGGCAGGGACAATAATTTTAGTGTGTCCAGGAGTAGGTTCTGGCAGGTTTTGTTCTGTTCCTGAAGCCCTGGTGACACAAATTGCTGATGACTCAAGTGACTGAGCAAGCCTCTGCAACCAACCCCACTGCGGGGTTCTCCACAACAGAAAACTGATTTTAAATACCTTTTTTTTTTTTTTTTTTTTAAAGAAAAACAAAGACTGGTAAGCAAAAGTCCACAAAGCAAATAAGAAGAAGCAAAACTAACCCCTGCTAGTATCCCAAAATTCATCTCAGTCAATTTGATTTGTTTCTGCCTGGAAATAATTGTGAGAGCCACCTGCCAAAGTACTACTAAAACCCTCTTCACATTACTGTCATCTCTGCAATAAATTTATTTAGGAATAGTAAGAGAAAATAAATGTTCTGCCACAGTAAGAAAACAGTAGGGAGAAAAAGAAATTGAGGAGCAACTGAGTGACACCACCAGTTTTGGAGTGACTGGTCTGAACTGGCTCCTTCAAGGCAACAAGGTGGAATAACCAAAGGTCACGAAAGAGGCGAGTGGAATGGAAAATCTGATTTTCTCTAATCAAATTTTGTGCATACAGGTATGTATAATTTAATTCCGGGCTGCCAGATTAAGTTATTAACCCAATTATGTTCATTTTATCACCTTGTAAAAACGAGTCATCATTTTATTTAAATTTGTGCGACTGTTAAAGGCTAAGAGAGTAATATATTCCAATGTCAATACAGTGCCCAAATGCATGTCATATAGAAAGCATCTATTTAGATGAATCCTAATCAGTCCAGACAAGTGCAGAAGCATTTCTGAGAGCAGACCCAGAGGCAGAGTGGGTAGTAAATTGAGTGGGCATAGAGAAGATTTACATTAGTGGAGCTGAAAACTCATTTCTTAGGCCCATTCATAATGGGGAAATTATTGTCCCATTCCCTACAGACTTTCCATTATCCCATTACAGGGAAGCCAGAACTTCTATCTGTGCTTCCACGCCCATGCACATATTGCATCAGGAGAACTTAATCTGGCTGAGGGCCATAAATTTGCTGTGAAAAGGCAAATGAAGATCCTCTCAGTCTGGTCACCAAGGCATGACATCCTAAAATCCAAGTAGGACAGAGCTCCGAAGCCTCGATGAATGCAGCGTGTTCTACCTGGGTGGTAAAGACCAACTGTGCTCTAACAACGTGGCTGTCCCCAAATCAGCAGAGTAAATATGTACAGACATCCTCAGGGCCCCAAGGCCAATTTTCAAACTGTTAAACACCAGCAAACTGAGAAGCAAAGTGAGCAGTTCTGCAGCTCAGTGGCACTAATTTCTTCCAAACTGCATCCTGCAAAGCCATCCCAAACAGCAATCCTTTAATCCTACAATGTAATAGTGAAAGCAAGGGAATGTTAGTAAAAAAAAAAAAAAAAAAGGCAATTTGCAGGAAAATGGGATGCCAGCAAAAGGAAAAATGGATTTTTAAATCAGACAACTAAAGAACTTCCCTTATCAGCCATATGTTCACCAGGGCTCTTCAGCCCATGCTTAAATGCTTTGGTGAACTGGGGCCACATCACCTTATCAATCATAGCCACATGGAAAAGAGAAAACATTAAAAATACACACTTTAAATGGTGAAAAAGAAGTTTATGAAATAGCACATGATCCCCTTGCCAGGGGAAATCTGCTATAGAGAAATATCACAGGATAAGGAAGACAACTATGAGAACTTCTGTTTTATGAACCGTAGATGAACATTCCCTTTTCTCAGTTTGTTTTTTCCCTTTCCCATTTTTCCTGCCATCCTTTTCAGGTAAACCACCATCACCCATTACGAGAATTTCATGAAAACCACTATTTTACTGTGCCTTGTTGCCTGTTACCTGTTCTAACAAAACCAGCCAGATTGAGTCATCTACAGGTAACTGAAGTTCACTTTTCAGAGAGGAACTCTGAGGAGGTTATGAAGTTTTTATCAGCTCTGTCTAAACACACCAGGCAGGAGAAGGAAGCAGGAAGAGGCACCGACCTCTCTGCTATCGCTGCTGGATAACGTGCCATTTCTTAGGATTTCTGGGAGAGCTACTCAATGCCAGGTAGAAAGGACAGCTCATCCTGCTATGGAGGGTTTGGGATGTCTCAGAAGTGCCCCATCCCACAGCACACACAGCTGACTATTCAGGTTTACTACCCCAAGAGATAAGTCCTAATTGCATCAGGAGGGATGCCTGCCTCTCTGTACACCCAACACACGAAGGCAAATGCAAAGCAAATGACACTAAGGCAGATGTAAAGCAAAACATAAACGATGTAAAAGAGATGAAAATCAGCTGTAGTGTGTTGCCCTTTGAAAAATGAGTTATCTGACCACATAGGCAGCAGCACTGCAGTAGGAAAAAAGGGTGCTGGCTGTGGAGATGATGTACCTCTCTCCCAGGAGCAGCCCAGGTAAAGCTCACCCCGGGGAGCAGAGCAGTGGGTGCAACACAAACCATGAGAGCACATCAAAGGTATTACCTTAGAGTGGTAAAAATAGACAAATCAAAACAAGGAAAACGCAGCTCCACACACCCCTCCAGCAACCCAGTAATTACCTGTGTTTATATGAACACAGGGACACCACTCTCTTCTCACAACAGAGGACTACTTCCCTTCAAACCCCACTGAGGGCTCCAGGAGCTCAGCACGTAGCCCTAACCAACCCACAGAATGAAAAAAAAAGCCCCATTCTCTTTCATCAATGAACATTAAAAAAATATTTTGAAATATCAACTGTAATAATTATTCCTTGATAAAATGGTGATGAAGGATCACAGTGACATGAGTGGCCTGGAGAAGGTGAGGAAGCAGCACCTCTTGACGTGCAAGAACCAGAGGCAAATAGAAGAGGCAGCAGGGGGGGTGGGTTGGGAAAAAAATTCCCAAGAGAAAAACAAGGGGATGTGGTTCTTCAGAAAGCATTCAATAAAAGAATGAATAAATGCAACAGAATGCTCCAGTGTGAAGCATTATCCAAGTTCAAAAGCAACAAGAGACGTTCAGGAAATTAAAATCCTGTAAAGAGTTATTTTAAGAAAAAAACCACTACTGTTGGCTGAGGAAGTCTCCGTTACAAGCACCTGGAAAACGGGTGAATAATCTGAGGTTTGGGAATATTCTCATTGACACAGATCTGGGCTAAACACATCTTCAGTCTGATCCACTACAGCCAGCATCACTTCTTCTGAAAAAAGTGGCAAACTTGTAGATGGTTGTGGGGGACTTCACTTTAAGCTCCATTTCCAAAACTGTGCCACAGGTGCTTTGATAGGAAGGGCTACAGAATTCCGGTGGGCTGCTCACCTGTATCTGTCAGTTTTTCAGGCTCCTTCCACATTAAAAGTTGGTTTCTTCAAGTAGCCTTCCAGTAGACTGGATATCTTCTATCAAACATATTAACATAAAAACCTACTCACTTTTTTTTTCCTTGTTTACACCCTGCAATCACTCATGTGAATGCCCTTTTGTTTTATCAGGACGCATAACAGAGAGATCTCTTTAAGGCCAGCACCCCCTATAATGTAATTTCCCCTCCATTATCCAGTTTGCTTAAAACACTTTGCCTGGGAATGGTCAGTAATAAAAAGCACTTCAATCGATCTCACCCTTGAGCTATGCCATAATTTTCAATTCAGGGTGTCAGCACCACACACAGAAAGGCAAGTTGGAGTCTGTTAAAAAAATATCAAGCATAATAAAAAAAAAAATTGGTGAGAGAACTCAAGAGCTCACTGTTCCCTTTCTTCTTCAATCATTCTGAATGTCAGTCTGAGCCAAACTTGAACATATTAATACATGCATTTACAACATCACATTAAACAGCCTCAAAAACTGTTAAAGATGTCATTTTCAAATGCAAAAGTCCAACTTACTTTGAACAAAATTCATACTCCCTCAAAGACAATTTAAGGGGAGGTGAGGGCTTAAGCTTTAACCTCAGGCCAAGAGTCCTTAAAAGGTTTCCTCTCCTCTTAACTGCTCCAATGTGGATCTTAATTATTTTACTAACAGTTACTTAGGTTTCATGCTCCCACAAACCACTTCATGTGTCATATCAAAGATTCTACAAGATAACATTTGCCCTTTACTATCTGCTGACAAACTTAGATTTTTTTTCTCACGGGGTGTGAACTGCAGCTGTGTATAAATGAGAGTTGCAGAGATACATCCCTCTCTTATTTAAAAGTTACTTTATTAAGCAAACCAAGGAGGTGCTGCTGCAGGATAACGTTGTGCAACAGCAGATTCACCCTCCTTCATCAGAAGAAAGTCTGCACTGACCAAATCCACCTTTGAAGCTCCCAGAGCATCTTCCTACTACCAAACATGAACATTTTGAAACCCTGAGATGGATGGAAGCTGTGAGGATACTCAAAGGAGATTAAAACAAAAACAAACAAACAAAAAAACCACACACACACAAAAAAAACCCACAACAAAACAAAAAACAAACAAACAAAAAACCCAAAAACAAAACAAAAAAACAAACCAAACAAAACAAAAACCAAAACAAAAACAAAACAAACAAAAACAAAACAAACAAAAAAAAACAAACAAAAAACCCAAAACAAAAGAAAAACAAAACAAAAAAACAAAACAAAAGAAAAAACAAAACAAAAAACACACAAAAAACCAAAAAAAAACACAATAAAAACCACAAAACAAAAAAACACACACAAAAAAAAAAAACCACAAAACAAAATAAAACCAAAAAAAACAAACAAAAAACCAAAACAAAAACAGAACAAAAAACCAAACAAAAAACAAAAAAAAACAAACAAAAAACAAAACAAAAGAAAAAAACAAAAGAAAAAACAAAACAAAAAACAAAACAAAACAAAACAAACAAAAAAAAAACAACAACAAAAAAAAAAAAAAAAAAAAAAAAAAAAAAAAACCACACA
>JAWWLV010000121.1:6405393-6423860 GCA_035041135.1 Platyrinchus mystaceus | reverse complement strand
AAAAAAAAAAAAAAAAAAAAAAAAAAAAAAAAAAACAAAAAAAAAAAACCACCACAAAAAAAAAAAAAAAAAAAACCACAAAAAAAACCACAAAAAACCCCCCAAAACAAAACAAAAAAAAACACACAAAAAAACCCAAAGAAACAAAACAAACAAAAAACCCACAAAACAAACACACACAAAAAAAAAAGAGAACAAAAAAAAAAAAAACCAAACCAAAACCAAACCAAAACCAAAACCAAAAACAAAACCAAAAACAAAACAAAACCAAAACAAAAAACAAAAAAAAACAAAAAAAAAAAAAAAAAAAAAAAAAAAAAAAACCAAGAACAAAAAACCAAACCAACCCTTTCTGCCAGTTCAGGGAGACTCACAGCATTCCTTGACAATACAGAAATAAAAAATGATAGATTCACTGATGGCTGTTCAAAATAATGAAGCTCAGTGAGAAACTGTAAAAACAAAACTGTAATAACAAAGAAAAGGTAAACAAAGCAATGAGGTGCAAGACAGGCAAAAGTGAGAAAAGGGCAGGTTTGCTACGTCCTACACATGTCAAATAATCCCTATAATCCACCCCTCTCCTTGCCATCTCTAGAAGATCACTCATAGGGTATAAAGTCACATAAGCAGGAAAACCTCATGCACAGGTTGGTTATTTTTGTATATGGACCTAAACTCATGCAGAGACCATCCCAGACTGTAAACAAACATTCTTTCAAAGCAGATAATAAGAAAAAAAATCAAAATTGAAGTACTGTGCACCTCTGTGGAATGAAGGCTTGATTCAGCAAATGATTAAGAGGCACACACCTGAGAGGATCCGCCTCAATAGCATATTCCAGATCCTTTAAATATTTAACTTAGAAAATTTTATTAATCAGGCTAGTATATTCCTCTGATTTATTTAAAAAAAAAAAAAAAGAAATCAACTTTAGTTTCTTTCTTTTCCTTTTGTTTTCTTTTCCCAAGGTGAGAGCTCTTGCAATAATTTATACTTCAAACCAATCTGCAGGCAGTAACATTGGTGGCTTGATACCTGTCAGGGCCCTTTGTCAGAGCATCACAGCTAAATCCACAGAGTTATGCAACAAAAATAAATTTTCTAAGAAACATTTGATAGCCTGTGGAGAGCCAACCCAACCAGTAAAAAAACTCTGGCTAAGGAGTCATTAGCTATGTGAAAGTGGATTTTTCATTACTAAGTTGTTTGCTCTCCTCCTCTCTTTTTCACCCCAAAGTCAATAAGTCATATTTCATTCGAGAAGCCATTTTCTCTTCCTCTAATTCCTCTCATATAATAATTAATAATTAATTCATTTTGCTTACACTGCAGCAGCCTCAAAGCCATGGTTTGAGTTTCTCAGCAACAGAATTCTGCCAGAGGCAACATGGATGCCACAACCTCAATTACAACTAACACAGGAGAAGGCTCCACTTATTTTCTGTGGGAGTCACTCTTTTGTCTTAAAAAAAATTCTTTATGGGTTATTGGGTGCCAAAGATGTACAGCAAAAAACAACCAAGCAACTATACCAGATAATATGAAAAAACCCCCACATTTCAGAGAGAAGATGAAAGGTCCACGTCAGAAGACACAGGCTAGAGAAGGACATCACTGTGAGTAGTTATCCTGTCAGATGCCTTCACAACTACAAAATGCAGCACCCACAAAACACTTGTGATGGGGCTATGGAAGCACAGCACTCTGATCTGCCTCACTGACTCAAACTGCACCTCAGCACTGGCTGTTACACTCGCCAGCTCTCCCTCCCTTTGCCCAAGAAAGGTCCTCTTGGGTGGCCACACACAAATACTTCTGCCAGACTTCATGTGTGTTGTTCCTTTACGCATCAGTCACGCAGGGCACCTGCTTTCCATGGAAACGGTGGCAAGTTAGTGGAGACTCGTGGCCACTGTAAGTGAGGTAGGTGGGATTAGCTGTGCAGCACTCAGAGAAAAGCCCAAAAATCCTTTATTGCCCCGATCCCTGAAGTAGGGAAAAAAAATTGGGATTCCCTGAAGTCTTTTTGGAGATCTGACGTTCCAACACAAGTTCAAAGTCTTTCCACAGAGTGAAAAGTCAGATAGAAGACTTTGAAATGTGAGTGAAGAAATGCTTTGTCCAATTAACCTCCAACCTTGAAAGAAGACAAAGTCTGCTGGCTTAAGATCACAGAAGCCAAAATAAGTGAGAAAGATCTTTTACAGGGGAATGGAGGAAATGTTTAAAATCTTTTTAAGATTCAAGAATGACTTGGCATGAGTTTTATTTATGAGATCACCAATGGTAGCACAACATGAAATTAATTTTTCTTCCCTTGCAATGAATAACAGTGAGTTAATAATTCATCTTGATGAACAGTATTTATTCACCTGAAAAGGCAGCAAACTATTTTGTTAGTTAAGTTTATGTAACTTCTATTGGACATGAATGCCAAGAGGCAACTCCTGGATGTGGCAGGAAAACCTCAAGTCTGTTTTCCTTTCTAGAATTAAAGTTACAAAGAAGCTACATGGTTTTATTCACAAAACTGGATGCAGTTTTCCATCAAAAGAAGCATTACGAATCAAAATACTGAAAGAAAAAGAACTAACATTCAGTTATAAATAAAACAACAAAACAAGCAGCAAACAAAATAAGAAAGCTGTTGTAAGAATTCACAGGGACTCTTAAATATGCACAGTTGTTTAACAGGACTCACAACAAATTTTGGTTTAGCACAATGAAATAAGAAACCATATGATGAGGGTCAAACTGAAGGCAGGGTTTTCAACAACTGTTTAAGTTTTGCAATTTTAGTTTTCTCTCCTAATTGCAATTGGGAATGGTCTGATGCTTTTCCCCAAAGTGTCTTCTGCGCTTAGCATCAGTTTAACATGTGTGGCAAGTCCCTTTAATCGCCATATTCACTGTGCACGCATAAAATGGTCGAGGCACTTGCAATTTTAAGAAGCTGGAGTGTGTAACATATGGAAAGGGAAAAGGGAAAAGAAACAGTGCAATTTGGAAAGGAACTGAAAGGAAAACTGACAGGTGACAAAGACAGCAGCAGAATTTTGCCAGATGTTTTCCACAGCAGGGTTTTCCTCAAGAAGGGGGGGCCCTGACCCCTACTGCATTTTACTGCAATGGAGAGGGAAAAATAAATGGAAAACTGAATTGCTGCATGACCCGAAATAACTGCAGCCAAAGGGGAAATGGGAAGAGCCATCTGAGACAATGTTAAAACAAGAGCAGTTCTCCTTCCCTTTGTTTTATTCAAGACTGGTTCTCGTGTCAGGATTAGTGAAATCAAGTGACAGCAGTAACTCAACAACCTCCTGCTCCCTTCAGGATCATTTATCTGGGGTGACCAACACACCTGCACAGCTGCCAGAACACACACAAAAAAATAACCCCAAACATGCCTCGGGTGTAACCCTGGTATTGGGTTTGTCACCTCTCCATCAGCCTCCTCATGCCCTACAAACCCCAACAGATCCATGCACGGAGAGTATCTTTAACAACAAGTATCCAAAGGATACTTGCACTTTATTCCACTCAGAATGTAGGTTTGGGAACAATATAATCAGTAAGAACTTTGACCTGGTTTAGGCTCAAAAAACCCAAGGAACACACTCTTCTTTTAGACTCCTCTTGGAAATATTATTTAGACAAACTCTCTCTATATGTACATGTATGAATATATGTAGCTTAAATTATCATCTGCTTTTGCATATGCATTCTAATCTGAACTCACCATCAGTTAATTTACTCCAGTTCTAAGCCAGTTTTAAAATAATATGGAGACAAGTGCAGGAAATGCAGTTTGGAAGCTGAACTGAGACCCCCAAGACTCTCCTGATGTTTAGCACAGTATTAAAAAAATCCATTAAAAAGTGCTACTTTGGACCAAGAAACTTAATCTTCATGCATCAATTCAACTTTTCACATCCACACAATCTTTCTCATGTGGTTAATAACTCAGTTCACATTGACTGTCACAAGCCCAATCCGATTTACAAGATTAAAAGTAAAGAAAGAATAATAATAAAAAAAAAAAACAAACAACCCCACAACAAAAAAAACACCAAAAACATCAGCACATAATTTCTTTAAACTTTCAGTCTGGACTCTCCCCTTATTCTTTTTGGCTTTTGAAACCTCTGTCACTCTCCCTCACAACTTTTACGTGGATATGTAGAACAGCTACCAAGTGCAAGGCGGGTGTCAAAAAGTGAATCTAACCTTTCTCGAGAAGCATCTTCTCCAATTTTCTGATACAATGTCACCTTACTTCATTATGTTCTGCCCTGTCAGTGAGTGACTTTTTTCTACAACGCATCATGGACTACCCTTGTGATTTGTATTCATTTCTACTTTTCCAGAAGACTATCCAAGCATCAAAACTGAGGTTATAAGAAGCGTTAATAATTAATAAAAGAATTTATGGCACATAAAGCAGCTTCACAATACTTCTGAACAGAAATCCTCCATGGAACATACTCCTGTTCCAGTTAAAGAACCATGTGTTGTATCTTGAAGAAAGCTACAGATTTTGGTATTAGTGCTTCCAACTATTTTTTGGGGCATTTTTAAACACTCTGGAAAACTAGTTAGTTAGAACATCGGAGGGATAACCCTAAGCTGACGTTTTGCTTTTATCTTGTCTCCACGTTCTACCTTCCATACAGCCAAGTCCCAGAGAGAGTGAGTGCTCTTCTCCTGGAGCACATGGCAGGATAAGAACAAGGAGTACAAAGGGAAAGAGAAGCAATTAAGCCCCCCAATCTCTCCGACCTTTACTCATCTAAAAAGTATTTGACCTGATGCCACCAAAGCGGCCCTATAATGGTGTGCAGCTCTCTGTTAGCAGCTTGAGCAAGTTCATTTCTGTTGGCCTCTGGATTTGCATCTAATCTCTTATTTAGTCACAGAACACTGAGGTCACCTTTTTAGAAACCACCTACATGGAAAAAAAAAGGGAGCAAGTGTTACATTTCCCTGGGTCCCGCAGAGCACTTGCAAGATAATGGCAAGGGAAGAATATTTCCTCCATTAACACTTTGACCCTCCCAGTTAATGGCCTTTTGGTTCACAGGCATACAACAAACCCAGGTCCCTCAGAGACCCTGAGCTATAGGTAACTTAAGGAAGGAAGGGCTCCACAGTTACTTGGAAAACATCCAAGGTCCATACGCTGAACACGGACACACTGAACGGCCAGGATGGAGGTTCACGATTCAACCCATTGGTTTAATCACCTCCTGCACCAAGTCAGTCCTAGAGCAAGGCACACACAGGAACATTTTTAGTTCTGTGTGTTACAAAGCACAAGCAGTCAGGTCAGCACAGGTTTCAATGAAAGCAGTCTCCTTCGAAGCAGTGGTTCAAAAATGGAGGTGGTCCCTTTCCACCCCAAAAGAACAAGTAGTTTAAATACCTGCAGGACAGGTTTCAAACTTAAAAGCAATGTTCCCCGTGATAAACAAGTAATTACAGCTATTAATACAAAATCTTACGAGGTGATAGAAGCAATTATTTTCACTGATTTCACACATTCTTAGTCCTGCTTTGCAGTGGACTGGACGGGAAACCTTTCTCACAGTGAGAGTACCTTAAACCACGAAGAACAGCATCGCTGGAGCAGGCAGGTGTTTCCCAAGGCCTGTCATTTTTCATCCTTTGGTGCTGATGTCCGAGTTAAGGTATGCCAACATTTCTGCTACCACCTTCCCTAAAATCTGACTCATGACACTGAGACTGCCTAAGTAGAAGAACTTGCCTTCAAGCCTATTTACATATTTTGCACAGGAATTATAAAGTGCTGGGATTTCATAAGCCCAGAATCTGGTATTCCTGCGATTTGGAACTAAAAATAAAATTTAAAAATATATCTATTCCCAATTTTAAAGAAATCCATGGAAGTCTGTAACATTTTGGCTTCTATACGGATTATACAAATAATACTACTTTAATTTAAACAAAGCTGCACATACCCATGAGACAAACATGGAGCCAAACACCACCCGAGAAAGGAAAGAGACCTTTCAAGTGTCAGGTTTAAGCACAGGGAAGACAATGAATAAATAGTCCTATTCTAATTCTGGTTTTCCCTTACACATCTCCACCTTCCTATACTTTTCCAGCTCTTACCACAGCATCACTAAATGATTTTATTTTTTTCCATAAGTGAGTGATGAGTAGAATTTGTGATCATAGTCAAGCCCAGTTTTGCTGACCTGTTTCATACATCTATTCCACCTCCATAACCTCTGGAGGCATCAGGATGTGACACAGGAACTTATTCCCACACTCTTCCAACCTCAGGCTCACCTTGTGGGAATTGGAAGTTGCCATGGAAGACAAAGGTGAGAAAAACAACACATATTAAAATGTTTTTCTATGGCATACAAGGAAGCGAATTTCAACCCAATAATCGACATAAAAATCAGTAAAATAAGATGTTTATCAGACCCAAATTTCCCAACTCAGTAAGACTTTTGTGGGCTTTGGATCAGTTTCTGCATGAGGCCAAAACAGATGCTGAGGCCCAGTGTTATGTCTGAGAACGAATCAGGGCAGAATTTCTGCCTAAGTGGACAGAAAAACACATTAAAGCTCAGTAGCATTTCCAACATTAAAGCTGATGACAGTGTTTATGTACCAGTTCATTTATATTTTAATTTAGGCAAAAATGGTTATTATTTGTAGACAATTCCCATGGTGATTTTCAAAATAGCATCAGGGTTCTGATTAGCTGAAATTTAAACCTTCAGGACTGTTTTTTAAACAGAGACTGCACGTGATGTCAAAGCTTCCTCACTTTCTCAGTGAAAAACTTCTTTGCTAATAGATTGGGATTTTTTTGCCCCTCGCTGTTCTTAAAGTGTCACAAAGGAGATGATATTTCACTGTCCATAAATACACTTGTGAAGGCGTAACAGGCTGTGAGCAGGATCCCTTTGTCTGGGGAAGGCAGCTGTTGGGATCGTGTGTCAGACACATGATGGCTCAACCCCTCCAGTGCTACTGAAATGGGATTGGGTTATCGTTTTCTCAATGAAAAGCACTTGTGAGACATATCACCTCCCATGTTTTAAGCTGGATCAATTTTCTCTTATGGATTCCAGTTGTTTCAGGATCAGAACGCTCCCCAGAGCCAGGCGGATCAAACACTGAGCTTAAACCGAAGATGAGGCAGGCCGGCAGATGATTCACCTTGCCCAGAAATATGGGTTGTTTTGATTCTTTTTTCTGTTTTGTTTTAGCAACTGGCACTCATAAAATATCTGAGAGGACCACAGCTACATATTGTTTTAAAAGGAAAACAAAACACTTAGAAAGAATCAGAGCTTTAGGAGACAGCAAATTCCTCCTAGAACCAGGAGAAAAGCAGACTGCCTCAGGCAAGATGTCATCTTCTTAGTTAACACACAACTCTTTTTCCCCACCCTTTCAAGTGAACTGCTGGAAACATTTTAGATCTTGTCTAGAGATAAAAGTTAATTTTACATGGTGCATCAGAGACGCAGCAGAAATTCATAAATGAAATAATATTTTTCCAGTGAGGCTCTGCTGGCGATGCAAGAGCCCCACTTTGCACTCCTGCAGACCTTTCCTATAAAGCAAGTTTCTACATATAAAGGTTTAAGTTACTTGTCTGTCAGCAAGATTCAATAAAACAAGCTCAGATGTATTAAGTCAAGTTCACATTTAATAGCAAATGTTGTTTTCCTCCACTAAAAAGGCATTGAAAGTTTTAAAACTTATCAAAATCAGCTCCCATTGCAGGAGTGGAGCAAAGTTTTCCTCTCTTTCAGTGAGAACAAAACAGACACAAAACCAAAATGAGCTATTAAAACAACAGCCAGCATCTTAATTATTAATTTACTTATTATTTAATTATACACATAAATTAGTCATTACATTTAAGTTTTTTTCCTCGCTTCAAGTATGTTGTTTGTAATTCTTTGCTTTCCCTTCCACACACACACAAAAATAATAATAAAAAAAAATCTATCTTTTGTGGCACTTTCTGAATACATTATCAATTTGTTTGGACTGAAATTATACTTTTGGGTAACTCAAAAGTTCCCGAAGATGATGGACATGGCTTCATCTACACATGTGGCTCCTGTTTTACCAGTAAGAACCACCAGTTGCCATGCCCTGAATGAGAGGCTTGTTTATCAGCCGAAGAGGAAAACCATGAGAAGAAAGTCCAAAACAAACTCTGCTGATGCCATCTGTAATATGATAAGAATGTCAACCTGACCTCAAGGATTGAAACACAGATGTTTAATATGTCCACACAAGTATCTGGTGCAGACCAGAGTTTAGAGATGCAGGTGTCCAGGACGATGAGTTCCTGCACACAAGGTAACTGCACAGAAAGCCTGTTTATCTGAGTGGTTCTCCAGCCTGACAGCAAAACCTCCCCTTACAACAAGAGTGCTCTGGCAGATTACCAAACGATTCTTTCATACCCAGATAAACAGTTCTAATCCTCAGAGGCCATCCTGGCCAATCCTCTGCCAAGGATGATGAATGCAATTAAAGCCTTACCCTACAGTACTAAAGTGATAACCTCTCGTTGTGAGGAAAAGCCAGCTGAATACATGTAATAAATGTCTTCATCTGCACATATTAAAAACTGAGGCAACCTTCCCAAGCAACAGTCAGCATTTCTGCTATTTTTATTTTTTTTTTAGAATATGCTATAAATATGAAATCATTGCAAAGAAAAAGTACACAAACCAAATTGTATTAGTCATTATAAATACAGAGCAATACGAGAGGGTGATGAACTCACCAGTATGACATAATAACACCAGCAAATTGAGCATAGAAAACATTATGACAGTAGTACTTAAATATTTCCCCTGTGCCTGAGCAATTTGTGCATTAGCAGTCTATTGCCTCATCTCTTACCACCAAAACAATCTGAACTGGTAACTCTTTCTGACAAAGGCTGCCATTTATTATCCATTCCTGCAGTGCCCAGCACAGTGGGATTCAATTTATGTCAGTAATAACCAAAATGAAAGCACCCAGTTTGTAACAGCGTGTCCAGGAGGTTGCAGTTTGCAGCCACTGAAGATGTGCAGAAGAACCTGTGGCGGCACTGCAGTCTCGCACAGGCACGAGGAGAGGGAGCCTGAAGCACGTGGGGCCATGGAGATGGTGGGCTTGCTTTTCTGGGTGGAGACCCTCTGTGATTGAACCTCTTGACCTCGGGCTGGTGAGCAGGTGACCTGCCCCAGAGAAGGTCACAGCAGCAGGGCAGAGATTTGCTGGCACTCGCAGTGAACTCAGGGCAGAGCAAGGAAACAACTCATGCAAGGCTTTGGTTCTGCTCCCGCTCTGCTCTCCTTCCCCAAGCTCCATACAAGGCAATAACGAAGGGAGAGACACCACAGCCTGACCCATATGATGAAGACATGGGCATTTACACAGGTTTGACATCATCGGCATGTAGGAATTGTAGTTTTTACCCACCTCCCTCTTTTCTTTGCCCCTATCTCATGCTCATCTTTCATTGCAGAATGGCAGCAACAGAGGGAAAACCTTCCAGAAGGGGTTTTAGACAGGGTGTTTTTCCAAATACGTATTTTCTTTTGCAGAACAAATGCAAGTGGATAATAGAGACAGATATAATAACTTATAAATACAATTATGCAACCAAAGGATGGCAAGCTGAAGAGAAGACTCTGAAACAGGCAGCTACGGAAACAAATACCTTGCAAAAAATACAGAAATACTCCATCACGAACAAAGCCTGAAGAACCATTTGCACAAAACACCACCACAAAACCCCACCAAGTCAATTAATCCACAATAACCAGTTCTGCTTTGAAGCATCTTGAATTCACATTAAATTACGCCTAATGCCATCATTTTAATCTCTGCCATAACGGGTCAGCATAAGCACAGAAAGTGCTGACAGTGACCTTTCTGTCTCAAATATTCCATTCACAGCCATTTAATTAATCCCTTACGTGAAGCAGGGACATACAAGCCCAATGTCCTACAGAAGGGCACTGAATTGGCCTTATTGTCACCACATGAGATGGCATTCATCCCCAAATGCCAAGGCAGGCACGAGGAATGCAGCGTAAGAATAGAAAGTATTGAAAAGAACAAGAGGAAAAGAAACTCTTGAATAGCCTGCTCTTTGATTATCATTTACAGATCCACTTCTGCAATGAAAAATATCCCAGAGATTGTTTTCCCACTTGTGCTGTCCAAGTCTTTAAACCAGTGGCTGCTTTTGCACTTCAAAGGGGTGTTTCTTCACTAACCAGCAGTTAAGAGCCCAAGGTCACTCAAGGCAAAATTCATCTTCCCTGAGTTTTGCAATTCTCCCTCTTATCAAACTGTGGATGTGCACAAAGCGAGGGCTGTGATTGCTGTCAGAAAACAGCTTGGAAGTTTGGGAAGCAGTGAGAAAGTGAACTGTATTTGGCTGCTGTGGCTCAAACATTACTGAAATTTTATGAGATTCTACTTCTCCTTTTTCTGATCCGTAAGACTGTCAAAAAGTAAGATTTTCAGTACTGGGGTGGTTTTTTCTTTTGTCTGAATAAGGGTACATTAAAAATGTATTTTAAATACTTCTAAGTAAAAAATGAAGAAAATAAATATAACCCCCCCACACACCTGTAAGGTGCTAAAAATATAGAACATTATTAGGGTTAATAAGATTATATTTAAAACAAAATTGGGATTATTGATGTATTTTGTTGTTCAGCTAAAAGTGCTAATGCTTCTTCACCTACTAAACCTCTTGCAGTTTGTCCTCCTAGTGCACATCATTTCAATTCCCACCAAATCTCATAGCCTGAACTGTCAACTTTATCAAGAAAAACAACTTATGAGGTACATATTTCCTAATAATGACAGTCATTTACAGCTGCAAATCCACGTAGACAAATCTGCCGTTATTCCAATTCCTACTGAAAAGAAGGACTGTTCCTGGATCATGTTTTCCTCCCAGTCTTAAGCAAAGTTGTTTCCATGGGGCACTAGGTAAACACAGCTAAAAAACAAAACTCAAAGGTCTCTTTTTACACTGGAAACTTAAAAGTAGCTCAAAAAATACCACGAGAGCTACGAAAATGCAACTGTACAATCTTTAAACACTTCTACTCAAGTGCTTTTACCCAATACAGTTCCCCAGATCTCTTCCTGCTTCACAGTTTCTCCCAAGAGCATGTGCTCCTTATTCACACAGACTAAGCCAAAGGGAAAAAAAGTGTGCTGTCTGCAAAATCAATTCTTTCCAGTTCTGAACAGCAGAAATAACCCTAAATTTATATTATTCTTTTCTTGGCATAAGAAAAAAAAAAAAACAAGAAACAAAACACAAAACCTTCATTTTTCAGGGTGAGAATCCAGGCTACATTTCTGAGGGAAATTCTCTTTACTGTGTTTCATACCTATAGAGAGCTGAGAGTAGGATGAAAGGTGAGAGGTGGTGGGTTTTTAATAGTTTTGGCATTGTTCGGGGGTTTTTTTAAGAGTTACAGACAGTTAAGTTAGTCCCAAAATCAAACATACCTACATCCCTCTTTCAGCCCATCAAGGAAAGGGATGGATATTTAGTCTGCAGTCTTTCCAGGCCCCAAAGTATCTTTTTAGCTTAATAGGACCTGTTACATCTCTGAAGTTTACACTGACTGTCACAAGTATGACACTTGCTGCACCGTCAGACTGCCAGCAAAGAAAGCAACAGGAAAATACTCTATATTTTCACTGTCCACTGCAAGAATTATGGGATCAATAATTACAGAAAGGTCAGCAGAACTTTATCCTTTGGCACATGCGCAGTACAAATTAAACAAGCAGCTCACATAAATCTGAAGAGCACAGACAGAAATATTTATTGGCATTTCTTATCCCTGCATGGTCCCTAACTTAAGTATTTTGCTGCTCCTCTGCAAAACACCTGCAGATGTTTCACAACCCATTTCACCAAGGCATGAATTTAAATTCCAAACTGTGCTGTTCAGAAGGCCCATTCTGCTGCTGAAATGGAGGGACATTCCGAAAAGCCAAGGAGTTCTTTCAAAAAACCTGCATGAAGAGAGGTGGGACACCAAAGGAGATGCTTTGCTTCAGTGGCAGGAAGAAGAACTGCCAGGCAGCAGGTTTGTTAAGACAGCTGATGTGTCACAGAATGTTCTCACTCAGTGCTGTGGGGACGCACAGTCAAACACTTTGTCAAGAACAACCTAAAAATGCTGTCACATTAAGGCACAGGGGTACAGGGCACACCTCACACGATTATTAATATTGTAATAAACATTTCAAGTGGCTCATGTGCGCTCACACTGAGTGTCAGAGGGATCTTCCTGGCATTTCTGGATAGCTGCCTTTCAGATTTGACAGTTCGTACTCTATTAATCAACACTGTAAATCCCAACAGCCCCCTGTCACCCCCTAAGGGCCTGAAAAGTAATTTTTTAGTATTTTATCAGACTGACTGCAGCAACTCAAGTCAGAACAGAAGCAGAGGTGTGTCACTGAGAATTGCAATCTACTCCATGTAATAAAACTGAGTTGCTGTTTCAGAGCAGCTGAGCTTCTGCAACTCCCTTTCCTCTTCTGAATCAATTATCTTTTGCTTTTTCCTTCTTCCAACTCCACACTTATGCTTCTATTTAAGCCAATTTTACCTTTAAAGGGCCATGATGCCTGGCTGGCAAGAGCATGTGCAGGGATAACGGGAAAGCCCTTGTGATGGCCAGGGAGAAGAGTCTATAGTTTAATTCTTGACAAACTGAGTAGCTCTTTGAAGCCTTTGCCATTCCCTGCTTACACATCCCTTTAGTGCCAGTCTTTCTGCTCCATCCTGGGCTTTTACAGTAATTAAAGCCCTCTCTCAGAGGCAACAGATATTGATCCTAGATCAGTCTTCTATTCCCAAACAGCCCCATAACCTCTATTTACTTCCCTAAATGAAAGCCAGCATGCTTTTCTCAGAGTTGCTATGCTTTCATTGTTTCCAGAGGAAATTGGAAGTGCTTGGCTTCTCCAGACTGGGCTGTACAGTGGGAAAGGCCTGGCTTGCGTGACTGTGAAAATGCTACAACAAAAAGCCCAGGCCAGGGACAGAAGCAGCCCTTAGTTCCCTTCATGTCACCGGGTCTCCTCACACTATGAAAAAGAGATTACACTGGCGTTTTCCAAGGAAGATTGCTCAGTTCCAGGCTGAGTTGTAAGAAACTCAGACCATGACCCATCAGTGATGGTCCGTTCAGCTCCTGCGTGGCCAGCAGAGAAGTGGGAAAAGCAGAGTAGGTTGTCCTGCATTGCCAGCAACTGGTGCCTTCTAGAAAGTGAACTCTGAACCCCAACAAACATCCTTTATTTATTTCTTACACCAAAGATTACTGAGCTAATGAAAGGATGAAACTTCCCCTGCTTTTTTTTTTGAGCACAGGTAACAGCTGCTCCTTGATATTCCCTGTGTTTCTCAACTAGTGGCCCACAAATGCTGGGTTTTAGAATCCCACTGAATTCCCCCTCTACTAGACTTGCAATCTGACACTCAGCAGGCACCAAAGCAAATGAGCAGTGTGGATGGGAATGCAGCAGAGATCAAAAGTGCTCTACCTGTCCATTCCAGCAGAGTGTGTTTCCAATATCCAGGCATTCAAGTCTCACATCCATCACGCTCAGTGCAAGGCAGAATCCTTGCTTTTACGTGCTCCCTATTCAGCGTACAGGGAATCTATATCCACATCCATCACATTCAGTGAAATAGAGTCTATTTGCAAATGTTGAGCTTCCATTTCCCTGCAGTGATCTGAATTACAATGGGCTGCAGGTGAACATGTTAAATTTCAGAACTGGGAGACACCAGAGAAGTTCTGCTGGAGCCATTAATAAATGTGAGTAATGTGGAAAAATACTCATTCCATAACAGAGCTGTGCACCACAAAGGGTGCTGGAAAAAAGCTCTTTTTTTGGTGAGTAAATATAATGGTTGTGGCAGATGTGAGTGTGTGTAATAAAGATGGAGCATCTGCATTTATTACTGTAACACGCAAAACGCTGGTATCCACAGCGTAATCTACCCAGGCAATGCTGCTCCTAAAACCTTCCAAGGCAATATCATGTATTTTCAAATTCATTCATCACAGCCACGTTGAACTCTTTCTTTTCCCACTGACAAGCCATCAGCAATGCCAAGCACCGATGATGAAAAAACCTCCTGTTTTTGGAGGAAAAGTCTCTATCACGTATAAAACAGTGAACACCTGTCAGGCACTTGAAATATCGTTATTGTTTTCAGGCAGTGCTGGCCACGGGGAAAAAGAAGGAGGGATCAAGTGAAGCACATTCCCAGCACACCCCCACCATCAGTTATGGAAATACAACTCAGGAAAGAAGAAAAATGGAACTCCATATAAAGAATAATTCAATTCCCAAGTCATGATAATGCCCATAAGCCATCTGGGTATGTGAATAGCTTTTAACTGCAACCTTGAAGGAAGAGATTTTGTCTTCTGGAAAGGAACAGGATTAATGGTTGAATACTGATTAGTTAGGTAAGAGCACCTTGGTCCCTCAGCAACATAGTGGTTTGTTTTCTAATTTCTCCTGCTGTACTGTTGGGAAATCGAGAATCTACTGGTTTCAATGTCTGAAATTAGTTTTCAGAGGGAAGTAAAAACTCCTAATGCATAGAATATCACAAACAAATGAATCTATAAAGATGAGAATCAAAATAACCTCTGGAACAATGGGTAGAGGGCTAACAGAGACCCTGAGGGAAAAAACATCCCATCCTTGCTGCCATAACCACGTCACATGTGCTATTCCTGAACAAAGGTCAGAGAAAGGGTAATGGGAATTGACTGAAAAATTGGAAAAAATCTCTGTTATAGCCAAAAAAAAAAAAAAAAGGAAGAAAACAACCAATTAAACAAAGCCCAAACTCAAAATCCAGTACCAAAAGTGAGGGTTCAGGAATTAACTCAGTTTCAATCTACTTACCCCCAAATCCTTCCCAGCCAGAGCCCCCACAAAGCTGCACAATCCTTCCCTCGACCAGAGATTTCTGCTGCAGCCACCCTGCTCCACACCCCTGACTCTTAAATAAACCTTGATGGCCTTCAGGTGGGGAAGCACTGATGCTGCTGATTATTCCCCACCGAGAAGCTGCTGATCAGTCACAGGTGGGAACTGGCCCTGTGCAACTGCCAGGCTCTATCCCCTCCCACTGCTTGCACTCACAAACTCTTACAGAAATCACCTTTATTCTGCCTTGTTTCAGGCCAGAAGCCAATTGGTTAAATCAAACATAGTGTCTATCACAGCAAAACTATCTAATGCAAGACATGAGATGCTTCTCTTAACTTCTAGAGACAGAAAAAAAACCACTAAATAAGTGTAACAGTCCCCTTCTGCAATGGCCTGGGAATTTGCTAAGTTCAAGTCTACTGATCTCATGGAAAAGTAGAGACCCATCCAGCTTTTCTTGGGCTTTGCTTGAGAATCCTCTTAACCACTAAATAATGAAGCTAAGATAGCACTGCACTGAAATTGTATCAAATGGAGTGTGGAATGAGCATTATATAAGAACGATTTTCCTATCATAACAAACCTTACTTATTTTTATGGGACTCTAAATAATTTCTTTCTAGACTTTCTATGTGGTTTTTCAGCACTGCATAAATGAATCTCAAACAGCTATTTAAGGTCTTTTCCATTTCTTTTCTGGTTGCCTCTTGGCAACAAGACTCCTTTAATAGGAAAATATTTGATACCTATCTCTGATACATCATTTCATTGATTCCAAAATAACTGAAATCCACGAGTCTAATAAGAGAATGGGGTGTGAAAACACACGTGCTCCAAAAACACCCTTTTCTAGACTTCCATAAAAGCTTTTCTCATTAAGTTTTTATGTGTGGAAGAGGCATTATTAAATATTGTGTTTTAGTCACAAGCTGCCCATTAAGAACATCCTTTTTTTAAATTCTCTGAACTCCCACCGGTGCCACTTAAATTAGTGTTCCTGTTAACCAAGATGCTTTTTGTACTTGTGTGGTCTAAACATGTCACTTCCATATTTTTTCATACATTACTAAGACTGCTTTTATTATTATTTTTTTTAAAGTATGCAGCTGTCAGGGGCCAGCATTAAAATGTCACCTGGGAAACAGCAGGAGAAATGGATCATTTAATATCTGCTTCAGCAAATAACTACACAGACAATATTTCTTGCGGTCCCACGGAATCCGTGGCAAGTCCCAATTGTTTGTCAGTGGTTTATTATTGCAACACTGACATTTCTGTCGTGAGGACCAAAAGACTTCTATCCTTCAAAGGAAAAAAAAAAAGAAAGGGAACATCCTTTCTGTTAGGTCTGAAGATGGAGGGTTTCAAGCTTTTCTCCAATTCATAATAATTTTTAACTTGTATTTCAGAGATTGCCTGTTTGGGCAATGCAGGTTGTGCCATCCACTGCACTCATCTCCTGGGCCTGGCTTTTTTCAGTGGTGCTATATTTTTTAATGTTTTTTCAGTCTCTGTGGGTATGTGATATTTATTTCCGTCTGTCAGATGCTACAATTTGACAGATTCACGCTTCTGTGTTTTTACTCTTCAAAAACAGTTAAGGTTTCCATCTAGTGTTTGCTGAAGACACTCATTGTCATGGACAGACAAACCTAAGGCTGCAGGTAGCCCTGAGAAATCTGGGCTTTTTCCCATCAAAACCATTTTGCTATCCCTCCCTTCCCGCCTCACTCCCTCCACGTCACCCCTTCTCCTCCTCCTGCTGCTGACCTGCACCGATTCCCCTCAGCCACAGCCGCACCGCTGCACACCCAGACTGACGGGATGTTTTTGGATATACTCCAAAAGGAACTGCTTTCTGCTGCTCCCTGAATGCGCTGGGACCTTTTAACCCGTCACGATTTTCGGTTCTGAAGAAGAGGCTTGCGAGGAAAACTGCTGAGCTCGTCTAAAGCAGAAGGAAGAGTTTTTTCTGTTCACTAACATAACTTGATGTTCTTCCACAGGCCCCACTACCTAACCTGCCATTTTCATCAATGTTATACTACGCAGATGCCTTTCCTTCTGGCAATTCTGCATCCATTGCTCCATCCTCTCTCTTATGTGATTTCCTCTTCCTGTTTTTTGTGGAAGATGTGACAACTCCTAGCTAGTCTCTTTCCTTGCCTTTAAACCAACTACTTCTGTGTATAACAGAATGTCCTTAATACTCATGTAGTCTCCTTTCCTACCCCCCACTCTAGGTTTCCATCCAAACCCTGCCACAGAAGGTGAACTTTTAATTAAGTATATCATATGAATATCTCTTCATTCCTGCATTTAGCTGTCTTTTTTTTTTTTCCTGTCCCTTTTCTTCAGGCTGCCTTCTTATTCTGAGAGGTACAAACCAAGCACTTCATTGTTGTTTCTCTATGCACCCAACACACATTTTCTGGATTTTCGGTTCTCGTTCACTACCTGTTGGACTCTTCCACCCTTTGCACAGGACAGCTCTGCCCCTCATTCATACACTGCCATCGAAGTCAGGAGGTGCTCTTTATGCCCTCGAGTGAGGGATTTTATTTCCCCTGCTGGCAGACAGCCATCTGCTTCCTAAAAATCCCTCCCTGCTGCAGCCGTAGCCACCAGCAGTGTTCAGTCACTTCTGCTTCCTCAGTTCCATTTCACCTGCCCACTCAAAGGAGAAAGCAACTGGGGAAGAACCTAAGTGAGAAAACACCATTCAAACACAATCATTATTCCCAAAGGACCCGTGGAGTTTGTTATGCCAGAATGTGAGAGCGCACGAGCATTTCCTGAAGGTTACTGGCTGTGACTGAGAATTAAAATAATTATTTGAGGGACTAAGACAAGGAACCCTCAGAGGCTCAATACCCAGACTGAACAATTTACAACAACTCCTAAATTTCACCACGAACTTTTTTTATTACCTCTTTGTTGTTCTGTTTTTTTCTTTTTAATCTGACATTCTTTCTTCCTTTCTTAAAGTATTCATAGCATATGCAAAACGTGTTACAATCACATCCCTATTCTTTATTCCATTCAGAAGAGATACAAATCTAAACAGAAACATTATTATGTAGATATTAAAATATAAATTCTTGGATCAGATATGAATATCTGAGGAAGAAAGATCCTACTTGCATTCAAAAGCAAATAAATGCCGGTTCCTTATAACACAGAAGGAAATTCCAAGCTTTTCTGCAATAAAACCCAACACTTAATGATCCAGCACCTAAGTATAATTTGTACAATGAATAATAGGTGAACCTCAACCATACACATGCTTTGAAATTTTAAATTTTTCTTTGCCAAGTATACTCTATATAGATGTGAATCTAACTGGAATTTTAGGTTTAAGGAGGATGCTAAGGCACGTTCATTCCCAAACCACCTTTACCTTGCTTAACACATTGTAAACCAGTACAGACGCAGAAAAATCCAATGCTTT
>JAWWLV010000121.1:6390065-6405293 GCA_035041135.1 Platyrinchus mystaceus | reverse complement strand
CTTGGATCAGATATGAATATCTGAGGAAGAAAGATCCTACTTGCATTCAAAAGCAAATAAATGCCGGTTCCTTATAATACAGAAGGAAATTCCAAGCTTTTCTGCAATAAAACCCGACACTTAATGATCCAGCACCTAAGTATAATTTGTACAATGAATAATACGTGAACCTCAACCGTACACATGCTTTGAAATTTGAAATTTTTCTTTGCCAAGTATACTCTGTATAGATGTGAATCTAACTGGAATTTTGGGTTTAAGGAGGATGCTAAGACACGTTCATTCCCAAACCACCTTTACCTTGCTTAACACATTGTAAACCAGTACAGACGCAGAAAAATCCAATGCTTTACAAAATTTTTAAGCAGGTTATCTACTTGAGATCCAGGATATAAATTAATAGAAAGGAGAAGCTTGAAAACTAAGGAGAAGGTCACACCCTAGGATACAGCAGTGTAATTGGTGTGAACACAGTGTGTCGTGTTTGAACGCGGAAAGTGTGAAAACATTTATCCCTCCTTAGATGTCAAACAGCTTTTAAAATTATGTACAATTAGACCCTAATAAACATCACACTTCTTTTTTTTCAAGCTACTGCACTTTGACTGCAGGCTACACACGCTCCAATGCCAGAAGTGTTGGAGAGACATTTTATAATGCCATTGCATGGAGACACGAAATCATTATGAACTCTCATCTCTGAACGTTACAGATGGCTGGAACATACTCTAAACTGTAGATGTCATATTAATAAATTGCATTAATCTCAAATACAGAAAGACTGTCATCCCTGCAAAGAATTCTACTTACATTTACATATTGTTGGTGCACTTTACTCTGCCATTTATCCAGAGTTTATATTGGAGTTATTCACACTCTTAACTGAAACACATGGTGCGTTCATGTCTGTTTAGAGCAGTGTTTTCACTAGACACTCTCTTTTTATTCACAAGATACTAATGCATCCAATTTACACTACAGACAGCACTCAACTTCTGTAAGGAAACTTTTCTTTCTCTCTCTTCATTTCATTGCAAGAGGTAAAATCAGACCCCTTAAAAAATCATTCCTATTCCCTTAAAATCCTTAACAAAGCAAAGAACGGGTTTTGTGCTGATGTTTGAAATCAATTCACTTTCCTTTGTTGTTTAAGGCTCTGAGATCAATATTTAGTGATATATCAGGGACTCCAAGAAATCAAACAAAAAACCCCCGCTGAATGTGTTTAGCAGCAGTTGGACCATGGGCAATGATGGAAGAACAGGTGAACAGGTAAGTCCAGCTCTAATTCATTTCAAGAAGCAAGAGTGATTCACATGAGGCTGTGCTCTGACCCCTCTTGTACCTAATTCAGATCACTTATACTACAAAGAGCAGCCAAGGTGTGGGAGTTGGGAGAAGAGACACCAGGGAATGGAGAGATTAAGACAAAACTCCTGATAGTAAAAACTGAAGTTGGTATCTCCTGAGCTCTGTCCAGGTGAGCTATTGCCTCACTCCAGATGGATGCTTCAGGGAACTGAATTCACCTGGACAGACTTTCTGGGGACAAGTACAATTATCCTGCACTTAATGCTCCACTTAAGGAGAGGGCTGAAGAAACTATATTTATAAATGACACCTAATACAACACTCCAAGTCAGCAAAGAGTTATTAAAACGTAGGTAGATTCATCTTGGTTTTAAATAGCGCAGCAGCGTGTGGTGCTGATTTGGTTAACACCACAAACTCATGATGTTCATAGGGGAAGTTTAATGCTTCTTTTTAAGAAATAGTCAAGCATTACTTCTTTTTTCTGCCAAAAATGATTTCACGCTTTCAAATAGGTGACAAAACAAGAACCACGTTGCCAATTTAATGAAGCTGTGAATTTTCTTTTCTACCACAGCTGAGAAAGGGCCCTAAATGACAGGTACATTGCAAAAATAAAGCACTGTAGAGCTAAAAACAACAAAAAAAATGAAGTCATCAAGTTTTCCCGTGAAACCACAGAAGTACAAACACCCACTGGGTCTTTGATTTTATTGAACATTTTGTTTTTGAACTGAGTTGGGCAAAGCATTTCTGGAAAATACTACAATCAAAAAAAATCAGGAATTTTCCATTGGAAATTTGCTTTTTTTAAAAAAAAAATGAAGTAAAATGCTAAAGAATTAAGCACAGTCGATGTGGTTTCTTGCCATTAAAATCACCTAGTTATTTTCCATTCAGGAATCTGGCAAAATATCTCCAAGTCCTCAGCTTTCCAAAGCCAAGTATTTCCGTGGCTGTGAACAGTCCAGAGTGTACCAGTGGCAGCACACACAGCACTGACTTTGTGATTAAGGTGGGATTATAAAAATAGGGGAAAAAAGCCACCATCTACCTTTCAAAATTTGATTTGAATAACTTCTGCTGCCCAGTGGGGGCCTGAGAGGACTGAATGCATTGTGATGGGAACAGTCACACCTTCTCCCCTCCCTCCCATTCCCCCAGGAATCAGGGACGAGGCAAGGAGCTAGGACACCCCGCCAGCCGACACGCAATCGAGCCAGTCACAGGTGTTATTGAGGCATGAAGTCAGGAGCCACTTAAAGCTGCTCAGATCATGAGGATAACAGACAATTTGGCAGGTGTCCATTTGTGCTGGAGACAGTGTCTGTGCCATGGGAAAGAAGAGTTCTAATGGAGGAACATTTTTTTTTTCTTCCCTGAAACCAAATGTATAGAGGACGTCTGTGAGCCTCCGTCCCAGAGAACTCACTCCGTGCAGGGAAGGTGGCACAGGGCAAAGTGAAATGAATGTAGGTGCAGCACATGGGTCCTGAGTGCAGCTGCTCTGGCTTTGACTAACTTTGTAGTCTGAAAATAAGATTATTACTGAGCAACATGCTACATCTATACATTCGCTGTCTGGTTTGTTGTGCTCTGCTTTGGAAGAAGCTGTTAACACTGGTTTAGTACAGAAAGAACATAAGCATTTATTAAAAAAGTACATTAGGCCAAATATTTTAATATCCAGCACTGGTTACAACAGCAAAGCAGCTGAGCATGTTGGGTGTGTGCAGGGAAAGCGCAGGGCAAACCCCCTCCGATGGTGTCAGCGCTGTACCTGAGCCTGCCACCAGAAGCAGCTTTTGAACCAGAAAATGTGCAGCCGTGGGAGCCCTAAGTTTGTATTCTTCAGAGCTCATTAGCACATTTGAACAGTCTGCCTGGGAAAATAAGGCTTGCTACAGAGAGTAACAGTCAAGCCAAGAAATGGGAGATGCTTCCCCAATTCCGGCTTGCAAAACAGAGCAGAGTGGAGCCTGTCATTCCCGGGCGTGCCCAAACCTGCCTGTTCCCAGAGCTGAGGCAGCAGCACTGCTCACACACAGCTGGGAGTGAGGTAATGACATGCAAACGCTGAGCACGGGAGATTTCCTTCCAAAGCACAGGAAATGTTTATGGCATAGGACACACTGCCCCCGATTCTCGGGGTGTCACAGCCTCTGTGAAGCTGGGAAAAAACCACCACAGAGGGTAAGTTTTATGGAAGTTATGTTCGTACTCAGAGCTGATTAGGGAGTAACCAAATTTATGGCAGTGCCTCCGAGTCATGGAAGATAAAACTCTCAGAAATTCTCCAAGGGTTCTGTTGGGAAAATGGCAGTTTCTGGTTAACACAATCTCACTTCGGAACATTTAATGATCGCCAAGAAGCTTTATGTTTTAATAGACAGGGTTCTTTAGGCAGAGGATGACAGGAGATGTTTTCTACAGTCCTGCAACATTTCCTAAGACTTGGTGCCTAACAAGCCAGGACAGGACAGCTGTGTGTGCTTCTTCACTGCTCAAAAATATTCCCATGTTTTATCCTAAAGGGGAGAAAAGAAGAAAAGAAAACCTTTGTCTGTGCTTTACAGTAGGATTGCAATAATGGATTCTGAATCCTGGTACTCCTGCTCTAGACTCCTACTCATGGCACAGCCCTGGAGAGGGGAGAAGTCCACAGGAGGGAAGATCTCCTTCACTACAATATGTTGACACATACACATACACAGCATCTACCTCTTTTAACAAGGAGTTGCACCATGTGATTACATAAATTACATTTGGGAAATTTAGTGGCAGAACTTGGCCATATCTGCCAAATAAGATAAAAGATTGCTTTTCAAAAGATTCTTTTGTGGGTTTTTTCCATGTCAGTGAAGCAATAAAGCAGAAATGTCAGGATTTCCCCACAGCTTAGATAAAACTCAGGCTGTGCTTTGTTGAGTCGAAGACAGGTGGTGCAGGATTTGCCTTTCTTGCAAAGTGAGATGGGTCCCTGTTAAGCTCCTTTCCTTGCCCACAAACCATGTTCAGAGATCATTACTTTGGAGAGGGTCTGTTCAACCAAGTCCAGTCAAGGTATCACCCATCAGAGAGCCTTCTTAATTTTTTTTTTTTTTTTGCAAAAACAACCAAATCCCACATCGTGATTTTTCCTGACCACGCTCGGTAGTCTGAGTAAGTCGGGGTTGGCGTGGTTTTGTTGTCTTGGCCATACAGAGAATTGTCATGTTTTAATCTAGGCAGACATGCAATGCAAAATTAACACAGGCAAAATGCTATGGGTTTGGGGGTTGTTTTATATAGAAGTTCATGCCTTTGATGACTTTAGACAGCCAGAGAGATTACAAAGGCATCTGCTCAGCTACTCTCCTCTATCAAGGATCTCCTGATTGGATCTCAAAGAAAATGTGTGGGTAGTCTTCAAGGAAAAGAGTCCCAAGTGACACCCCTTCAATTAGAAGGGATCTGATGCTGCAGCTCAGCTCCTTTGTAATGCTATCTGATGGAGGTGATGTGAGGTGCATGTCATTTCAGGGCCTTCCCCATTCCACTGCACCATAAGGTTTATTTGTGGAATGCATCTCATTTGCCCTCTACCCCAAAAATACCTCAGGAGGGCATGTCATAGGGTAGGGACTGAAATGCCTGGTAGTACCTGTGCTTGGCAGAGTTGAAAGAAAAAGTAGTAAGGCAAAGATAATCATACCCAGTCATAAGTCAGACACAGTCTGCTACACCCTGATGCAACATGATGACTGAAAATAGGTAACACACTTCTGGAAAGGTCAGAGCGGATGGATCAGCACTCTCTGGCAACAGCCCTCTGGAAACAATGGGACAGATTGGTTCCAACCTATGAAAAGAGGATGTAATCCTTTGGACAAGATTGGTCCCAATGTGTAGAATTAGTGTCACCCACTGGTTTTCCTTGTGCTGAGCCAGCTCGGCCCCAGGGATGAAGAGCCGTCACAGTTTGCAGCCAACAGAGCCCCCAGTACAGCATCAGGTGTGTGGCACTGTACAGTTAAGGCTTGACTAATCTTTGCATTAGTGCTTGATCTTCAGTTGCTAAACAATGAACAGCATAGTAGTTTAGGGTAAATTAATGCTTCTTTTGTGTTTCTGGAAATTTGCCAAAATATTCCCATCACAGTGGTCCCCAATTTCCTCATCAAAATAGCTGCTACGCTTCCTAAATCACCCTCGTCTGACCCTTTGCTCACCAGCTCTAACAAATTACAGAACTTGTATTGGATTATTTCCAAAGCAGAGCCCAGCATAGCATTTCAGAAATGCCCAAATTCCTTGTTGCTGAAAAGAACTGAAAAGCAATTCATTTACTTTGGAGACAGGCAGGATCAGCAAGCTATCTCTGGCAAACACGCTTGAATGTTGGATACAGACTATCTACAAACCTACTATCTCACCCAGGCAATCAGACAAACACGTCCACCAAGAACACAAACATACCTGCTAGTCTGGATTGTACTAAAGGACAAGCTTTCCAACTCTTCTATTCTCCCAGAGCAACTATGTGCACAGATAAAGACTATGGATCAATGCCCACGGGATCTCCTGAGTGCAAAGAATCCCTTTCATGTGGTGAGTTCACAAAACTGAAGGAAGCACAGGAAAGCTTTCTATTTAATGCATGAATTAAACACCCGAGACACAGAGGTCATTCCTGCAGAGGGCTGTGATTTCCAACTGCAAGATCCAAGCAGGAACACCGGCCTGCCTGCCGAGCGAGAGCTGCAACAAGGAGCGTAAACACCTCTTGTCTCCAGAGGCTGGAAGCGGCCCAGGGGACAGCAAGGCAAAAGAGCTGTGTCAGACAGACATGTTTAGGTGTTCAGGATGCTTGGCTGTGCAGGAGCACACAGAGAAAGAGTCTGTGGGGAGAACAGAGCTGTAAACACGTGGATATGCAAAAGGCAGCTAAAGCCCAGATCTCAGAGTGCTGACAGCGAGGACGTGAGTGTTCCATGCAGGTGGCAGTGCATTGCTCTCAGTGCCAGAATGACACCCCCAGAGTTGCTGTGACAGTCCCCCAAGTGTGAGGGGGCTCTTTTTCTATCAATGCAACACATTAAGGGTGTAAAAGACAAACAAGAAAACCTGAGACAAACCATACAGGCTCGTGTCACGTCCTTCCAAGTTAAGGCTAAGTGACGCAGTTGGTTGACTACAGGGAAGCAAGATGTTATGCAGCACATGTTCTTTGATAATGCCCTACTTTAGAACCAAAGAGCAGTTTGATTATGTTTTGAAAGCTACATGATCAAAGGAATTCAGAAAAAGCCTTTTGAATCATTTTCCGAGATGCTTCTATCAAACTGTATTAGGCCAAATCCTCCCTTTCAGTTTGAATAGTTTGAGCCATAGCATTAGTCTTCTGCTCTTTAAACCTATTCATAAACGAAAAATAAAATCCTTCCCCAAAGAAATGACCACACTAACCCATTATCTTGTGTAACCCAGTGCAATCAAAGAGCTTCATTTACTTTATGTAAATGTCCTCTCCCTTTCCCAGGCCTAATGTTTTCTTATTCTCTGTTGTGTCACCTCATATCTAACCTAGATACTGAGATCATCTGGGTGGAGACTCTGGCTAAAAAAGTCACTACTGACTAAAAAAAAAAAAAATACAGCACCATAGTAACTCAAGATACTTTTGAAGTAAATACATTGGTTTCTCCCCTGGTTACCATATTTTTAAAAAAGCATGCGTGCGATATAACAAAATATTTCCATATTAATCATGGTCTATTTTCTGTCAATGAAAAGGTTACAATTCTTGACGATTTGAAATCAAGAGTGATTTTCCAGCAGCCGGAGACATTCAAAGCAGGCGTGCACACGGGGTGATATTGTTAAATCTGGAATTACTTGATGCTCAGCAGCATTTCCTGTGCTCCTGTTACCAAGCCAGGCTCAGGAGTCAGGGTTGTCCCCTCCAAAGGGCACCTCTCAGCCTGCTGTTGTTGCCAGCGCTACGTCTGATTCAAAGGCTGGCAGCGCAGAGCCAGCACATGGCAGCTGCTCCATTGTCCCAGGGTACAAAACCACAAGCCATGGCATAAAGGGGTTAAAGTGTGATGGCAGTGACAGGGTTTTGGGGGGACATTAAAAGCCCTCAGAAGCCTTGGCCATGTTCCGTCCCATGTCTGGTTAGGGAAGTGTGAGGTATTCACTTGGAATGGACGTTCTTACTTCCGCTCCACTTCTCTCCTGAAAACTACGGGATAGTGTTGGCAAAAAGAAAGGGTGACAACATTATGTGGAGCAAGGTCTCCTCTAAGATCCAGACACCAACACTCACTAAACAAATGTGAAAGGAAGATTTGTCTTTGTGTGCTTTGATGCAGTAGAGTTTGATGGAAGAGATTTTATCTCTGCTTTCCCTTGTTCTGTTTTCACTTAACAGGAAATCTTTATGCATTGGCAGTCAGATTTCACAGCTAGAGAGAAATAATACCTGCCTTGAAAATTTGAGTCTTTCATCTATTTTCTTTCAGAGCATATCAATGAGTGTTTCATCTGAGACGCATCAGGATCTACATTAAGCTCTTAAACACATTATACCAACTGGATCAAGTCCTTTAAACGTGTTAACTTATGTCTGCCTTGCTCTTTCATTTTACATCATGATTTCCTTTTAGTTTATTAATTCTACATGTATTGTACTAAAGCAGAATAAACTAGAACGATTTTTCCCCCCTCAGGCTGTTTTATATCCCTTTCTCCTTCATCCTCTTGTCATACTACAAACTCCCAGTAATCACACCCTGGATAGGTGAGCAGTATCTCAAATACACAAGCAGAAAAAAATTCAGTTGTTCCTCTTTCCTGCTGAATCCCTTCTGGTTCAAATTATCAGTGACATTGCCACTCAAATTCATACTTTCTTGGTTCTCACTACTTTTTCTCCTTCCCAATAGCCTCTCAATTAGTTGGGTTTCTTTTCCATTGCAGAATTTGGAATAGTTATCTCTTCAACCCTTTCAGGCCCATTCAGCCCATTTTTAATTAAGATGAAAGGATCCTCGTATTCCTGTGCTTCCAACGCATCTGCTACAATTCCTTTTCTCTACATCCACAACATTGTCAGCCAAGGCATTTCACCTCTCCTATCGCTTTGGCTGTGTCCACCTTATGCTCAGGGATATTTAGCTATTAACCTTTATTTAAACAAAGTACAACTAATCATTTTACTCACCCGTGTAATATTAAATTAACCCACAAAATCATTGCAGGTGAAAGACAGAGATTAACTATGTCATCAACTTTAGCATAGTTGTATTCAAGCCTTGCACTGGAAGTTGATAATGTTATTGTTGTTGTTATTATTATTGTACTCTGGCTTCCAGCAAACATTGTGCTGCAGCAGCAGCCTGTGCCCTGATCACAACAGGGCATGGGAGGTCATAACCTACATCTACTCCATGCCAAAGTTTCGCTGACTTTGGGGAAATGCTTCTTTCCTGCTCTAAACTCCGCTGAAGGTGATGCAACATATGCTTCCAACGAAAAGGAAACTGCGAATCCAAACACACAGAGGATGGAGGTTAAGTTCATATTATAATTTGCACTGGTGGCTGCCAGAGGCTTGCAGCTTTCAGCATTCCAAGAGGTCACAGAGCTGGCTCTCGCCGTGAGTTGGGTCACATAACCTGTGTTATCTTTATTTCGTGGATGCACACTAAACAACCAAAATAACAAGGAAGAGGAGCCTCCACTCGGCCATGGCCACAGCCAGGCATTCCAGCAAGTCAGAATCTACCATTCCAACACCCAGAAGAACCAGGATTTCTGAAGTTATTTCAACACCATGTCTTTGGGAGAGCTGCAGCCGAGCACAAACTGCCAGAGCAGTTTTACGTAAGTGTTTTCCATTGTTGGTGGACCTTTTTCCAACCAAAAGCACTTGAAATAAGTAGAAAGAGGCAATTTCTTCACATACATTGGTTATATAATTTGGTCTATTTGTTGAAAGAGAGGAGTTGATGACAGGGCCATCACTGCTGTGATGTTTTGCATATGTAACTCATCTCAGAAGCTCTTCATCGCTTTGGCTCCCTGCAAGCTTCAACCCCGCTAGCAAAAAAAAACTCCAAAAAACAGGGAATGGGCAGAAATCTTAAACCCTTAGGCACTAAATCAGAATCCTGATGAAGAGAAACATTAAGAAAATACACACACGTATGGCCATCCTTCAGGCTTGACCGCAGTAGCCCTGTGCTCCACTGTGGCCTATCTGTAGCAGACGAATAAATCTGAATCTCAGATTCATTCCTGATTTAATCATTAAATTCTATGCCTCTGGGATACAGGCTGCATGAGCCCAGAGGATGTAAAGCCTGTGCTTGATACTTTTTAAATATTATTTGCTTCTAGCAATGACTTGTATCAATTTTTATTTCAGGTCAGCATATGTAACATCCAAACACTTTTTTTTTTTTTAACTACATGCTCAGTCCTTCGAGACCTCCCATCCCGTTGCATTCCTAGACATGATCAGGGACAAGCCACTGGATTTTCCATTCCCAAGTCCATACTCAAAATAAAGAATTGAAAGAACAAGAAACTGTCTGAATCTGTACCCTCTGTTTCTGTTTAATTAGCTTCCCTAGAAGCAGCGTTAGAACCTTAAGAGTGCAGCAGAAATCTAAAGCACAGTAATTTTCCAATCCAGTGCGTTCCAAGGCAAGCAGGAACAAGTGGAGTTTGGGATTTTAAAGGCCATTTTTTTTCCCTCTGCCCCAAAGAAAGCCATGGATGGGCCTGGTCTGTACAAATGACAGAATGTGCCTGTGCTGCTCGCACGGGAATGTGTTCCATGAATGCAAATTGCACATGGCGAAAACCACGCAAAGAAGACGGGAAGGAGGGTAAAGCTCCGAAAGGGAAATACATTATTAAAGGATATCTTTGTAATATATGCAAAGCTGTCTTTTTGACTAAGCTATTGACCAGGGAAAAAGGACTACAGGTCTCTGCTATTATAGTGAGCTGCCAGCTTTCAGCTTTATATACTCACTTCTCCGGTGAGACTTGAATATCCTCATCCTTTGCCATTTTTACCCTCTCTCCCCAGCATTTGACTGAATTTTAAATGTCTAACACATTGAAATTCAGTGAATGGGATGGAATAAAAGTGTGCAGAGAATAATCAGCAGTGAATAACATCCAGCAAGCACTTGTGCGTTTCTTTCCTACCGAGAAAAACGTCCTAAACAACATTTGATTTATCTACCCCGATGTTCTCCTTACAGCGACTGACATTGCTGTTGACTGGGCATTTATTTATCATCAGCTGGTACCAGGCTCTGTGGGTTTCATAGCAGGAAAAGTGAAATTCATTACTCTTGCCACACTACACCATTCATCTTTTATGTATAATACGGAGAACCGATTTACTGCAGGTGTAGACTTGAAAACCTGAAAAATGAATATTTAATGATTATAGCATTATATATGCCTGTATTTTGTTGTAAGGGAAATGTATCCGTGTGTTTTGCTGCACCTATTCCATTATGTTTTTCTAACAGGTCGGTATCTGCAGTGGTGCTGCCCAGCCGTTGGGGCCAGACGTTCATTTCTGCCTTACCTGGCATCACTTCTGCCAATTCTTCCTAGTAAAAGAGGTTCCACTAAAAATAGGAAAGCTAAGATGACATCTCTTCAAAGAGAAAAAATATTGAATCTGATAAAACAGAAGCCACTTCCCCTGAATCAGAATCAGCCTGTTTTCATATCTGTGCCCGGGAACCGAGCTGTCATCTCGCTTAAATTAAATGACCACTGGATCCAGAATATGAATTTAACAGCTGAGTTCTGACAGAAATCTTGCTCAATAAGAAGCATTCAAACAGAATTACGTCCAAAATAAGTTTCTCCCTAAATTTTCCTTCTTGGTTAACACATAATGCAATATTGTGGTTGCTGACCTCAAATGCAGTGTGCATATATTTCTGTTTATAAGTTAAATAACTGTGACACACAAATAAAGTAAATGCTTCAGCTTATGCTCTAAACTCCATCATATTAACTCTGCTTAATTCACTTGTGTGTTATCACATGTTATTAAGATACATAAAACTTGTGTAACAAAAGTGGGCAGACTAACACTTCACATACCAGGCTTGATGTCAAGCATATAATGGCACAGCCAACCCAGCATTCTTAATTTGCTAATCTATAGCAATGAAATGAAGCATAAAGGAAAAAAAAATAAAAGAGGGGGGAAAGGGGAAGAACACACAAAACCTCAGAAGAAAATAGCAATTCAGTTATAAGATTTTCTGTGAAACCATGAATATTTATGAAAAAGCAAGGAGGGTGGTGGGGTTTTTTTCACTTAACTTCAAATATCTCCTTTAAAAAGTCCTATGAAATATTAGACACGTATTAAAAGAATAAACAGTGCATATAAAAGAATGAAAGACATGCAGCTTTTAAGATAAGCATGCTTTCAGTGCAAGCATCTGCACTCAGAGGAGCATTTACACAAATTAACATATTTTATCCACTGTGAAGACCATAAGGCATTTCCAATTCAGCATATAATTTTTATTTGAATTGGGATGACAAAATCTTTAAGTGTAGCCCTGGTAGAAGATATAAGAAGCTGCAATGACCAAAGGCAACAGTGAATTTCTTTGCATAAAGAAACAAGTAACAATTGAGAAAATACGGTTTGGATATTTCAGGCAGAGAGAAGGTGTTAATTCTTAAATATACAGAATCAGTTTCTTGTTACTGTGATGTTTTGAAGCCAATATATTCTCTTTCTGAGTGAAGACAAAAATTACATGATACAGTGCAATCCTTCCCCCAGAAACATGGCACTTTTGTCATCAATACAAGGGTGAGAGATGTCATTACTCTCGGAAAAGAATTAGAAACCTACTCTACAGCTCTCAGGCAAGGTGGCCTTGCCTGGCAAACAAGGTCACTCGACATTCAGAGCTCTATACCCTCTGCAGGTTAAGGTTTCTAACACTGGAGCTTGTTCCTTCATCTCCCAAAATTCAAATTGCAGGGCTTTGGTACGTGCCATGGACAGAGTTGCTACGGTACAGCACTCACAAAGGCAATTGCTGCTTCCAGCACTTTGCTTCATGGCTGCAAGGACTTGTCTGCCTTGATTAATTTTAAGTTAGTGATGAAAATACTAATAAGACTGAAACAGGAAAAGCAAATTTAGGGAGCTACATCGGCTCTTGGGCTGTGCTGTGATCTACTTCTCGGCAGTAACACTTGCAAAAGAGACTGCTGTTTTTTACGTAGGAAAAATACTGAACCACCTTCTAAAGACACAGGATGTTTAGTTGGATGTACAAAGCATCAATATAGAGGATAAGAAGTTGTCTGTAAATTAGCTTTTCCCACTTTACTTGCACTTCAATGCACGCAAGACATCCTTCCAAGGCGGGTTCCGTACCAGAAAAAGATCTTTTGTTCTCCATTAATGATTACAGAAAACAGACGTGGTTAAATTCATGATGTCCCAAATGTACTGCCATTCTCTAAATAGACTCTTCCAGTAACTGTCCTTTGCTCATGTTTATGGGTGGCATTTATCCTTCAGACACTTCACAAATATGCCTGAACTACCCACTTAGCTGTCCCTCCTCAGGAGGGAGGGAGGGTGGGTGTCCCTCCTTCACCCACATCCACAGACACCTAAACTCAGATCCCTCAGTTAAGCAAAGGCCAGACAGGACGAGTCTGGCCCTCCCCTGCAGACTCCATGTCCTCCCCCTGAACATTGTTATGGGATCCAGATTTTGTTTGCCCCAGGCAGACTATGGCAGAGCTCCCTTTCCCAACCCTGTTTCTCAAAGGGTTCTTAGTCACTGTGATTTTTTTTTTTTTTAATAACACAGGTGCAATGTAATATCACATGTGCACAGTAATCTAAAATCTCTTGCAGATTATTCTAATGTACATTACTTTCAGCCTAATTCATTGCTTTGTGAGTGCCACAATCTTACAGATTTAGGAATTGTTAGTTTAATTTGAGAACTGAGAGTAAAGAGCCAAGGAAAATTAAAACCTGCCCCAAAGCAGGTGAAAATACTGTGAAGAAGCCACCATTACTAACACACTTGAACCTTCAATACCAGAACCTCCACCTGGAACCTAAAGTCAGAATTCCACAGCCTGGACCAAGGCAAGAACTCTTGGCAGCTGCGCTGTCAAGTAAAAATCGCACTGAAATATGTCTGAAATTATATCAGTAATTTGTTACCCTTGCTCAAACAATGTGTGGGAGAGAGAAGGCTCCTGGTGACTCAACATGCAGGAGAATTGGCACTGTATTTACCCGTTGTCACTATCTGGAACTCCAGAGTAATAAATGGATGAAATGCAGCTCATAAAAATATTCATATGATGAAATTTATGGCTTACATTAAAGCATGTTTAACTTGAAAAATGACTGTGTAAAGCTCAACTGATCTGTTCCCTGTGTATATTCGCAGTCATATCTGTTTACTTTGGGGGCTGCATGTTTAAATTTATTTCCACTTGTGCATATCCAAACTGTGTGCACATCCCAAGCAGCTGAAACTTTTTCTTTCTTGGTTTTTTGTTGTTTTTTTTTTTTTTTTTTCTATTTTTAAACCTACACACAGGTATTTAAAACAGAGCCTGGTCCCATCCAGTCTTCTGGACCATGGATATAGCCAAACCCTGAGGTGGAAAGTGCAGAACTTTCCCTCTGCAAAGCCAAGGTGGGAAGGAGACTGAGCATCACCATTCACGGTGGAAGTAACCAGCCCTGCAAAGCTCAGCTTGCCAAGGACCATATCCCAAGCACAGCTTCCCATATTTATTTAAGTTCACATGGGAAGAGCCACAGCTATCCTGTGTTCACAACACAGCTGCCTGGGACCACGAAGGAGAACATCCAGCCCTCTCTGCCTACCTCAAAAGCTGCTGGGGCAGGAGGCAGCAGGAGGAGGTTTGGCCACATGAATCGACCTGCGCAGGCAGGGCCAGGTTGGGCAACCCAGCCTAAAGCTGCTCCACAGATGCCAGTATAGATTACACAGCTCTTCTGATTTATACCTCCATTAGCATAACTAACAAGGAGTAAGCAGGATTCTCTTCCAGGAGTAAGCATGATTCTCTTCCAATCCATATGTAAAATAAGTACCTCCTTGGAGTCTTTTTCACTTCAGACAAAGACCAGAAAAATGTTCTTAAGCTTCTCAATTTTCCAGCAGCAACAACACAATTTTCTTATTTGGGAGGGAGGCAGCAGAAATAGTATATTTCTCAGTTTAACATCCCCTGTGCTCTTATTCTGTGATCTTTCCTGTGATATCTAAATTTGTAATATACAGAGGGAAAATAAACATGAAACCTCCACAATGCATCCTGCGTGGCCTTCAAACAGCACACCATGTTCACATGACAGAGCTCCACCAGGGAGTCATCCCAAATTCCTTGCCAACTGACTGATAAAAGCAACCAGTGGGGAGACACCTATGGACAGTGTCACTTTTTGGACATATTGCAATGTGTATGGGAAGATAAAACCCGATAATTTTAGCAATACTGATGGGTGATAACAGGATGAGATGGTCTGTAAGGACAGCCCTGAACCAAAATGTTTTCAGTGCAGGATTCTTCCCCCTCTGTTTCGCTCACAAATACAGGTCTGTCCGATAGCAGCAATCCTTCAAAGACAGAAGTACAATTTCCAGCACGTACAAATCAATTCGTGCCACGGTGCAATTCGTGCTGCTCATGTATCGAACTGCTTTCAGTTGATTTGTTGTGTAAAGAACTGCTTCTCCTTCTGCGTCAGACAGAACCTATCTCTTCCCTCAAATACATTTAGATAGATAGATAAACTTGAGTGCATTTTTTTCTTTTTTTTTTTTTGAGGCAAAACCCACTAACAAATTGAAAACC
>JAWWLV010000121.1:6369152-6390055 GCA_035041135.1 Platyrinchus mystaceus | reverse complement strand
AACCTATCTCTTCCCCCAAATACATTTAGATAGATAAACTTTCGTGGTTTTTTTTTTTTTTTTTTTTTGAGGCAAAACCCACCAACAAATTGAAAACCAAACCAGAGGAGGACAATCAGCCAAGGAGACTTGGGAGCAACGAGATGACCTCTCAAAAATTCTGTGTACTTAGATGTGACTATTTGGAATTCAGTGCTTTTGTAAGTAGACAGCACCTACAACCATTACAAAACCAGCATCTCTTCCTAATTCCATGAGATCTGGATTGTGAAGGAGCAGTCTGAGGGACCTGCCATTTCCAGAATGAGCATTCCTCAGAGACAGACACATTTAACTGGGGGTGGTGAAAGACATAATTCAGAGGACACACGTGGACTGAGAACCAAACTCTTCTTAAATCTTTCCTGAACTGTCTTTTATTGCTGAGTTGAAAGGAATTTGCAGCACAAAAACGATAAGAAATACAAACCACCTTCTTAATCCACATGCCAAAACATTTACTTTTCTTTTTAATGCCACTTTAATTTCTGGTAAAGCTCCAAACCAAGGGTTTGTATTTCATGATATTGTCAACTTTGCATAAAACTACTGGTACAACTCATGACTTAGACAGCCTCAGGGAGACTATTGATTTTTTCCCCTCCATAAATCTGAAAATGCTCTGTCTCTTCCCAGTGGACCCATTATATTTATTGGTATCTATCCCAAAACAACTGCTCAAGGTTATAGCTATAAAAACATTTGGGGTTTTAATTCACTATGCAGAGGCCCAGAGAAGCCCACAGATTTTGGCTCAGAACCCAAACTTGCCCTGACTACAAAAGATATGTGGTTTGTTGGTTTTTTTTTAATTGTGTGTCAGGATCACAGGATAAAAGTTTTTCTCTGGGCAGGGCTTTATACCCTCTCTGATGGAATATTAAGCAAAGTTTAAAGGAAGGTAACAAGTGAACCAAGACTTTCTTTGTGCAGTAGAAATCAGACAATGACAGTTAACAATAAATATTGGTATAAATAAATATTTCGTAAATATTTATCACCTAAACGTTTTCCTAAAACTCAAATTTCCTTGTGAACCAGTTAAAATAAAGACATTATGCTGGCCCCTACGAGTAGATGCCTGACTTTTGAAAACCATTTGGATGTCTGACAACTCAGATGGAAATAAAATATGTGGAGACGTGGCGAGAGATGAAAAAAAAAGATTTAAGCTCTTTGGGTCATTAAAATACAGCAGTGCTGTAATGACTGATTACGTTGCTATCCCTTTAATTGGCATTTGAATCTTCAAAGATAACTTTGCATCAACTTTAAGCTAATTTATGAAGGAAAGAAGGCATCATGTGAGAATCTTCTACTCCTTCTAAACGTTCTGAATCCAAATGGAAGATTTGCATGGGAATGTTTTAAAAGCTACACTGAGCCACATATCCTGTGCTATAATGATCTTCCAAGAGAGTCTGTGCCTGTGGGATGTTCTTCTCAACACAAGAAAACTGCTGCCAACATACACTGAGGCACTTTAAACTGAGCCATGGGACTACTTAAGGACTTATCCACAGCCACCCCTGGAGCAGGTGCTGGAATTACGTGGAAGAGCATTAGAGAAATTATTTCCATTTCTTTCCCCTGTTATTAGTATGGACCTGAGAGGTAGGAGTACCACCAGCCTTAGCACATTCCCTGCTCCACAAAGCAGCTGTGCAAGGAAAAGAAGAAGCCTGCCTCCCAAATCAGCAGCTCCAGCAACACCATTCAGCTTCAAGACATGTAAAAATAGAGTCATCACAATAAAAACTGGAGCCTTTGCCAACGGATTTCACTAAGTGGTATCTGAGACACCACAATTTTTATTACATTTAGAACAAAAGCATATGCCTACTGTGCAGTTAGAGGACACAAATGCTTCGCACTGTACTTTAATAAATTAAACACAGAAATTGCAGTATGTTATCCATATTCTACATGAAAATACCTACAGCATAATTTATAACTGGCAGCTGACCAGCTGGCAAGGCAGGCCTAGGCTTTTGCATATCACATGAGTACATAGGCTTTCATTTGTAATCTGGCTTTCAGAAAATGAGCAGTAGCAAATTTTCAAGTCTGTCAATTCTATGCTGAACCAACACGCTCAACTCTAAAATCCCCTGTCCCAAGAGTATGACCTGCTCCAGGGGAAAAAAAAAAAACAACAAACTTTTAGATCATTTTACAGCTTTTATAAACATATTTGGTAAATATATATCAAGGCACACACTTCTGGTTTTGATATAAACCTTTGAAAGAAAGAACTTCCAACAGCAACCCAGAAATGAGGGGTACTTCCAATTACATGAGACTGTCAAGCATTCACACCACAGGTTTACTTGCTTTCATGATGTGCTGGTTATTTGTGCAGTGGTGGTATTTTGGAACACTGCTCTTTCCCTTCACTCTCCCCAGTATTAAAATTATTATCACCCAGTTATTGTAGCAAGAGAATTTTCACAAGTCTTTCCTGCTCTGCTCGAGTAATATTTAATGAATTCAAAATGAGAAAAAAAATGCTCCATGTGTATGTTCCATGAACTGTACATGGAGTTTGTTATGGACACATTGTTATGACAGAAGCTGTGGCTTTCAAAACTTATTAACTAATAAATTATCATTAAAATAGGTCATATTTACAACTTAAAAACTCGTTGACATAGTAGGAAACGTTCTTAGCTTACAATCACAGATAACTGAACTTCTTAAAATTTACTGAGAAATTTATACGCTGTATTTCATTCTGAAATATATTTTTAGAATTAGTTCTTATAGGACAATTTCTGACAGGGAAACGTGGAATGTAAATATACAGATAATAAAAAACTCTTGGTATTTGGAACACAGAATCTCTGCATAAATTACTGAGGCCGTGGTTAGGGAGAGAACACAGAGAGAACCCAGCCTTGTTTCAGGATTCAAGCGAGCGACTTCAAAGTAAACAAAAACACCTCTGGCAAGCACAAAACATGATAAAATGCCCCTTTTTTCTTTTCTAAACAGAACTCATTATTAAATAAAACCTCTCTCTCTGGGGGAAAGCAACCATGGTGCATGTTAAAAGGACTGGAAAGCACCACACGTGGGCTGGAAGCCACAAGCTCAGTGCAGCAGCTTTTCCCTTGGCTATCAGAAGCAATTACACGGTTCCTCAAAACACTGAGCTGGTGTGATGTCCTGGGCAGGCTTCTGTGCCAGCCCTTGGCATCATCTTTAGGGACAGCAGGGTGTGATTTGGGACTGGAGCTATGTTTGGAACCAAGAGATCCCCACACAAACCGAAAAGGTCACAAGGTAAGAAATGACAACATGTATTTGGTGTTATCTCGGCATCAATGTGCCAGTAAGTGTGGCATGACTAACTTGGGCCTTACAACCTGGTCTGTCCCTGTACAACTTGGATTCCTTGCTGTTCCTCCCTTTTCTCTTCTGAGCACAGAAAGAAAAAACGATGCCTAACTTGTTCCACAATTTCCGATATTTCTCAGCCCTACCCTCTGCTGACCCCAACATAAAAGGTAAATTATGCAGAATTCCATGTTACATTTTTAACATATACCTGTACAGCAAAATGAGCACAGGATTTAGCATTTTCTAGACTTATTTTAACTATCATATAGGTTACACTGTTCTTCCATTTCCTCTGCTAAGCAATGAGACAAGGAGCAGTGGGGCTAACCAGGAATGCATCTGCCTTTTGAAATCACACTGAAATAAATATGACACTGCAAGTTAGAAATATATAAAACTTCAAATAGAATCGTCTATAGAAGTTGTATTTGCTCCATATTTACTAAGTTTTCAGCTGTGGAAAGACAAAGACTCCCCCACCTCTACGAACAGCTACAACTCCAAGCAGCAAACACCGCTACGAACTTAACCCTTTTTCCAGGGAATACTGTGCAACACTGCTAGGGGAAAAAAGACTCAGCTACAGCGTGTTCAGATCACTAAGAAGCTGTTGCTGTTTTAAGTGCATGCCCCAAGAGGCCAAGAAGTGAGTGGTGACACTGATTTTGCATTGATTTTACAGAGGATGTCTGAACACTGCGACAGTGAGGGGTACCCTCATTTTCTCAAGCCCACAGGACAAAAAGCAATGGGTTAGTTATTGAAAGTAATTAACTGCAGAAAGGTAATTTGAAAATGGGATTTAAAAACAAGATGTGTGAGGAGAAACAGAAAATTTCTAGCAAAGACAGCAATTCCTATGAATGTGAAGTTACCTCGCTTTCACCTACACACAGGTTGCCTTTCCAGAGGTGTTTCACTAAACTGCATTTCCTGCCTCTCTTGCCTCTGTTTACTGCAGCTTCCAAAGAATGTTGATGAGTACTGCAGGAACAGCAGCAGGAAATAAAATCTGGTTTTAATGGGAACTACTTAAATAAAGTTTAAAAATAAAGTGCTTCTTTTCAAAACTAGATTGCTTAATTTTTTAAGGGCTTTGGCTCTGCGATGTACAAGGGTGCTCTAAGATGCAGATACCCAAAACCCCGATTCACTTTAAAATTAGTGCTCTCTTAGAAGTATGAATTGCTCCATCTGGAAGTGATTAGGGTTCCAAGGATGTGCAGCATTAAGTAATTTAACTTACTGAAGTGCTTCTTTTTTTAATAAGCTCTTCAATTTAAAAATAAGAATAGTTTAAAACAACCCCACCTCCTTTCTAGTACAGCTGTTGGAGTCACATGAACCACTTTATTCATTTAATATCCTGGAAAAGGTGGGGGAAGGCATTACTTGAGGGTAACAGTATTAGCAACAACCTGCAGGTACAACTGGAGAGGAAAAAAAAGTCAAATCCTCAACCTAAAATGTTTGTCTGTGATTGTCACCAGGGTACTGCCATCATTTTATCCTCTGGTAGGAGCTTCTTCCTTGCTTGCCTTGGAAATTTTTTTATTAATACTTCTCAGATGTTTTCAGGGTGTTTTAACAGAAGGGAAGTTAAAAGTTGGCATTTAGAAATGGTAACTGGCGTTTTTCAGGTTCAAATCTCCAAGTAATTTTGAAGGGTTGAAAAGTTAGAGATGCTAATTGCTCTGGGGAACACGAAAATTAAAATATATTTCTAACTTGAATGAACTGACATGCATCATCAGTTGTATTTTCAATTAAGGTTCTGCAATGTTGATTAATTCACTCATTTGAAAACAATTTACATACAAGATGGTCAGGGAAGTGGAATTTTGCCCTGGGGGAACTCAAGAGAAGAGTCAGGGATCAAAGTCTGAAAGCAAATTGACATATTTGGGGAGCTTTCAATAGCATGATAGCAGTGATTGGAGATCAGAGCAGGCAGATGAATGCTTCCTGCTCAGATGATGATTACAGCCATCACTGAAAATTTAAGCCTTCAGATTTTTCATAAACACACAGCCATGTACTTCATATTATTAAGGAAATGCCAGCCATCAGTCTAAGGGAATATCTGAATACTGAGATGGAAATTAGCTTTAAAATTTGCATTTAGGAATGTGTAAGCGTGTGGACAGGCTTTTATGCTATGAAATTATTTGCTTGTTTAAAGAACTGTACAACCTTTGCCAGCTGACTCCAGAAAAACCCTGACTTTCTCTCTGTGTCTGGCTGTTCAGATTAACCAGGAATATCAATGAGAAATTCACCCATTAATGAAGAAATTTAGAGAGAAATATCACCAATAATTGCTACTGCATTTCAACGGGATGCCCAAAGTTAGACTTCACTTGGCTGTATTTAAATTGCAAAAAAAAAAACAATTCAAATTGCAACCAACTGGTCTCTTTGAACTGTACAGAAAACACAGACTTGCAGCATCTGAGGAAATTATTGTAGCTAACGTTTTAAAAGCAATTCAGCCAATTATAAAATTTACCCACAAGGCTGACACACCATGCAAGACTGTTGGTTTCACACTTCCCACGTAAGGAAATGTTTAGTAAAGTAAAAAGCACATATTATATATAAGCTAAATCAATGTCAAGCAGAAACAAAAAAAAAAAAAAGAAAAATCAGTAAATACCAGTTTGAACTTGGAGACAAAGCAGGAAATATGAAACTGTGTGGGTTTTGTTTAATCCGTTTCATAATGAACAGCAAGAAGTGCCCTCCACCAGCTGTTGTTGGAAAGCTGTCAGTTCGTTTTTAAATGGAGATGTCAAAGGTCTGCAAACCTGTTATTGAACAAGACTGAAAAGCATATGACTAAGAACAATTGGAAACGACTGGGGTGACAGGGTTAGGTGCAGAGACACATGATTTTAGGCAACCTCTTGGCTTGCCATGGTCTTTGAAATTCAGTTCTCTGGAGCTTTCATGGCTCTACCGTTACCCAAGTGATACATAAATTCAGGACCACAAAGCGTAGCTGAGCCTCACTGCTCTGGGGGTTCCTAACGAGTTAAAAATGAGAATGTCAGCAGAGATGAACTCTCAGAAGTGAAAACTTATGCTCTCTATCTCTGCAGGTAAAAAGCAGACCTAAGTCTGAGCTAAAATGCAATGAACTCCTGCTCTAAGAATACGTGCTGCCAACAGAGAGCATCCATGTGAAACACCAACCTGTTAGTGCCAGATACATACAAAGAGGTTTAAAAGCTATCAGCCTTTATGATGAAAAATATTTTTTTGTTGTTTAAGTAACTTTTCCTATGATGGTATGAAGGTACCAATTTTTACTGATGTAACTGTGGCCGCTCCAAGCGGAAAACTGCAAGTAAAAGTTCTACCTATGCCAGTCTGGGATAAAAAACATGAACGAAAACTTCCCTATTTGGGTCAGACATTAGTGCCAGAAAAATGACTGTCCTTGGGCAAAACTGAGCATCTAGTCTGGGGGGGAGAGAGAGAGAGAGAGAGAGAGAGAGAGAGAGAGAGAGGGAGAAGATGTTACATCTCCTGCCACAGGTATCATGTAGATAAACCAAAAAAGCAAAACTAGAGATGTGTGGGATGATGTGAGTCCTCCTGCACAGGCCTTGGATTAGTGAGTGCCTGGCACTTTATGCAGCATCCACAGGGCACATGAAACATGTTATTGAAGACAGAAATATGGCCAGAATATGGCCAAACACAATGCCTGGTGCTTCAAGAAAGTAACAGAGTTCAGTACATTTGTTTAAACGACAAAAACTCCACCACTCAAAAGTGCACACAGAGAGCAACAGACTGGCCAGAACACCACCTGGATGAAGGCACAAAGAGTGCCCAGATTAAGAAAAACACCCCTAGAGATGGCAGGTAAAAGTAATAAACCCTCCTGGTGATACCAGTGTCTTGCATTTCTCAGCATCTCCGCGGGCAGCGCCGAGTCCTTCCTGTGCAGGTGATGGATGAGTCCACGTGATCCCTGCAGAAGGAATGCTGTCACAGATGCTGTCACGAGGACCTGGGTTAGCTGAGCTTAAACTGCAGAAGCTCAGGACACGAGCTCCTGAACTGCCTGACTGGGATGAGAGAGTGCCAGCTGAAAACACAGCCACCAGGCAGCTGGAAAACCCACTTCCCTCCACAGGCTGCTCCCAACCAGCCCCCGTGCTGGAAAAGGTCTCCATGAGCCGAAAAAGCCAATTCTGCACCAATCCTAAAAAGCAAAACATTTGCCTTGTTTTTCAAAAATAGGAGCTGACAGAGGTGTCCATCCACTGGCAGCTCTGACTCTGGAACCTATGTGAGCTGCATTATTAATGCTGTTTGCACCAAGTGGTTGACAGCACCGGCAATAATCATTGCTCCTGTTTTTCCACAGGCAGCTTAGTGGGACTAGGGTCTGAGCTGCTCGTGCTCCCCAGGCACAGATCATGAAAGGAAAAGCAACAACAAGCAGGAAAACACAGTCATCACAAAGTTCTAGAAGAAAAATTTCTTTGTAATTGGATGAGTGTAAGGATCCTTCTGCTAAAGCATCAGAAACATCCAGCTACTTGAAGAGCGTACATGCAACAAAAGTCTTATTAGGCAGTGAAAAGAATATGTCCTTTTCCCTTCAGCAGGCCTATTTATATGCCTAAAATTAAACACATGCCTAATAATTAAGCGTGATTAGGTTCCAATTACTTCGTTTGTGCTTCTTTAGTGCTTTTTTCATTTCACTTGAGCTGCATCAAAAAGTGAAAACCAGGGATGTGAATGGCTGAGATTGACTGCCACGGGCTTCAGACACATTTCAGCCCACCCTGGAAAATATAAGCTTCCTGTCATGGGCTGTCAGTAAAACTCATGTCTTCCAAACAAAGGTTCTGAGAACAGTGCTTACATGGCACCTTTAGATTTTACATTTTGTTTGACATCTACCATTTGCGAGAAATGGCATTTTATAACCACTTTCCATCCTGTCTGTCCCCATCACCACCACCCCCACCGAACATAATTGCTTTTACTATAAATATCTGACAGTGCTACTGAAAGTAATAGAGTGAGATTTAGAAAGCTCCTGTTGACTGCCTGATAGATTTCATAGAATCAGGGAATGGTTTGTGTTTGAAGGGACCGTAAAGCTCCCCTAGTTTGAACTTCCCCCTGCCATGGGCAGGGACACCTTCCCCTAGACCAGGCTGCCCACAGCCCCATCCAGCCTGGCCTTGAACACTTCCAGGGATGGGGCAACCTGTGCCAGGGCCTCACTCCCCTCACAGGGAAGAATTTCTTCCCAGTATCTAATCTGACCCTGTCCTCTGTCAGTTTAAAGCCATTCCCCCCTTTTCATGCAGAGCACTACATACTTTCAAGGTTCATATCAGAGACTCAATATTAATGTCTTTTCTTATCAGTTCCTTATTTGAACATACCCTATGTTTGGTAGGTACGGTGCCTTTGCTAAGCAAAGGAAAAGGAATCAGGTTTGCCTGAGTAAATCCCATTATTTTCTGACTCAAATACACATTAAAGTAGGAAATAACTGAGATGACACACCATCTTAGCTGCTATGGGGAAACAACCCTCGATGAATGTTCAGTTTACTGATTGGACGTTAGAAGTGTTCCAGAGCTGCCAACAATAATGGAGCAGGGACCCTTGACAGCAGAAAAGCAACGGCACGCGCAGAAAGCAATCTGCTATTGAGAAGAAACTTGAGCAAATCAAACAGATGTTCACTTCAAAAGATAAATGTGATTCTAACACCATTATAATTTACAGGTATAATTCAGATTATATGCGTTATTCAGAGCACCAAAACCCTTCCAAATTGAAACCACAGGAATGTTTTGCTACCAGTCAAGGAATTTTGTAAACTGAGACAACAAATCTAGGTAAGAGCTATTCTGAAGACACAGCCTTAAATATCAAAACCAAAAGAGTTTTCTGAAAGTGTTCTTTGTGCGTTTGTCGAAGGGAGCAAACGGCCTGTTCCCAAACAGCCAACACTTGCTCCTTTGTGCTTCTGGAAAATTTCACATATATAAAATATATTTTGCTAAACTTGGTGATGAGCAGAATCTCAGCCAGAGGGTCCCACCTTATCCCCAGGATCCTGGGAAAGGACAAAGTCCTGAAGCAGCACCAGGCCTGATGCCTATCTGGCGATTTCTCCCATGATTACGCAAAAAGCGCAAGGAGGCGGAAACGCGATTTCACAATTGGTGTCAAAGTTCAATAGCAGATTCCGGCAACCACAGCCCCAGGAAAAACCACCCCTCCAGCAGTGCCCAAGAGTGGAAGTGACCCCCTTCCCCCAGGCTATCCCTTCAGAGACCAGAGCGTGTTCCCTGCCCGGTATCCACACCCTGCCCCAGCAGCATCCTCCGACAGACTCCGTGTTCCCAGCTCATCCAAGGGGATGAGTTCCAGGAGGAACCAGCCCGGACGTGACAGTAACTTGCCTCTGGAGCACCCGGGACAGCTTGTACCTCTCAGAGCTGCCATTTCCTAACATCAAGAAGTCATTAATCTAAGCTGACTTCCATCAGAGTTTGCCAACAGTTACCACACAGTATTATGTTAGGAATTATACGTGTTCACTGCACTGGAGATGTGCCTGAGGCATTAACTGTAAATGGTATTTTTCAGCAGGGATGGGGATGTGGCCATGCACACTGGAGCAAGAAAAGCTGTGGCAGTCATGGATTGCACAATGCTCTCCATAAACAGAATCTTCTGTTGAGAGCTTTTCCCCCTGCTGTACTAAAGTTTTCCATGTTTGGCCTCAGAAAAAAGCAGGATTGCTCTAAAAACTTTGGGAATGAAAGAACTGAACCCATCTCAAATCCAGTGCTGGGGAGAGAAATGGGAGTCTGATTTCCCTATGTTTGTTCCCATCCAAGATTTACTTCAACATGTGGTTCTTTCTCCGTTTTCATCTTTTATTCTTGGTTCTCCCATTCAGGAAATATTAACTGAGGCAAGATGGATAAACGTACCTGAGCAGCAGGAAGCCCTGCCAGTGCTTGCAATCAGCTGGCACATCTAGGGATGGAGGGCTCATCAACTGAGCCCCACAAAGTGTGGACTTGTTAGGAAAGGCTGGACAGCAGTTTATGCCCTGCTTCCTGGATTTTGGAGTCTGGAAAGGCACTGAAAATCTGTAGTAGGCCTTAAAGTACACATTATGTAGATGTGTTAGGGAGAATGGAAGAGCAGCAGTGGCAAAATTCCTAAGTAGGTATAAATCATGGTAATCAGTCCAAAGCATTATGAGCTAAATTCAGTGTGGTGGATGAAATCCATTCATGGAACCAATTCTTGCCCTGCCTGTCGCCTCAGCTGTTATTCTCTCAGGTAGTGCATAAACCCTGTGCTGGCATTTTAAGCAGGGTGGTTTCACACTGAAGCATTTCCAGAAGTCCTGTGAGGGATAAGGATCTACTGGGCTGTTTGGATTCCTTCTGATCAGGAGGAGGCTTTCTCCGGAAAAGACTCACGACATCAGGGAGATAAGCCAGAAGCAAGGGAAAGCATCAGTCACATGCACAGAATGAAGTTTTCCCTTTAAAGTTTCCCCAGTCTGATATTATCTGCTTAGGATGAAATATCATCTGTGCTATAATCTGTTTTAAGCAGTAGGAAAACAAAAGCCCAAGTACACACATTAAATTGCTACCAAGAGGAAAATCCATATCATACAGGTGACAGGTTTTTCTAAAAAAGCATTTAAAAGAGCAAAATACAGGAAACACCACTCCAAATACCTGCAGAAAAGGTTAAGGAATATAAAAAACAAAAGAGGAAGAAAAATTAGCACACAACAGCATAAGCTAAGAGAGCAAAGAGTGTTAATTAGTGTATTATAATGACTTCTGACAGCTTCACATAATGCCTTTTCATCAGCATACAGTTTCAATTACGCTTTCTCCACTTCCCACATTAAAACCAGCTTCACTATTATTTTTCACCTGCTGCTTCAGTATTAGGTTTTGGTCCTTATGTCTTCCATGACAGTAATTTTTATGTTCTGGAAGGTGTTCTACTGATCCCCTCAATAAACACCGGCGGAAACGTTCCCCTGCTCTGGGAAAGCCAAAAAGGAAAAGGGAGGGAAATGCTATAATGTGTTCTGCTTTGTCATCCCTGACACCCCACAATCCTCCATGCTGCACAAAGCCCTTGGTTCGAAGCAAATCAAGCAGCTCAGAGTCGGAACAGACACCTTAAACCTGGGCTAACTTTCCCCAAATGCTGAAGGAATGATGAAGCAGCATTTTTTATTTTTTATGTTTTTTCCACTAGCTATTCCACATGGAAACCGGCACTGAGGCAAATGTCTGAGCGTCTGATCTATGACAACGTTAAATATAAAGTTTGCTCTTTTGTTACTGATAGGGAAACATGTACCTTGTGATCTGTTTTTTAAAATGTGTGCCTTGAGGAATCGCAAATAAGGAAATCCGAGCTGAATGCATAACTGGGGCTAAATTCTTTCCAATCTTTAAAATGCTGGATTAATTCATTATTGCCAAGGAAATGGGGCACAAGGAAGTCTGGAAGCCTGCCTCGCTCCTCACTTTCAGGGCCAAGCAGTGCTCCATGATGTCAGGCTGCGTCCTGCAGGACAGGAGGCATTAAAGGAGCCCAAATCCATGTCAGCTCCCTGCAGCCAGGCACAGGAGAGGGCTCTGACACCACAGCTGAGCCATAATGAACGGGTGTCCTCCTGAGCTCGCTGTTGGGAGAGGCAGGGAGCACAAGGATTGCCTCCACCAAACAAATCTTTCCCACCCCAAGGTGCTCGGGGACACACCCCATTTCCAGTCACGGTAGGGGTGGAAGAATTTTTTCCATGCGCTCACAGACCACTCTGTTCCAACAAGTCTGGTACATTCTTCCTCTCTGCACCGCTGGAAGGTGCCAAGAAACCTGTAAAGCGAGCTGGGATTTTTAGAAGCACTCCAGAGGTGCCCAGAGCCTGACAGGATTTGGTGTTGAGGGAACCACCACGGGCAGAGTAGAGTTAAACAGGGAAAACCATCCTTTGATGACAGTTCACTGCTGGAAGCTTCCATGTACCCGCATTTTCAGCCACCTCCCCACTCGTTTCATGGAACAATCACAGAGTAAGAAAGCTCTTGACACAGAGACACAAAACAGAAACTCCTCCTTGAAATCTTCATGCAGCAACTCATCACCCAGTTACTCCTCTTCCTTTTACATCTCAACTGAATTTTAATTTAAGGAAAATGGCATGGAGCTACGAGGTAACTTTTGGGCCTAAATATCTATTCTTTGGTCAAAGTTCTCAATTCCTCTTCTCCTCTGCCCCTTCTTCCCCCACCAAACAATGCTTTAAGCCCGTAATTAAAGTTCATATGTCAGGGTGACTCTCCCAGGCAGTGCAAATTCCCACTTGGAGGTTTGACATCTTCCATCAAGCAATAAACCTTTTTTTAAGGCATTTGCAACAAGCTGAAACCTTTTTTTTTTTTTTTTTAAGGCATTTGGATGCTTTTAACAATCATGAACTGCTGGAAAGAATTTTCAACCCTGGGAAACTTTTAAGCAAGACCCTTCAGGCTCCATAGTGCCTTTTTTTAATTAATACTATTTTTTAATATAAAGAATTATTTAATGGCCAGACTTTGCCATGTGCCTGGTACCCACACACTCATTCTGCAAACTCTCTGAAAAGGTGTCTCGTAAGATCTTAAATCAGCACTGGAGTGCTTAGAATTAGTACATATTAACAGATTTAGGCAATGAAATTTTAAGCTACTGAAGCTTATTATTTTCATCTTTAAAATCTATTCATGTAAGTGCAGTCACCTTTTAATTCAGAGCAGAAGATTTGAGATTTAAATGTAGGTTCCCTTGAAGCGAGTTTAGCACACAAAAAGTGACAGGAGTTGGAATACAGCTCTTTTGTGAGCTGAAGAAAAAGAAATAAAAGAATAGAAGCAGCAAACAAATTACAAGACCTGTCAGCCTGGTTAGATACTGTGCTGAGAGAAGTAGGGATGAATGGGGACTTCCCACTTCTTTGCCTATCACAAACAAATGAAAATACATGCATGGTTTTGAAAAAGGTGTTTAGGAAGTGACAGATAACTCTTGGGAAGGCACATTTGCCTTCCCTGCTGAGAAAATAACATATCTCAATAACACCACTTTCTTTCCAATTCCTCAGGACAACGATTCACTGAGGGCAATTTTAATTTATTTTGACTATTTGCTCTGTGTTGACAGTGTGGATTGGTGATTTCACGTATTCTCCTGCAGGAAACAGTCTGGAATGTGACAGCTCAGGATGTAAAGAATTAATACCTTCATAATTATGCATCTCTTAACAAACTATCTGTCCCAATTCCAGCATTCTGGCTTTGAGTTTGTTTTGTCCAAAAGGAGGCCATTTCATCCCAGGATGTTATTCCTTCAGTTATTCTGGAACTACATGCATCAACCATGTCCAGAAAGAAACAGAAGTTGCTGCCCACCAGAAAGGTCTGTGCTTATTTATGTCCTTGAGAAATTCCTTCTCTTTGGATTTCCCTTATTTGAAGAACAAGGCCACATGCTGCAGGAAATCAGTGCTATCCACAGTATCAAACCAGATTTATTTAACTCTACAGCAACAATCTTAACAAGGAGGGCGCGAGCCAGAATAAGAAAACCAATCTCTGATGCACAAAAACGGATTGTGCCACTGCCATAACCTAGCCAGTTCCTTTTAAATATCACGGGAAAAGCTTGCAAACTACATCAAGCTCCCCAAAAGGCTTTATAATCAAAAACTTCCCTCCACCACTTCATTCAGGTTGCTGAAATGACACCTGCAACAGAGGGCAAACTGCAAATTCTTCATCATAGAAGTCTCAAACAACAAACAAGCAAGAAACTACTTTTATTTTTCATTTAATTGTTCCATTCCTTTCTGTAAGTAGAAAAAGCACACTCTACAATTAGCTTGCTATTGTCAAGTAACCTGAAATGTATAGGAATGTAAAATTAAAGCTCTCACAAAACTGACATAAGCTTCAAAAATCATTCCACATCACTGGAAGGGTTCTGCTCAGTTTTATTGTTCTCCAGTCTAGTTAATCTTCTGATACATAAAGGTCATTGTTCTACATATTTTTTGCAGGTTTATGTTTATGCAGGAATGTGGGAATGGTTGGGTAGGTAACTCCAAAATCAACCCCATTAGGGCAGGAGAAAGAATAGACGCCAGAACTCCTCTCTTAGAAAGATAAAATGTAAATGCTCTGCAGAAAGTGAAAACAGCTCCTCAGGGAATTGTTGGGATTGGGCAAAAGAGGAACACAAAGGTTTGGTTAGTCAAGTAGGAACTTGAAGAGGGAAGAACTGGGAGTGCTTGTGAGAACAGCACAGAGACACCCACTGACCTTGCATGAGGGTGGAACGTCCAAAAGCGAAAGGAAACAGATAAAAATCTGTATGTATAAAGTATATCCCGGTTTTATTCCTTAAAGGATTTAATAAATTCCACCAGTCTCCAGGAACATAAAGATAAGCTGGCTGCTCATGAAGGGCACAGTGCTATCAGCTTGCAAACCAACTCCACTGAGCTTAGGAAGGACTTCAGGGGGAAATGGGGTTTAATAACATCTCTGGCTGCTCCTAAAACACAGAGCCACTTAAATGCGAGCCATAATTTAACCTTCTTCCCTGCAGAACATTGTTCTCAAGAAAACACTTCAAAATGAAGAAGGAAAACCAATTTCTCAGCTTGTTAGTTAAGGACTGAATTCTCCATGTGCTACAATCATGTTCTGAATGCATTAAGTATGACTGATATTCAGGGGGAAAAAACAGCAAGAAATATTACTGATCTGCCTTAATTTCTTTAATTTTCAAAATTTTTAATACAAGAAAATAGGAAAATGCTGAGGGTGTTCAGCTGGAAGAGGAAATTAGAATGATAAATATATCACAGCCTCTTTAATCCAAATATTTTTCTTTAAAATAAATTCCACTTTCAAGCTTCATTTACAATCTCATTTGCACAGAGTTGCCAATCCTGATTAGCCTGAATGAAGTCCCTAAACATGAAGGTGAAATCTCCCAGACAGTGATAGAGCAGGAGATTAGAACACCTGCAGACATCCACTGTGCCACAGGAGGCTTTCTTTTTCCTTGGAGTTACCCTCAAATGGACACCTTCCAATATCAATATATCCAAGAAGGGATCTCACAAGCTGTGGTTCCACAGAAACCTCGCATTTTAGAGCTGAAGGAATGCATTCTGTGTCAGACCAAAAGCTAAGAAACAAAGCCTCTCCAGCTTTCAGAAACAATGATTTTTAAAGAAGCCTCAAGACACTTTTAATAGGAATTAGTCATGAGTGATGTTGCAGTAGGCAAGGTAAAGAAATATTGTCTCCACCCAGCAGTGGAGCACATCATTCCACACGAAGACACAAAACACAACCATCTGAAAACCCACAGTTTCTTTAAAAAAACTCGAACAAGTGATAATTTTAAAGATACACACTGTATATTATGAGCTGAAACTCGGGTCATGAAAGTAAGAAATCCTTAAAAAAGGAGGATTTTCACACCCAAATCATCACATGCCATCTATTCCAGTTGTTTATGGCATTTATTTGGTCAAGTATTCACAAGTTAAAACTCTGTGTGTTTAATCATAGTCTGGCCTGTTATGAAGCATTATGTCTTAAGAGTTTATTAGGTCGGGAGGCAAGCTTAGACTAGTTCTTGCAACTTTGAGAAATTGCAGCTAACCATTTCTCAATATCTGATAGGCAGGAAGCAGAAGAAATGCATTTTAAAATGGATATGGTTTGATCAATGATATACAAGGAACTTTTCCACAGCTGTGATTGGAAAAAATGAAGGGGCATTCCCTCTATCCGTGGAAGCAAAAATGGCACACAGAACACCTGGTGAAATGCCAGTCATCTTTTAAATGCATCTATTAAAACAAGGTGCAAAACTGAGATGGAAAATAAATTATCCATGACAAGACACAACAACAGTATGGAGAAATCACCACTGTAAGCAGCTGTCCAAGACAGAGGGAGGGAAGTTTGAAGAAGCAGAGAGATGCAGAGGTAGGAGAGGGATAATAACACACTTGCCAGGAGAAGCATTTAAAGCAGAGACTCTGTAGTTAATTGAGCACTGTTAATTGTACGCCTGCCATTTTATCAATTTGGAGGCTAAAGGTGCAGGATGTAATGGATGCTGGGCTTGGAGCCAAATCACAGCTCCTGCTGTTGAACACCCAGCTGCTGTAAGCCAGTGGGGTGCTTTTATGTTTTAAAACACTGGTAGGTAAATACATTGTTTACCAAACACACCAGCACATCTCGATTTCTCCAATCAAACACACGATAATTCAAAGGAGCATTAAGCACTGGTTTGTATTCAGGATAGTCTGGAGGTCATACTGAAAGGCAAGGCCCACTTGCAAAAAAGCACACATTAAATTCCTCTGCCACAGGCTGGGAGATGCGTTTGGCTGGTTGGATAATGTGGATAAGCGAGGAGTGTGGGAGAAGAGCAAACATTAGTGCACATGTGGCCAGAAAGGGCAGTAGCAAGAGGTGACCACCTTGGAGCCTTTTACTTCAGAGCAGGGCTCAGTGGCACCAGCCCTGCCCAAAGCTTTCCCCATTTTAAAGCCACCGAATTCTCTTCCATAAAATACTGGGCAGATTAGGAAACAATTCACTCACCCTACTGGGATACATAAAACCTCAGGCTGCTGGAAAACACAAGACAGGGACTTACCACACCTGTGTCCAATACGAGCAGCCATTTATTTAATAAAATAGGATTCTTACGAGGAAGCAGATTAGATAATGAGTTACAGAGCCACTGCTTACACACTCCTGCTTCAGATCCAACACTGAATAGCAGTGACAGAACATTATTCCCAACTGATGCTGGTTCAATGGTACCTGAAGTGCTCTGACAGCCTCTGATACCTGGGTATGTTACTTTGGCACAAAACTCACGTCCACAGTCAGAATTAATTCAAAGAATATTTTTTAAGCACAGAAAATTAAAAAACAAACAAACAAACAAACAAACAAACAAAACAAAACCTTTCCTATTAGAAGATAATCAACCTAAATCAGATTGGGAAACTTCCTCCTTCCCATTGCTGTCATGCCGACCCACATCTGGGTTCCACACATTGAGGGGTGTTTTTTATTTGTAAACAAGCCCTTGAAATCTGTGTCCCTGCAGGCAGGAGCACAGAAGCACAGACCAAAGTAGTTCTCTCTCATTTTCAGCCTCACCCTCTGTGTATGATCACAAGGGATTCTCTGACCCATGAACTAACTGCTCTTTTGGATAAAAGCATCTGGTAGGAGAGCTAAACAAAGTATTGTCTAAAATCAACAACAAAAAGATGGGGGGGGGGGGACAGATGAAATCTTACTGTGGTTTTAGAGATCTTCAAGTGTTACAAATTGCATTAATTTGACACTTAAATACAGAATTAAGATGGAGAAAAACCCAGATATCCTCAAAACTAAAGTTCCATGTGGAGAAAGGACTCATGGGTCTGTAGCTGCAATAGGACATCCAAGTACCTGTAAGACTCAGAGACCTCCAACACGGATCTTCTGCCTCTTCTCTGAGGCCTTGGAATTCCCCATGGGGAACACAAGTTTTCTTTACTGCTACCCTAATTATTGCCATGCTAACACAGTGGCAAACCCTACAGGTAATAAATATCTTTTAACAATGAATCACAAGAAGGGAGTTTTCATGTCCTTGAGAAAAGGAGCAATGAGGAGGGATCTGGCAGTTGGGAAGGCAGTTTTATCCTTCAGCTGTGGCCAAATGGTCAAAGCCAAAACTCGCTCTCTGAAGTTGCCTTTCTTTGCCAAGTGTGAGATTGTGATTTAAAGCGACTTGTTTTCCATATCTGTTTATGTTCCACTCTCTAAAGGGAAAGAAATCCAACAATATTTATGGCTTCCCGGTCAATTTTGCATGAACTTCACTTTCAGCTTCTCATGAATGCGGCTGTGTTGCAACAAATTAATTTCAAAGGAACAGACTTCCCTGGGACCATTTCTGCTTCATTTGGGGGGGGAAGGTTGTTTTAAACAAGATTACACCTCTGACAGGATTACACCCAACACAAATGCAATCCTTTACTTGAATGAATTGTGATTTTCAAAACTGTGGGCTTTCAGGGTATATTACAGGACATTATTTTGCTGTCTGTGACACCTCCCAAATTCTGAAGGAGTTTTCCCCCCCCATCTCTGCATCACATATACCATGTGTGGAGCTTCCCCAGTTCTACTGGAGGCTTAAAATCGAATAATGCAGCTGTTAAAACAAAAAATTTCAAAAGGAATTGTTTCCTCTGTTGTGTTCATGGGTACTTTAAGCAGTTTACATCCTTATCTTGATGACCTGCTGTTTACAGGCTACAAGTCACTTCAACAATATTCTGATTGTATTCTTGCTTTCTCAGAACCAAGCCACGTGTTTTGATTCTAATGCAAACACTACATAAAGTCACACTGAAATAAATGTGATCCAGACAGAGAGACATGCAATCAGATATCAAAGGGGTTATTTTTAGTGCTGCAAAGCATTTCTCATTTGTGTGTTTATTTATTTATAAGCCTTTGGAAAGCTACCAGCTATTTTTATTGAAAAACTGAATAGGAAGCACACTTAGAAGTGTGCAGGGATGTCTCAAACACATCCTTTTTGCCACGTTGAAACATTAAAATGGTCGCACTTTTCTCTGTCCATCTCCCTGATACATCACTAGAAAATAGAGGAATCTGACCACTCTGCCTGAGGTTAAAGGAAATTCAGTGTAACTCACTCTCCTGAGGAACCAGAAGGGAGATTTGCAGCATGACAAATAGCTAAGAAAGAGTACAAAATGAGATGTAATTCAAAGGTGGTGACAGTTGTTTAATTAACACTTTCTTCTGGCTTCTTACTGCATAAATTATACTATGCTCACCTACAAACCAACACGGGGGCAGAAACAGCCATAAAAAGTTTACATCTTTCATGGATACACTCTCCTCCTAAACCTGGTCCTAGAAGTGTTATCAGTCACTCTGAGCACTGCTGGGGCTTTTTAGTCATCCTTTGAGTTTTCTGTTAACATTTCAAGACATCCAGAAAGGTGTGAAACCCCGACCACAGTGACTGCTGTGCCCTGTAGATGATGCATTTCCAAGTTCCCCTGTATTCCCAAAAGTGGAACTTCAGCTCTAGCCCAGTGAGCTGAGAACCCTGTGCTGCAAGCACTAAAAACTTCTCCCAAGTGTTCTGTAAATGGCCAAAAATAAACACCATCCAGAACCTATTTTTCCCCTAACAGCCAATTAACCTAAAAGATATTGGGCATCTACTCAGAAGAGAATAAATGGTAGAACATTTTCAAATGATGTAAATAATCTGCAACCCTGAGTAGCTTGTACAGAGAAAATATAAACACACATAGAGATAAAAGAGCTACAGATATATAGTGATGTAAATTTATCCCCTCCATCACTTGGTTTTCCTTTTTCTTTTTTTTATGTTTGGAAAAGCTTCAAGATCACTGATGACAACTTGAGGCTCTTCACAAGCATCACTGAAAACTCACAAATACCAAAAGCGGAAGAAATGAACCTGAGAATTATAAGAAATGAAAAGAATAAAACCTGATGTATGTTCTTCAAATTGAAATGTTTCAAACAAAATAATAAAAAAAAAAAGTCTGAGTGTGAAGGCAGTGTTAAGAAAAGGGGGGTGCTATAAGAAATCTGAAATAAAGAGGGAAATAAACTCTAGTGCTACACATCAACAAAAATCCAGCTGATTTTGATCCCTCATTCTTGAAAGCAAAGCATCCTGGATGCTGTTATCTTTTCACCAGCAGTGAAAAAGCATCTTCAGCATATAAAAGAATAACAATTTTATTTCTTTTCACTGTCTGGTTAATCAGTATTTAGATTCTTTCCTATGGGCAATTACAGCATTATTTACACCCCACGGTCTCACACCTGATGTCTTCTTCCTGGAGAGAAATGTTTCATATGTTTGACCCCAGTTTTTACAAAAAAACTCCCCCCGTATTTTGATCCATGTGCTTAGTTTATGTGAAACAGCCACAAACATTCATCTGCTGGGTGAAACAAAAATATTTTTAAATCATTTAACATAACCTTACCATCCTATCCACTTTAGGCTGGTGTAAAAAAATTGCATTACAGGTAAAGAACTCCCACTTCATCTGTGTGATTCTTTCAAGATGCATCCAGAAAAAAAAATTAAAATAAATAAAAACTCAAGTGAACAAGCAAAGTTTGTGGGTGAGTGAAGGAGAACTCAAAAAACAAAAACCATAGCACCTTTCACATTCCTACTACTCCTTCTGCTTTATTTCAAAGCAGTAGAAAGAAAATGTCCTTATTTTACTCAGCACTGGTGAGGCCACACCTTGAGTACTGTGTTCAGTTCTGGGCCCCTCAGTTCAAGAAAGACATTGAGGTGCTGGAGCA
>JAWWLV010000121.1:6358301-6369052 GCA_035041135.1 Platyrinchus mystaceus | reverse complement strand
TTGGATATTAGAAAGAAATTCTTTACAAAGAGAGTAATCAGGCACTGGAATGGCCTGCCCAGAGAGGTGCTGGATTCACCATCCCTGGAGGTTTTTAAACTGAGATTGGAAGTGGCCCTTAGTGCCATGATGTAGTAAACAGACTGAAGTTGGATCAAGGGTTGGACTCGGTGATCTTGGAGGTCTTTTCCAACCCAATCGATTCTATGATTACTTGTGATCTGATTATTTCCATTTGCAAATAATTCATCATATTTTTGGCTAAGTAATGTGCAGATTCAGCACAAAAAGGAACCCCGTTCTTTGCTTGCGAGAAAGAAAATTAGGCTGCACAGGTTTTAAAACATTCCAGCTACAATCATATAATTATTATTAATCTGAAGAAATGATATGAAGTTAATGACCTCCGAGAGGCTCCAACTTGAAACCTTTTTTCCTACCCCTAGGGAGATGGAGCATCAGGAGTTAGTGCTCCAATCCAAGCCCCAGGCTTGTGCCAACACATTTCCTAAGCTAAATCCAGGTTTGGGAGACAGGCTGCATATTTTTCAGAGACTAAAAAAGCATAAATCACAGAGTGCCAACACACTATGAGGTTAATGTTGTGTTTTACTACAGTAAGCGATTTCTATTACCATTTAAAATGAGACAAGCAAAATTCAGGCAGACAAAATCTCATGCATCTAAGATTAATTTTCAAGTACTGAGCGTTGGCTTTGGCTTCTGAGGGAACGTATTAGAGTGGGAGCAGCAGCAACCACTGCAGTTAAAGGAGCATAAACATCTCCATTATATCCCATTCCAACCCCTTCTCCTTGTCAGCTGACTGTAGTGATTAGGATTTTGTTTATTTTCATGCCATGCACCAGACTTTTATTATTATTATTATTATTATTATTATTTGAGTAAAAAGGACCAACTATGTCCAAGTATGGAGGAAGTCAAATATATGAGCCTTAAGGGGCACAATGCCCTGCTCCAGTGCCAACATACCTGAGGAATGACTCTCCACCAGTGTAGAAAGGCATATTCCAGCACAAATTATTTTGCACCAAATTAGGAGAGGTTTTAAATAGCACCTTACACATAAATCAAGCATTAGGAAAGTGTTTACACCTTGTGTTTTCACTCTCTGTTCCACCAAGGGGGTTTCCAGCAGGTTGGATGCCGACACCAGGGATCTGTGGCACCAAACCCTGTGGGCTGCTGTGCCCCACACACATCCCCCCTCCCCCACCCTGCAAACTCAGCTCTATGACTGCTTTCAGGAGCACCAACAATCAGACCTTTGCAGAAATTACAGATATCCAGAATCACAGAAATAATGCCACGGAGAGAAATTCGCGGCATCAGGTTTCCACCGCCGGCCATCACAGCATGTTAACACACACGTTACACCCACTTGGTGCACCCAGTTACTGAGCAAATGCTTCAGCCCTCCTCTAAAAGTCCTCTGTGCCCACTTCTTGCCCTGGAGTTCAGGGTTCAGACCGTAACAAGCGATGCCCAGAAGAGGAGGATCGATAGTAAAACGTTTTCTTTGGCCACAACGCAGACATTTGTAATGGAACAACTGGATGTGGAACGGCGGCTTCCAGCGGTGCCTGCCAGGATTTGCCTGCAACACAGGCCACTGACAAACACACACTGGGGTCCATTCACAAATTGAATTTTAAGGAATCTATCCATTAAAAAAAAATGTGCCTAAGCTTGGCTCAAATCCAAGGAGAAAGACCACATACTCCTGTGACGGAAGGTTCTTGTGGATTCGTAACCACCGGGAGCTACAGCACTTGTCCCTCTTCTGCCCAACTGATGACAGACCCTGAGCAGGTTTGGAAGAGAGGGAGATGTTTGAACTTGTTTAGCTGGAGTTCATAAATGCATTCCCCATCATCCCCATGAGTCCTCTTCTCCCTTCCTGTATGTGTGGGGGACGTGGGGGTGTATGAAGGGAGAGACAAGCCACAAAGCTTTACAATACCCCATAAAACCCTCTCTAAACTCTAAGCAGGTTTTAGACCAAAGAAATATCATTAATATTTCCCTTCCAACACATTCACAGCATATGCAATGGACGTGAGTGCTCTTGGTGAATATAGCAGGTCATTAAGATGACTGGAGCCAATTAGACCAAATTAAAACACAATAAAGACATGACTGCACTTATTTTCAAAATGGTCATAAAATACATAACATGAGCTTATAAACAAAACAACACCTTTGAAACCTAGACACTACTCAGAAGACAAACATAAATATGTGGTAAGTGGTTTTGTTAACCATAAAGAAAACCTTTCCCAAAGGAATCTGAATAGCAGAAATATCTTCCAAGACAAAGGGGTCTTGGGCCTTTGCTTAGTGTTAACTTGCTTTGCTTCATTTTCAAATTAGTTTTAAATATTTAAGCAATTATAAAGATTTAAAGGGATGGCAAACAGTGCTGCTTAAGGAAATACCTCTCCAGAGTTTTTCCAGCTCTGTATCTTTTTTCCCAAGAGGTGTCACACAGCCTGGGCACAATGTGACAATAACGTGATGCTGCTCAGCTCAGATAAAGAGTAGAAAGACATCCCTCCTGGAAAACCTTCATAACATTTATGAGTTTATGTTCTATTCATGATTGTGTCCCCTTGGGCTTATCAGCAGCCTCTTTTCAACTGAAATTTGATCACATTTACTCTGGTTGTGCATCGACTGTGGGAGAAGATCAAGGATCCTGACCGGCTGGTAGTTGGTAGCCCAGTTAGTCTCCTCTAAGCAATCCTATCTTGTCCAGGTATTGTTCACTTTTAGTATCTCCCTTTCCAATTTCCAAACATATTTTCCAATTCCCAGATTTACCTGTTCCCTGAAAAAATAGGGAGGTATCAAAATGAACAGCCATCAGAACCACCCAAAAGAAAGCAACTCTCCAACTTATTACTAAACTCTCCAGTTTAGTATCCTTTGAAACAAAATTCATGTATTATTTTATAAAGCGAGGTTATAAAAGTAAGCAAACAAACAAAGCTCTTTCTGAAATCCTGGGAATTTGAATAATATCCTTGAACATTATTCCAACTATTTTTCTATTTTTCCAACTGGTTAGTTTGGGAGTACAGTAGAGTTTTGGAGTTCCATTTCTGCACAATCAACCTTTTAATTGCAGCTCCATGACCAATCCCCAAGAAAATAAGGAGAGATTTAAAAATCTCTACCCTTACAGCCTTACTTTAAAATAATACCCTGTAAATATTCATCTTTTAAATACTGGAAATTATGTCTATGTAACAGAAGCACACTTTTTAATCTCTACTTTCTAATCTCCACTTTTTAATCTGATTAAACAAATTTGAAAGCTGATTCCTCCTACTGTGTTTAATACTGGCACTCCTCCTAACTACTTATTTCCCAGCGGGAACTGTCTCTGAGAGCACATTCACATTATTACTCCAGGCTGATCTACACAGTGACTCTGGACCAGAAGACTTGCTATATATGGTATTTACTCAGGGACAGTGCTGAAAGCACTAAAAATATCAAGCAAACAGAAAAATTTATTCAAAATATTACAGATTTATTAAGAACATAAACCACTGCATTAGAAAGTGCCCAGCATTTCCAGCAAGGCATCTCCACTGTGAGTCCACCTTTCAGATTTACTGAGAGTTGGTTCTATCCCATACTAGAGGCTGTAAGATTTTATTTTCCTACTTTAGGGGTTTTATTATCAAATATTTTTTTTTTCCAGAAAAAGAAAGAAACTGTTACTAGACTCAGCAACAATAGGAAAAAAAGTGAGTTTGGGGGCCCTTTCCTGCCAAGGTCGGGGTGCCACTTCCCCATGCTGGTTTTCAGTTGGGTTTAAGGCTGTTAAACACCAGGCAGGATGGGACTTTTACTCTCTAATGTGTTCTGACAGAGTCCTTTTTATAGTGAAACCTCTGCAAGCAGATAACAAGCCTCAAGGTTGTTATGGACCCCTCATTCCAGCCATAAACACAATTTACATCCAGACCATTTTCTGCCAGTGGAGCCAACTGAGACTATTAATCAAATGAGAAAGAAAACAAGCATTTGTGGAGCTTTAAAACAGATACCATTCATCTGTTATTTAAAGCATGACAGTATCAGAGCACTGCTCAATGTTTGAGGATCAGTTGAACAATATTTAGAATGAACTGTTCTTTAAAAGGAGCAACAATATGAAGTACAGAAGCTAAATAATTCATGATGGGTCTGGGACAGCATTTAAAGGAAACCATCTCAGAGCAAAGGCACTGCCTTTTCCAGCCCTCCTAAGCACGGTGAAAACTTGGATGCCTGTGAAGGTGTTTGCTGAAAAAACAACAATAGATGACATCAACCAAATTATGGATTCAGCAAATAACTCTGGTGGCATTTGGGGGGGGGAGCTTTGTGTAGGCTTTTGCAGCACGGGAGGCAGATGGTGATTACACCGACTGCTGCAAAACTGTACTGAATGTTACATTAACTGGTAGTGAGAAAACTCAATTTCACTTCATTTCTATTTTCAAACACACTACTTTTTAGCATTTTAAAAAAAAAAAAAAAAAGTGTTTATGTTGAAAAGTTCATAAAGCAAGAGCTCCAGGCTGTAAACATGTTAATCTTGGTCTGTTCGCATTATCAGAATAAAGAGCTGAGGAAAAGTATTTCACAAACTGATCTGTGACTCAGACACACCAAGAACAAATCACAGAAAGTCAGCCTATGCCCCAAATCTTTACGTTGCTCAGTCAGATACTATTTTTCAATCAGATATTATTTTTCAATTTTTCCACTGTGAAGACATTATTTGTCAGACCTGCTCTTATTTAACCTAAGTAAATACAGCAAAGTATTCCATAAAAATACAATAGATCATAAAGGAGATTGCCAGAGTGGGGTTTATTTACCAACTACCACCTTCCTAGCAAAGCACACTTCCCTTCAGTGCCAAATTTAATTCCAGCTCCCTCCAAGTTTTCTACAAAGCAAAGCAATATGCTGCATGAACTTGAATGCTAAATCTTCTTTAATATGGAGTCCTGAGCTGAAGCCCAAGTCCTGCATCCTACAGCACACACAGGCTGCTCCATCCCAGAGCAGCTTTGCCTAATCCAGCAAGCTGCTTCCAAGCAAAGCACTTCGAGACCAAGAACTTGAGATGGGGAAAATCCCAGGGGCAGGAAACAGAACTGTAACATTTACATTAACAGAAGAAATCCCCAACAATTCATCAAATGAAATGCATTTCATATTTGCTATAACTGTTTATCCAAGTACGGTCACAAGAAGAGCAGATACAACAGAATAAACAGTTTACTACTCAAAAGTGTTAAGGAATTATTGTAGTTGGTCTCCTGTACACACAGAGAGAAATGAAAAGCAAACTCCTTGTGAAAGCTGGAAGTTACCAGTCAACCATAACCCTCAGCCAGTTGCTGGCTCACAACGTTCCCTCTCAGTGGATATGGAAGTCCAGCCCGCCCTTCACGGTGCTGCTCTCCTCACAAAAGTCAAATGGAAAACAGCTTCCACAGTCAAACTGTCCTCCTCTTAGCACAGAGTGGCAGAGAGGGACTGAAGACATCCAGTGGCATCACAGCTCTCTAAAGTATCAAACCAGAGCCTTGATTGTTTGATCGCTTTCAGATGAATGGTATAAAAGGTACAATGATTCAATGAGCCCACAACCTAAAGCTTCTGAAGGGAAAGGGAAAGGAAAACAACAGTTGGTGAACACAAATATGTTTTGACGAGAAAAGCTAAGGAATCAACAGTTTTTCATTCTCAGCCTCTGCATGCAAACTGTGTGTTTCCCTCCCCTCCCCACACCTTTCCCCCTCTCATGTTGATGCACAGACACGATCAGATGTGGCTTTGATGCAATTTCAATTTCTAATAATACTGATTAAGCAGCATATTGGCTTTTCCCGATGTCTAGTTACAGGTTTTGTTTCCACCCTTTAGGTGATAATGGGTTTTCTCATTGTTTTGTTTATTATTCCTACATGAAGGACAGAAAATTTTCCTACAGCCTTCAAACAGGAGCAAACCTAAGCAATCCCTTGAGCTGCTATAAAATCTAATGGGAGGTCACACCTCAGACATGACCTTTCCTCTTTCTAAACACACATTAGGTGCTTTGTTATCTTGTATTTCTCCCACTAAAATACATGGGAGGAATTAGGCAGCTGTGGATGAGCAGCTTTCTGTGCCTCCCAACATATTATTTTGTTAAAGAGCAAAAATTAAATATCAAAAATCCCCCGTAGAGCAAATTGCAATGTACTATTCAACAATCCTATCCCTTTTATGGGAATCTGGTGAAGATTTGGGCCATACACAAACCCAACCTGACGCTGAATCTTCCTCCTCAGTGTCCCTGACTTCTGGTCAAAGAAACTTTTCATAAATAACCATTAACATGTGGTAAAACTACACATAAAATAAACCAAAGTTTTCCTGCACATAGAAATTCCCAGTGTCAAGGAAAAAATTGGAAGCTGTCATCATCATCATCATCATCATAGAAGGTGTCAAAAAATGACTGGGAGCAGATTTTTCTTGTGGCATTATAAGCCACAGAAACCTAAAGGGAACCTGATAGTGCAGCAAGGTTTTGGTTTCCCATCACAGTTCAGAGAGATCTGAGTATTTTTTGAATGAGCCAAAATCCTGCTGCAACCTGCATATAAAAAAAAAAGGGCTTGAATTCTAGTTATAACTAGATTTTATATATATATATATATAAATATATATATATAATATATATTATATAATTGCTGTTTGCAATGGTTTCTTGGTACTTGTCTCTTCATATCTTAATATACTATTCTGTAAGATCCTAAATTGCAGAGATTTCCCACTTTTTATTCTCGCTGGCTGACCAATGTGCTGTCACCAATGTGAGTGTTTTCCAAGACAAGCTCAACCTCCACACAACACGGTCAAACTACTTGAAACAGGATGGGAATTCTGACAATTCCACTTTGAAAGTGCAAAAACATTCCAGCACGGAGCTGCACTCTGCTGAAAGCTAAAGTGTGACAGATGCCTTTGCACTAATTGCCAATCAGATGTCATGTAGCAGCTGAAAACACAATGCATCACTTTGATCTCCTGGGCTCTCAAAATATTCCCAATCAAGGAATCTGCTCGAGGCATACGAAATACGCAGCATTTTCAAAAGCTGTCTCTGTGGAGCTTAAATATGATAATGTATATTTTGTTCATACTTCACAGAGCATTTCCAATCCTTTATTATGCATATGAAAGGCTGTGTTTTAGCTTGCCAAAAAAAACCCCCAACATATAAGCATGAAAGAAGTGCCTTAGATTTCAGAGACACGGAGGTTTCCATCGGGTAACACAGGTGAAATAATTGTTTAGAAAGGCCTGGATCGCTTTGAGGGGGAAAGAACATCATTACAGCACATGCTTAATTAAGCCCCCACTGCTAATTCTGTAAAATGAATACCTTGTTGAATTAGACCAGAGGGAGATGGAGGCTGCACACCAGCAGCATGCGAGGAGAAGGAAAACTCGGAGGAAAGGCTGACTTACATTTGGCAGGCAGGTCGTAGCCACAGGTGATTTTGGCCTGTCCAGTCTCACACCCGCTCAGGTTCCGACACTCAGCAACCAAGCAGGGCCCAGCAGCTCTGTGTATGCAGCCATCCACTGCAAAAAAAAAAAAGACCCAAAAACATGCAGTCAAGAAACCCTCATTCTTATGTTTCACTCAAATATATCACCATAAACATTTAGCTCCCATTTTTACATCCACGGACCCACCGATCTGCAGGTCGGCGCCCAAATATATGTAATTTCTTCTTCAGTCCACGAGCTTTTCAAAAACATAATAGTTAGACAACTTGTGCTAATTGGAAAGAAAATATCCAGAAAAGATAAAGCAGAAAGAAATTTCAGTGGTAGAAAAGGGGCTTATTTCAGGCTTGAAGAAATTCTCATTACAAACTATGAAATCACAAACATTTCCTGCTCATTTTTACACCCACAGACCCACTAACCTGTAAGTCGACATCCAAATATATCTATATATTTATGTTATTTTTTTCAGTCTCTATTAGTCAATGTGTTTTTCAAAAATATAATATTTAGTCAACTTGTGTTAACTGGAAAGAAAACAGCTAGAAAAGGTAAAGCAGAATAAAAATTTCAGTGGTAGAAAAGGAACTTATTCCAGCTCAAAGAAATTCTCGCTACAAATTAAGAAAACCAGTGTGATCCCCATCTAAATGCCATATTCTCTTTTACTGCACACCTCTGATAACTCCACAATTGTGCAAATCATTTAATGTCACTGTTCTGCTAATGCCTTACAAAAAATTCCAGAAAATAATGCTTATGGGTTTGAAATGTATATATATAAAAAAAAAACCCTAATGTTGACCTTTTTTCCTTTTTACACTTTTTTTTTTAATTTTGCATTATTCATGCAACACTTTGGAGTTAATTAAAAAATAATTACTAAAGGTTGCAATTGCAGCTAAGTATGCAAGAAAATTAGTACAGTGCATAGATCTTATTACCCTCAGGAGCCAGCAAAAGAATAAACCAAGGCTGCTGGCACAGCAATTCTGCCCTCTCAACATGCAATCCAAGAAATCATTTACTGTAATTATAGCAAAAAAAAGTTTAAGAAACAGGATACAAAATAATAAGGGAAACTGTTTATGCATGAATGTATTAACTACAGCAGGGCCCTAATTCAGCAGCAACTACGGAGTTCAACTGGAAGAAATAATCATCATATAAATTACAATATCCACCCTAAAAGGTTGAGCTCAGGTATAAAGGCTGAACAAATACTTGTGGAGAAAAGAAAGATTCTGGATGCACACCATTCAATGTTTATTTCAGATTTTCTTTCAGGTTTTACCAGGTCAAAGTCAAAGCAGTACCCGAGAGCCTGCTGGAAGCATTTAAACCAGAACAGGGTTGAAAAGCCAGGTGTGGATGGGTTTTTCAGGAGATGCACAGCATGAATTGTAGATTTGGGCTCAGATTTGGGCAATCCAAGGCCTGGGCACTCAGCATCCCTACTGAGCTCTCACTGCCCACCAGGATACAGGGAGAGTAGGAAAAGCCCTTACTGCAGGATGGTTTTTGAAGCTGGAATGAAAACGACGACCGGCCTTCCTGTATTAAGGGCACAACTGGCTTTGTAAGGTGTTGAGTATTTCTTGAAACCACATATCCCGAGGGGAGAGGCAGAAAACATCTTCAAATGGATGAAACCTTCTCCTGAGTGTTAAAAACCTGCCTGCCTTTTCTAAAGAGTTCTGTGCCAGAGTTCACATTCAGGTGACACAAATTGGATAAGCAGTTCCTGGCAATACTCCATCCTCATCCTGGCCACGGTGCCACCGATTTTCAAACTGTCATTTTGAAATACTTTATATTAGACAGAAAGATAATTAAGGATCATGTGATGTTGCATTTTCACTGGAGATTTCTAAAACTTCCCCACTGAAAAGAACATGGATGCCAAGGCGCCAGATGTAAGCATGTTGAGCACTAACTCTCTTCTTACTCTACCTTACCTGAACTCGGTTTTAACTTACCCAAAATCTCAGCTCAACAGACTCCAAGATGCTAATGCAGGAGTAATATTTTGTAACCTCGAGGGGAAAAAAGAATGTTTGAAATCCCTCCTGTGCTCACAACATCCGATTTAATTATTCTCAATTACTAAATGCTTTCCCAACCCAAGCAGGATAAGTAAACCCGTATGCACTGAAACCAGCCTCAAGTGTAATTTTATAAGCACTACCACCAAAACCTTTACCAACATTATTGTTTCCTGAGACACTATCATAAAAACAGCATTTTTTGCATGATTCTTTGCAGAGGAAGAAGTCTTTCACCTCAGGAGTAAGTCTTTCCTTTCCTGGACAAAGGAAACCATGATAAAGGCGGTCTATCAGTAGTTTCTTGGAGCTGGTTCCACACAGGTCTGTGTCCAGCCTTTGCAATCCAAGAAAGATGAAAGACTAATTGAAAAAAAAATTGAATTCTTAACAGGAAAATCAATTCCATCACAACCAATCCTGACACATGACAAGGAAAAGGGGAGACATCTGCCAAACCTGAACAAGTAGATGTGCAGACTTCCCTTATAAAGGCGGCACAACATGAAGTGATTGAATAATCCAGACAGGCATGGATGGAAAAGTAGAAATTAGCATTTGATGTACTTCAGTGACTGACACAGAAGAATGAAGGAAGGGGGAGAAAACCACCAAAGAGAAAACCCAAACACCAAACCACCCCAAGTTTTCAAAACAACCTCTTTTTTCCACAGTTTATTAAATACATGAACAGAGATGACCTCTGGTCTACGTACACATTTTTCATTTAATATGATAATTCAATAAATCATGCTAGAAATACTCTATGTTTCCAATAATATAATCTAATATACACTCCAGAACACAAGTTTGATAGTTCTTGAAGCAAAACCCAAGCAGTGAAATACATTGCCCAATCTGAGCACTCTGCATAGCACGAAGAAAATAACTGGGAAAGGAAAGGTGGAGTGGATTAACAAATCTAAATATGATTTTAGCCTCTGCTAAAACATGTCTTAGCTGCATTAATTAAAAAAAAAACAACACACCAACATGGAACAGGAATCCACAAAACACTCACATGAGCTGTTTTGTTTGTTGGAAGTGTGCACCCACTAGCAATGTCAGTGTGCAGAGAGGTAAGTCCTGTTAACATGGAAACTTCGT
>JAWWLV010000121.1:6331538-6358201 GCA_035041135.1 Platyrinchus mystaceus | reverse complement strand
TTTGTTTGTTGGAAGTGTGCACCCACTAGCAATGTCAGTGTGCAGAGAGGTAAGTCCTGTTAACATGGAAACTTCGTGGAAATTACAGATAATGACAACAACCTCAGGAGGGAAAAACGATGGCCAAAGATATACTGTTATTGTGCAGTAAGAAAAAAGAGATTTACGTGATAATAATTAACAGGACAGTGAAGAGCCTCTGATATATTGGTTTCAGAGATCTCATCTGTACCATGAGTTTGCTGGATAGTTGATCATCTGCATTCTTCTAACCAGAGCTGGAAAATTTTCCATCGTATCCCACTGGTCCTTCCCTGGAACTTCCTTGTGCAGCTAGCTGAAAAACCCAGACCCTTATGGTCAGGTCTGACTTGGCACCACGTTACAGTGATGAAACTTTGCCTTACTGCTGCTTTCTACAACCCAGGAAAAACGCCCTCACTCTGCCTCACTTTTTTCCACAGGCTGCCTTCCTATCGAGGTTCATGGAGATCACATTTGTGCTTTGGGTATTTTCCATATACAAGTGACCTGCCACTTCACAGCTCTGGGGAAGAAATGGGAAAACTCCAGAAAAAAACCTGTTAGTCATCATTGACAAGAAATGCCATCTCCATTCTGACATTGATTAATTGTCAGCACTTGAAGGCACTGAAGGTAGGGCTTGCAACCATCCTCATTGACACTATGCTTCTTGGAATGGCTTTCAGGCTTATAAACCAACCTATTTCTAAGGATTTTGGTCTCTCTTCCCTCATGCATCCTCCTGGACAAGCACAGGGAAGGGGGTTCTCAGTTTTGAAGACCTACAAATATGAACTGCATTTTGATGGCTCAAGAACCTTCAGGTTCAGCTCCATAGCTCAAGCTGTTCATGCTTGTGTAAAGCTATTAAAAGTACTGCTCTGGATCTTTTCCATGAAAAATAATATTAGCAATTCCCTTGCATGCTTCCATAAGTTTTAGGAGCCACCAGGGACAGCATTTTGTTCTCCCAACAATTCAGCAGAAGCCGTTTAATGAAGAAAAACCCCTTTCAAAGCTGCTGCAGTCAATGGAATTGCTTGCACAGTGAAGTCACATGGAAATAATTGCATGAAATACACGAACAAAATCAAGTATCAAAATAAAACTCCTGTGCAAAAGGACAGTGTATTAATAACAATGTGGAATATGGAATCTTTGACACCATCCGATTCTCGCTGCACGCTGAAGGGTGTAACAGGTTAAATCCCTTCTTATTTAATTTATTGTGAAGCAGTTGCATTTGTTGTCCAGAATTAAAGGGTTAAAGTTATATAGCAAAAAAAAAAAAAACCTAGCTAATTTACTGGTGTACAATACAGAACAAACCTATTTCTTATAGAAAAATCTCTTAAAATTGCAAATGAAGCAAAAGTGCAGGAAACACAGAATTAAGGGTATCATGGGATGCTGCTTAAGAAAAAAAAATAACCTCAGCAAAACTAGCCTTGCATTGCAGATGGTAATAAAAAAGGGTAAGGTAATCAAACACCACAGCAAAAAAAAATACAAACTCTCCCAGGAATAATAAGGCCCAAATTTCTTTTGTGACCTTGTGTGAGAGTCGGAACAAAGCGAAGCTCTGATGCAAACAGCATATGCAGATTTATTGTGTTGCATTTCAAGATTTTCCATGTATTCTTTTTTTTTTTTTCCATAGTAATTCCTGTTCTCCGGTGCTTTCCCAAATTTTCATTTCTCCTTTTCAGCAGGAAAATTCAGGAGGTTGAGTTATTTAAGAAAGTCATCCATGCATGATTTATCTGGGAAGTGGTGCTGTTCCTTCACAGGGTAAATGCCAGGAGTGGATAAAACCATATCAGAGACACTGCTGGGGGGACACAAGAGAAAGCTGCTTTGCCCAGACTGGAGCAAATCATATCCTAAATCACTGTGGACCTTTCAGAAACACCCATTGCAAGGATATGCGAGGCAACCAGAAGGGAAAAAAACCCCAAAACAGACAAAAAAACTCCACTGAACCCTCAAATAACAACCAAAAAAAACCCACTGCCAAAGTTGAAACTGCACCTCTGAGAGCGATGCCATTGGGAAATAAATCCTGCCCAGCAAGAGACAACAGCTGCTGGTCTAATGAACAAAGGTGGGCATCTTAAAAAGATGCCAACACAGCTGCCAGGCCGTGCTGGGACGACAGTTTATATCACAGAGATGGCCTCTGCCACTGGGAAGTTTAATGAACTGAAGATTTTCAATCAATGCACTGGTTTATAGGCCTCCAACATAATTAATTTTAAATACTTAGCAATTATACAGCACTTCCTGGCCAAGATCTCATGGAGTTTAAAAGCATCATCTGCTTTAGGCCTTAAAATTCCCCATTTTAAACACAAAAAAGCACAGATGAACCATTTATTTTGAGATGAACCGTTTATCCTGAGATGGCTAGGTCTCTGGATTAGCTTCCCATTTCCTCACAGGCAATCTACACTTACAGTTCCTTAAATATTCTTATTTTTAGAAACTCTCAGTGCCTACACCTGGCTTAAATCAAGACCAAAACAAGAGCTATAGGTCTTGTTGCTTAAGTGACTGATTTACCTAATGTGTCAATCCACAATCTCTGTAGAGTGGCTTCTTTTCTTCAGAATCAACATTCTGAGGCTGCACATTTCAGCCAGAATTAAAATCTGGGGTCCTCCCAACTCCAACACAGAGGGAATTTGATGAAAATTATTAAGAAGACATAACAAAATCATTATTCTGCTGCAAGGAACAAAACTACTCATAGCAATGGCAGGTGTCAGACACGGGAAACTTGTATTTTATAGTACCATGTAGCTGAAATCCTGCAAAATTAGCATTAAAAATCACCAGTAATTGCCTGCCACGGTGAAAAGCGTTGGGAATTAGTTTTTAAAACCGACTGGTTGTTTGCCCTTAGCTGGATGCAGTTCCCAGTCAAGCATATCACAAAAGCAGCTGAAAGATCCAACATAATCAATGTCCACGCTATAAACTGGTAACAGAAACCATATGGATAAAGAAATCAACAGTGATTCAACATAAAGCTCACTTACCCACGGACCTGTTAAATTTTAAGTGGCCCACATTTGTTGCACACAGCCAGTTATTCTTACTTTGACGAAAACACAAGCCAAGAGTAAACTCACAAATTTCGGCAGATTTTTTATTTTAGTTGAATAGCCCTGGGACACCAGAAACTCGCATTAAAAACTAAGGCAAAGCCAAGTAAAAGTTGCTCTGTCACAACTGGCAAATTCCTCCCATAAATGACTAAACAATAAAGGAGGTGTTTGGTTTATCTTGCATTTATGACATCATCTTTCTTAGTCTCCCGAGCGCCCCGCTCCGATTTTGGGGATGGATTTATAATGTCAGTAGGATTCACACTTTTTTCAGCCCACTCAAGCAGCAGAAGGGCTCCGAGAAACAGGGGGCTGATAAACCTGTCTGAATGTCACACTTTTGGCAGGCAAAAAATAAAAATTAAAAAAAAAAAAAGCAGGAAAGGCTCCAATAGTGTTTTTCCAGGTTTTTTTTTTCCCCCGGTCCAAACTGCTGACATTAAGGCATGTGTGAAGGAACCATTCCCTCCCTTTTCATTGTGTTGGTGCCGAGGCACCTGACATGCCACACTCCTCTCCAGATGGAAGGGAGACAGCTCAGGCCCAAACACCTCCCTGCAGCATGAAGCTGCTTGTTGTTGTTTACAAGAAGGGAAGGGATGAGTTGAAATCTGGGCAAATTCAGGCTGGTCTGTGCTATCAAACCGAACTCATCTCACATTCCTCCCAACCTGCTCCCCCATCTTCCCAAATTATTAAGGAACTGCAAGTTTTTCTGTGGTATCACCCTGAAGAAGTGGGGGTTTGGCCACTCCAAAATCCTTTCCTCAGCGCCCATCCCCCCCCACCCCGGGCAGTCACAGCACTTCATTTCCAGCTGGATGATGAACAGGTTGGAAGGACAAAAAGGTTTATCTCCATTTCGTTGCTGGGATGCCTACTTGATCCTGGATTTTTGTCCATGTTACTGTGCTGGTATTCCAGGACTCTCATTCTTCAGTAAATACCCACATTGCTGCCTTTAAAATCTCCCTGAAACTCTCTCTTGCCATGATGGCTATTAAGCTATTGAAGACATCAGGCTGCTTCCATCACACCAACCTCTGTCTAGTGCATTTTTAGTCTTTTTTTTTTTCTTCCTGCACTGTTTGGAAACATTAAGTTCAATTCTGAGAAGCAGCAAAGGAAAAAGAATCTAATAATAAGATAAAAAAGCATGCCTGAAAGGGCAATGAAAATCCGATTTTGTTTGTAAAGAGCTATTTACTAATGTGCTGCTGCTGCAATAAAGAACATAGAAATGGACTAACTGGTGAGATTCACCGTCCATCTGGCTCAGCAACCAATCTCATGTGATACCAAAGGAAAGGCTTAAAAGAAGAGGGAAAGATCAGAGAAAGAAATGACCAGTCTTCCACAGAATATCCTTCCAACCCTTCAGCACTGGAAAATCACAAAGCTGAGCAAGATGTCTTCTTTACATCACTCTGGACCTGTTTTTTTCCTTGGTCTTCTGTTTTTTCGGCGGTTTGTGGATGAGCGTTTTGTAAGCATCTCAGACTCACACAAATATTTGAATTTGTAACTTCCCGTTTTCCTTAATCCTCCATGTAAAGCAGACAGCATCATTAGTAAGGAAATAAATAAATATTGCAGGTTATTCTGAGGAAAGGCATGCTGCTAACCTAGAAAAACAGAACGAAAATAGAAGAACTTTTTATAGTCTTTAAAGAAGTTTTGGGTTGTTCCCCCCCTCCCCCTATTTACAACACACAGAGACAAAATAGAATCAGAGAATCACAGAATGGTTTGGGTTGGAAGGGACCTTAAAGATCACCCAGTTACAACTCCCTTCACGGGCAGGGACACCTTCCACTAGACCAGGTTGCTCAGAGCTCCATCCAAATGGCCTTGAACACTTCCAGGGATGGGGCATCCACAACATCTCTGGGAAAGCTGTTCCAGGGCCTCGCCGCCCTCACAGCAAAGAACTTCCTCCTGCTGTCAAATCTAAACCCACTTTCTGTCCAAGTGAATCCATCCCCCCGCTCCTGTCACTCCAGGCTCTTGTAAAAGGCCTCTTTCCATCTTTCCTCTCACTCCCCTCAGGTACCGGAAGGCCACAATTCAGCCACCTCAAAGCCTTCCCTTTTCCAGGCTGGACAACTCCAACTCTCTCAGCCTTTCCCCTGTTGTTTCATAGGTATTTTCCTTGGGGTTTTGTTTGTTTGTTTCTCTGGTTTGCAGTACATCTTTTCCTTCTCTGTAGGTTTCAGCATTTTAGGGTTCCACCAGTGTGTTCTATTACTTGCAAATGTTCCAAAAATACCAAGTGCACACGGGCTGGTCACAGCAGATGAATTGTATTAAGTCAGAATAGGTATCTGCATATTTGCAGCACAGTTATTAAGCAGCCATCACGCAGTGATTATACAAATTTATTCACAATGATCAGCCAGCAGTCGACAGGCACAGGTCAAGGATTGAGACAGAGCAGGCAACCACGTAATAATTGTAAAATGAGTGTATGGTGCATCCTCACAGCCCTAAAGGCTGCTGGAATGTCATACCAAAGAATTTTAAAGGTATAGTGAATTTTTTTTGGTTTTTAAGTATAAAGTTAACCACTTTTTCCCTGCAGAAATGCAAGAGGATGTGATCCAGCCCCTTCTTGTCAGAGAACATGGAAGGAAAGGCATCCTCACACAGGTCTTTGTGGATTTGAAGCCTAAGGGCTTCCTGAAGGAAAAGTGACTTCTAAGTAAATATAATGAATCCAGACATGGGAGAAGGTGATTATCTTTTTAGCCATAGGGTGCTCCAAGCACCAGAACACTGCAAATCACTGCTGGAATAAAAGAATCCATTAAAGCTTTTGAGAAAACCTGGGAGAAGACCCTGAGCCAGACAAAGGAGCTACGTGGTGCAAGGTGAATAACTCCTCTTCCCTGAAAAATCCTCCGAAAGAAAGATGGGCAGATCTGCCAAGAAAAACCTTTTGTGACTTAGGACTTGGGATATTACATCCTAAACACTTTTTCTGTAAGCAATTCCTTTGTTTGTTTTCAAGAGGCACCTCTTCCCTTCCCCTCTAACCCAAATGGGTTCAACTTGACCATGCAGCAGCACGGAATTTTCACTGAGGTTTCCACGATGCACCATCTGAGAGAGAGAGAGAGAGGATGAAGAAAATGCAGGAAGAAAGGTCAGTTACAGAGGGAAAATACATCCAGCGCTGGGCACACTTCAAAAGGGACTTAAAAAACCCACAGGGATTGTGGGAACTCTGAATTAGGGTCGCAGCTGGAATGAACAAAGGAGTTAGTCTGGGTATCAACATGGAGATGCTCCGGCTTGCAGCAAGGATGAATGGGCTACAGGAATACTCCAGGAATACTCCAGGTTATTCACTGAGGAGCAGCTGGATTGCTTATTTGCTAGGCCATTTTTCACTTGTGCTGATTTACTTTTATCCTGAACTACCGAAGGGAGAAAAACTTGGTGGAGATACTTCTCAGCCTGCAATCACAGAAACACCCTCTCAATTTGGAGTGCTGTTTCGAGTCAGATTAATTAACAGCATTAATTATACCAAAATTGCCTTGCAATAGGTGAATCCAATTGAACGCATTACAGTGTATTCTAATGGAATAAATACAAGGGAAGAAAAAGGTAAACACTAGATTAACCAGAAAATGATGTACAAAGAAGGTTCTTTCAGACAGCGTTTTAACACAAGCCTGAGAACTAATTACCCATAAAAAGTCTCAAATTCTCTTTCCTTTTGTTGAGAGGCTGTGACAGATCATATGTGCAACATAATCAAGACAAGGATAACTCCAAAGATCTTGCCAAAAGATAACTCACAAGATCTAGGACACAATGAACACTCAGCAATGCTGAAATATCAAATGTTTTCCATGCAAAAATAACACACCAAAGTACAACTTCCCCTATAAAACCTGATACAGACTCACAATGCAAATGAAATGCAGAAGAGAAGCTATTTACTCTCACTTAATATGTCAGATTGCATTGCAGAATCTGACAAATCTATAAAAATATTAGAGGCATCAGCACAACCTTCACACATAATTAACTGTATCTGCAGGAAAGGGGGCAAGCTGCCATCAGCAGACCATGCCTTCTTTTTCCACTCCTGGACAGATTGCCTCTGACAGGGTAGTTCTGTTTCCAAGGTAAATGGAAAAGCCTTATACTAAGTTAAGATTGCCAGATATATTCATAATGATCAGGTGGAAATTATGTGACCCATGAATACAAAGAAAAAAATAAAAACACTTGAGCATTTGCTTATTTATTTATTTAATGTCAGAATTAAAACCAAGAGAATGGCAAGAGTGTGAGACAACAGGCCTTCCACAGCGCCCTTCACTGTTTTGGTTTGGTTTGGTTTTTTGCTGTGTAATCAATTTGGACAGAAATAATATTAAAAAAAGGGAGAAGGACACAAAGCCTGATAACAGCAAGTGACTTCTGGAGTTAAAGGAAGACTCTGATTCCCAAAGTTGCATGGGGAGCTTCCCTGAGCTGTTCCCTCCCCAGCCCTCCACAGGGCCACACCACAACAGCCTGTTTAATCAAGTCCCACACAAGCCTTTTTTAACCTACAAGAAAGGTAAGCCTGTAATTAATGAACTTATTACTTATCTGAGCTGGCTGCAACCCTCCTTATGCTCCATGAGTTGTGGGAAGGGAAATTAAAGTCCTAAGCACGGCTTAAATTTACAATCTAATAGTTTTGGAGTAAGAAACAAGACATCCCACACAGATGGTAATATTTACCAGTTCGGTAATTCTGGTAATACCCTCCCAAATAACTTGATGTTTGTCCTAAGACACCATTAAAGGGTAGATAAGGAACAGAAGAACTAAAGAGCTGGTTAATCTGTGCAGCATCATTATGTATTATTTAGTTTAATATCTTCTTGTAGTAAATACGAACTCATTATGTGCCATTTTCTTCAAGAGAACATTGTAGTAAATTTGGTGTTGCAACAGAACCATTAAAGTATAATAGTGTACACAGAAAAATTCCACTGATTAGCAAGCAAAAATATGTAATTATAGCCACAGTGTGGGACTCAGTTGGCTGGTGTTTTATTGCATACAGCGTCGTAAGACCACTTTGCTGCCAAAAATAACGAGGAAAACACTGAGTTGCTCCTTCCAGTCGCACTGGAGGTTTCTGTCTTGATTTTATTGACATTTATAAAGTGATGGTCACACGTAACAAACAAGCCACAAAGGATTTATTTAAAGAAATTTAACATCTCTTTTTTTTTTTTTTTTTCTGTTTAAAACCAGAATTTATTTATGGAAATTTAAAATTTAAAGAAGTTAAAATCTGTTTGTGAAAAGTTACATTGGAATGTTTCAGAGTTATTAAATTCACTGGGTTTTTACCCAGCAGGTGGTTCATATCTAAATTGCAGCCCAATACCACTAGAAAGAAGAGATTACTGATATGCCAAAGAATAAAGTGAGAGGACAGGTAACCCTGGCTGAAGATACCAAAGCTCCAAAGACCAGTGATGGACCCTGGGGAAAAAATTTCACTTCAATAACATTCTCCTTTCTGGAAACATTCATAGCACGGAATCTTTACCCATATTTAGAAAACAAACAAACAAACAAACAAAAAATTTTAACAGCTCATGTCAGCGGTGTCAAATGCAGAATGAATTCCAACACAATTGCTACTATTAATCCACCCACTGTCAGAAAGTAAACTTGTTAAAAACAGCTTTGTCTACTTAACTTTCAGAGTAGTCAAAGGCTTGCAAATAGCAAGTCATGCTCCAGATTACGGAAAGACGCCCCGGGGATTTGGGCAAGGCATTGTGAGCTGCCATCTATACCAAGGGCACATTAAGACTCAATCTGCATTTTCCTATCAAAATTTCTCACTTTGGGTACATCTTCAGCAGCAAGTACAAAGCACCAATAAGAGCACAGCTGTGGGGTGAAACAGCTGGTGGTGAGCAGCTGTTGGGTAAATACTGTGCACAGCTCGGCTGCTTCGATGGTGAAGAGGGTTTTTGTTTGTTTGAGGTGCTGGTTTTACTTTTTTGGGGGGCTAGGGCATGTCTGCTCCTAAGGCTGAACGCCAGTTTTCCAGAGGAATGCATTAGGGACACATTCTCCAGTCTACTTTCACCAAAGAAACCAACTTCATGTGATCCAAGGTACCTGACAGTGCCAAATACCAAAGCAGTGAGGAGAGTCAGGGGATTTCCTCCAGAAGCACATTCTAGGCCCTAACAATAAACAACAAGGTAAATGCACCCTTTAAGCATTGGTTTGAGTTGGAATTTATTGGAATTTCTCTGGATTTTTAGCAATGCCTACAAATAAAGGGGGGGGGGAGGGGAAGGGCCCATGCTTACACCTGAATAAACCAAAATTCTAAATTATCAGAGCAGCAGTTTGTTTCTGAGCCCCACAACCTGCATGAATCAAAGCTCAAAAGATCAAAGCAACAACTCCAGCTCTGCCCCAGCCACACAAGATCAGCACGGTGGGATATTCATCCCTTAAGGTTTTGAAGCTGTAAACAGGCACTAACAAACAAGTGAGCAATGGCAGAACAGAACCACTGAGCAGTCACCCCGGGGTACAGGCACAAACAAGCTCTGTCTCACAGTGATGAATATGTCCTGCTGCCAGTGCGGATGGCGAGGATGAGACCAAGAGCATGACGGAGAACCCCATTTAGAGCATTGAGATGGCTTACACAAAGAATCTCGAGCCACAGCTCTAGTTCCTTCGTGATGCTGAGGTGGAGGAAAGCAACCCTTGGCTGCCGTCGCAATATTATCGTGCGTCATTATTATACACAACATTTTACCGAGCAAAGTCCTCGTGGAACAAACATCTCGGGTCAAACTGAATAAGCCAAACACGTGAACGTGGTGTTGAAACATTTTACAAGACAGTCTCCAGAAGACCTGTGGTTAACTTAGTCCCACGCCATAAATATTCCATATGTTCCGGTATTTACCAGCATCACACTGGAAAAGACAAGCTGGTCACAGTCCTACGGAAAGATGATGTCTTTCACTCCTGTAAATGGGCATCTTTGATTTACTAGCTTTGATAGTATTAATGCATTTTATTTTCAAAATATATCCTTTCAGAGAATAAATCAGGCTGGACTGGACCTTGGAGGTTATGCAGTCCCTGCTCAGGTTCCCTTTACAGAACAAATGCACAGCTGAAGCAGGTCTGCCTTCCATCCTCCTGAAGTGATGAAAACCTACAGGAAAACTTGAGGAGCTCCTCCACCATCTAAAATCTGTTTATTGTTATTATTTTTTACTAATTATGTTTATGCTCCAGGGCGAAACAACACCCAACACCTCCATGTTATTGAAAATAAATGTTTTTCAATTATTAAGATGGAAGAGTGGGAGCTGAACAATAACTGGCAAAAAAAAAGGCTCACCCAAAAACAGTCCCAAAAGGACACCCATCCAGCCTGGCAAGGGGCCCGTTTGTGGTGATAGCAGGAACCACAAAAAATAGGTGTAGCTGAAGCATTAAAGGAGGATGAAAGGTCTGAGCTGACAGCAAACACAATCCAGCTCTGAATTCTCCACAAGGGGAGCCCAGGCTGTGATTTGTTATCTGGGGATTGAGGGATCCACAACGTGGGCAGGCGCTGCCGCCACAGGGATGAGCCCAAAGATCCTTAATGAGGGACAATCTGCAGCCTCAGATCCCTCAACACATAACTCATGGGGTGAGTCAAAAAGGAAAGGGCTGACTTTTAACACAGCTCTCAGCACAGAGCCAGGCTTCTGATTCCTTTTCCTCACATCTTGATTCTTTTTCTTAATTTTGCTGCTCCTTTTCAACAAGAACAAATTGGGTTTTTTTAATCGCTCTTCTAATTAGGGCAAACTTCTTGATCTATAGACCTGTTGCACAATATGATTTTAATTAGTTCACACTGGCATGCAAGGCCTGGACTTAGAGTTGCTTTGCCTGAATAAACCTTTGTGCCCACTGAAATAATTTACTTAAACTACCTGGCAAAAGATTTTTTTAAAATATTCCTTTAAACTATTATTATACAAAATTCAGTGGGATAGAGTTGATGGTGTTCATGACCGTCTGAAAGACAGATTTCTCTACTGAACCACACTTCCTACATGATTTTTTGGTGTAAAATAACCAGGATTTTTCTTTTGTGGAGTACCAATATATCATTCCTTCTCCCTTAAAGCCTTATGAGCATTTCAGCACAGATACAGATATTACAGGAATATTTGTTTTGAATAGAAGCCTCACTGAGCAAAGTCTTTAAGACCAGACATCATTAGAAAGCAAGAGTTTTTATCACATCAAAAAAACTCCTCAAAGCTTCACACAGATTTTTTTTACCAGAGGATTTTATGTATTTTATAAAGGAGATGGACGACAAATAAGAAAATGAGGGTTAAGTGATGGGTGGGGAGACCAAGGGTAAAATAATGGGTGGTATTTTCAATACCTTTCAGACCTTCCCTGAATCTCCAGAAAGCCCCAGAACTCCCATCTCCCTTCACTTTACACTCAGTTCCTCCCACCTCCAACCCAGACCTTTGGGATTTGCTGGCAGGGTAAAAGCCACACGTGTTGTACTGGGTCTGAAATATTGCCAGCCACGTTATTCCAACAAAATATATAACAATGGTTGAGAATGCCTGGATTTCCCCACCTTAATAGAGGTTTTAGCTTCTCTCTGGACATCAGTTTTCAGAAACATGCAGACACCTACTTGTTTTGAAACTGGCAACTCTCTGTCCAACACAACTCCAAATAACCCTGAGATTGATTAATGGCTTGAGAATTAATAGCAGGTAACAGACAGCATAAGGAAACCCAGAGTAAGGGTGTTTCAAAACCTGCAGACTGATCATGTAGGATGAGGGCATAACCAAAGCACAAATGGATACCATCACATATTTCCTTTCCAGTTAGACAAGAAATCCTTGACAACACTGTCTTGGGCTTCAAGGAGTTGCACGTTTCACTACAGCAATCTGCCCATCTGGGAGTGAGTAAGAGGAGTGTGTGTTCCTGTGGTCACGACATTTATGAAACATGGGAGAGATCAGGGACAGGACTGAGGAGATGACTCAGACAACAGCAAGGCTCGAACTTCCACCTCCAGCATTTATTGGTGGAGTATTGACCATCATTCCATCTGAACATCTTCCCATGTTCAGCAGATTCCCTATCAAATAGGAGACAAGTTAGTGTTGCAAGCCAACCTACTTGAAAGCAACAAAATAGCTCTGCCAGGCAGCATTTGCACTTCTTTAAGGTGCCACGGTGTTAATCATTGGGAAACTAATGATGCTCCTTTGATGCTTCAGACAGATACCCCAAGAAGGCACAGAATAAAAAGTGAAAAAAAAAAAAAGTTTAGATAGCCATGCTCAATCTTCCCCTTCTATTATTCATAAACCTGCGGGTTTCAAGGCAGAATGCAGTTGTTGGGGGTTCCCAGAGAAACCTGGCCTAATTAAGTTTTAATTCCAGCAAATCAGGAGTTATGCTTTGTCCCTGTCAGACACAGAGCCACTTTTCAGCAGCATTTTCCAAAAAATGGCGTTACTTGGTAATTCCACAATGGATTTAGTCCAAAATCTGGTACCATCTGTGTATCATAAAAGGTCCTTGTGATTCAGGAGTCCCACCAGCCTCTTTGTCGGTAAGACTTCAGATAGTCACCCTGGCCACATTTGCCTCCAGAATCCTGGGAAGAATTAAAAATCATTGCAGAACAGCTCCAAAAGAGCCCATTCTTTCCTCTTAAACCTCTTCCTACTTACTGGCTTCAGGATATGTCTAAACTTAAAGTGATGTAGAAGTGATTTCATAGTAAAATCACATTACGCAGGGATCAATCCCTTCAAAAAACAGCAAAACAAAACAGAGGGAATGAAGGAGCGGGAAGGAAGAAGTGTAGAAATTGGTATGCAAGGCTTTTTGTAGGGTATAAATGCTAGGATGAGCCAGAAGACCCAACAGCCAGCGCCACTATTCCCATTTCCGTTGATGCATTCCTAAATTAACCTCACGGATAAACCAAACTGTTCCCACTATGCAGAGGACAGTGAGGAGAGCAATTTCTTGCAATGCACAAGACTGCTGGGGGAAAACTTCACCCCCGTTGCCATCACCCTCTTTAATGGCCCTTTCTAACCATATCCGGCCCTGAGCTTTGTGAAAGAGGTGAAATGGAAGCCTTGCTAAAACACACTCCAAAACAACGTCTGTCCAGGTGCTCCAGGCAATTCGGTACTCCTGGCTCTGCTCCCATTCCTGCTGCAGGAAGTGTGATTGTTGTACTTTCCTCTTTTCCCCAATTCTTGCGCTCCATTTAGTGACAGGGGGCCAAAAGCACAGCACGCACCAAAACAATCCCCGCGGCCGAAATGGGCTCACACGGCACAGAACAAGGCAGCGTTTTGTCCAAACCCCCCAAACTGGATGCAACACACACTGTGCAGCGCAGAGGGCGAACATGAATCTTCTAAAGGTCTCAAAAACGAGTATTCTGGGAGCATTTTCCCTTGGATGGATGCGCAAAGCACCGCGCTGACGGCGGCACATCCCTTTCCTCGGCACAAGGGCGGGAAAACAACAATTAAGCTTTTGTCAGAAAACCCCTTTTCCCAACAAACAAACAAATTCTTCCTAAATACCTGTGCTGCCGATGTCTCTCTCCCAGGTGTAATTATATAGCCCTTCTTAAAAGACTCCAAACAATCAAACTGGCATTGTTAAATAACCAAATGTGTTTTCTCTCTGCCTTCCTTTCGATTCTTCAACATTAGCACATAAATTGACAGTTATTAGGCAAATGAAAAATGTTGTCTGTTCCTACAAAAAGTGCTTTAGTGAATCAAAACCATTAACAGTTCCCAAGAACATAAATGTAATTCTTTTATAACTACTGAAAAGGAAAAAAAAAAAAGGTGTTTTTACACTCAGGAACATATGCAGAGATTCCCCAGAAGAGGCAAGTAACAGAGCTGACCTAACACTGTACAGTTTAAAAATCATTGTAAAAGGAATTTAATGCATGTAAGATTAGAAAACATGAAATTTGATTTCTTTTCCTCATGCCTCAGAGCTTCTGTTATGCTTCCTTGATGTTACCCAGCTGAAGAAATACTTCAAAAAATGCTACAAATTCGAAGCATAAATCTACCCTTGGACCAATTTTTTGCTACATAATAAAATAAGTATCCTTTGTCAAGCACAATGACCACATTAAAGGATGGAAAGACAACAGAAGCTTATTTCTGTTCCAACACCCTTCATCGAACTCAGAAGATTCAGAAACACGGCAGAAACTGGAGAGACAGATTTTGGAACTTCTTCCAGGACAGGTATTGGTGGCAAATAATTGAAGTTACAATACAGAAGATGCCCCCTGTCTTTCCAAACATGGGATTATGGAGTTACTCTGATATATCTGTCAGGGAGAGGAACTGAACATACACTGGGAAAGGATTGTTTTCCTGCTTGAAGAAAAGGGCATCTCCTCATAGCTGTGAGATATCCCTGCCCCAGGGATGACTCCTTGACCCAGCAGCACCAAAGGTTACAAACTACCCATCCACAAAAATCAGCAAAGCCACAGGGAAAACCCTTTCTGTTGGATTTGCTCCATCACACCTTTGAGGCAGATGAGCAACACGAAGTCCCAGACTGTAAAGTGAATATCCTAAAAGTCTATGGTTTTCCCTGAGAAAGGCAACAAGAGGTACCTCTGGATAATGAGACAGGAAATGTGTAAATCCCATCCCCCTTTCCCATTCAGGGAATTTAATAAAGCAGCCCTGCCCTGTGGCACACCGATGTCTTTTGGCAGCATTTGGGAAGATAGCACCTCCTGAGCTGTGAGCCCCACATTTCGCTGCACCCTGTCAGGTTAGATAAAAGCTGTCTGCAACTTTTATAGTTTTCCTAGACAGAAGAGTTATGCAATATTGCCAAGAAGCTTTAGAACCATACAGGGCAGCCTAGCACTACTGCCAAGCAATTTTTTTTAAGATTCTCTTTCTCCCTCTGTTTAAAAGGTGCTCTGGCAACTCCACAAACATTCGAGGAAGCAGCACATTCTCCAGCCACTCTGCAGCACTCACTGAGGTGGGACCTTAGAGAGCCAGGCTTTGGAGACTGACCTCTGACAAATTCCTTATTTATAAAACAACCTTCCTATATAATGATTATTTGGGGTTTTTTTATTCAGTTTCACAGTTCAAGTTCTCTCCTTCAAAACTAGTCCTAAAGGAGTCCTGTACAAAGTAAAAGGAACAGGGGAAATAAGGAAATAAGAGCAGGCAGTAAATATGTCAATTATTTCAGCATGTTAAATATGACTGGAGAGGAGAGAAACTTCAGTTAATAGCAGCCTGATTATTCCAGCAGGGCCACTTAGTAGTAGTGATGGAAAGATAACACTTGTTTAACTAATGTTTGTAGAGTACTTTGCATTCCTGAGATAGAAGAGCTATAGATACTCCAAACACCATCATCATTACACGGCTGCTGCTCTGACTCCTGTAAATAATTGAAGGCTGTGACATTATTTTGGTGAGCACATCCTGATGTAACATCTGGGGGTGGGAGGGGCAGACATGACCAATCCCTCTGTCCTGGATTTTAGGCATGAGGAGTAAATACTTCATCTTGTGGTCAGAGCGCAGCTGCCAAGAGGGACAGCTTGGAGCTGGGAGTGCTTCCTGGAGAGGCCATGGAGTTCCTGCTGGGAAGGCAAGAAGGGATCAATAAGTGGGAGAGCCAACCTGCAGTGATACAGGTTGACTTTTGCTTTTAAAGAAATTTGTTTTGTTTACTTTGCTGGAAGCTCTTGAAAAAAACATCTTCCAGCCCAGCGCTCGATCCCTTCAGGGCACAATTACACCTTTACCAGAAGCATTAATTAATTTTAATTACTCCTTCTGACAAATATTTTGTACAGAGTGTAAAGTGGGTATGTTTTATTAATGATCCAGGAATTTCATTTTTTACATTAGGAAAAAAAAAACCAAACACCTGTTCTATTATTACAACAATAATTAAAGAAGGAAAGATACAGAACAACGTGTAAAATTCTGACTTTCAAACTAAGCAGGGAACTTTGTGCAACTCTTTTTTTTTTTTTTCAGACCATTCAGAGTAAATACAATTTAAATGGACTCTGTTTCTGCCCCAATGATTGTTTGCTACTCATCTCTCAGACACCAGGCAACAGGAGCACACAGTGGGAACAATAATAGTGCAGTAAGGATGGAAAGGTTTGGAAGTGAGAACAAGTTCCAGCACAAAGACAGACAGAGAAGTTACAGGACACTTTGGTTATCGGAGATGGCCATTATTTTATTTTCAACTGTGAGGTGATTCATTAAATGGTCTTGGGCAGACACATCTGTCAATACTGGAACAAAGCTACATAAAAACCCATCATTTTAATTAAGGACTCAGAGGATGGCCAGTGAGTTAACTGCTATTAAATCACATACAAAGAATGTTCTTATTTCATCTGACGTGTGTGTTTTCTTACAGACATTTATCTCACAGGAGGAATGCTAAACACAATGACAAAATGCTTTCTGTCTTTCTGTGGAGGAAGAGATCACCAGCAAGCAAGGAATTAACTTTTCACTGGATAATCACAGCACAGTAGCTTATTTTATATGGTACACATTGTGGCTGCATCCCAATTAAACATGTCTTTCGTTCACCTGGAAATTTCCAAATGCTGCTTTAAAACATCTAAAAGAGTGCATGCTATGAAAGCAGGAAAAACACCACCAGAAAAGCCCCCTGTTAATTGTATCACAAACTTCATAGTTTTAACTTAATGAGGCTGGTGACGCTCAGCTTGTCCAAAAACACCTCTTTGTGCCTAAGTGGCATTCCAGATGTCTGGAAGGGGCTGGTGAGGACCCCATTCCCCCAGGAGCAGCTCCTGCCTCTCGTGGCTGTTTCCCCTCAGAGATGCCTGCCCAGGGAGCTCTCAGTGTCCCCTGGGAGAGCAGGAAAATGCCCAAGAGGAGCCAAGTCGGCTCCCTGAAGCCAGGACAGGGAGAATCCTGCCCGCTGCTGGGAGCAGATGCCCCCACCGTGCTCCCCCCACACACACACCTCATTAGCAGAGTGTTTCAGGCACCCCTACTTTCCACTCAGGTAATGAGGAACATCCATCAAAACTGTTGTCTTGCTTTGTAGAACTGCTGCTCTTTCTGCAAATACATTTCCCTCACCTTACCACAGCACTTGTGCATCATTTATGGACATGTTTTTTTGCAGAAAGCTTTCTTTTTGAATTAGCAGGATCTGACTATTAGTATTGTGTTATACATAATGAGAGTTTTCCACATATTTAAGTCATTTCTAAAGACCTGTTCCAGTGTTCTTCTGATTCAAGGCCAAACACTCTCTTGTACACACGTCCCTCAGAATTACTCAGGAGCTCATTTAAACACAGGTATCACCTAGGTTTTCAGTGAAAAGACTGAAATGAAGACAAAGATAATAATTTAATGCAAGCTGCTATAATATGATGAATAGGACATTTTAGAAGAGCAGGCTAGGAAAATAATTTATATTGTATACTAAATAAAAGGATCATACTCTCAAGAGCTTTTGAAATGTTCCTTTCCCCTTGATGAATTACAAGGCAATTTTCTAGCCAACTAATTTCACTAAAGAAGATAATGACTTGAGCAAAAGGCTAATCAACTGCCAATCAGGATTCCTTGAAGCACAGAATGTCAAACACCAAAGCAAGTTTTTTACAAGTCATAAAAGCACTTAAGTTCCATGACATGTCATAAAACCTGTGATCAAAATCTGAAGTTGATGAAGCATTCCTATTTCTCCAGTGATATTCCTAAACAAACAAGTTTCAGCTTTAACCAAACCTTCCATTAATATTCAGACCTATCAGAGAAGCGTCATCACTACACAATTAGCTGTGTAAATGTCAGTCAGAGAACCAAACAGATTAATCATCCAGGTTGTTTTCTCTACCAAGTGTCTGAATTGTCAATGTTATTTAATTTCTTCAGAAGCAGAGGGTGAGAAAGGAAATATGGGTTTGGTTTTTTTTTTAATCTTTACTTATTAGAGTAGATTTTTAGCACGATAGCGAGTGCTAATTGATCGTTACAATTTATTGTTAATTTACATCTCCACTTTGTTTCTGTGTTCTGTAAGATTCCACTTACACCTTTTTTTTTTTTTTTTGTAATTCAGCAGAAAATGTTTCAGAACAAAACCTTTGCAGAAAAACATTAATTGCCATCGTCTTTTCCTCACATGAAACACAGGTCACTACTCTTTTATGTGTGGATAAATAGTATTCTCCGGAGGCAGGACTTAATTATTTTTATGTAGCTTGTCTCTTCCTTTCTATTTTTAAAGTCAATAATTAATTATTTGTCTGGGCTTCTATTTCACCATCTTGTGTATTTTTCTGGGAAGAAAACAAGGCAGCTTGAACTGCTACTTGTTATGGTGTTTTGAGTTGGATACACATTACACTTGCAGAATATTAAAACTGATAAATGCAGAGGAATGGAAAAGAACATCTTTAGCCAGTCTAAAACAATAAACAGTGTTTTCAAACTTCAAAACTTTTGGACACTGAGAAGGAGAAAGGCAGGCAGTCCAGTCTCACTTTCCTATATCCTTAAAATCCATTTCTGAAAATTTGGTACACTGCATAAGCTCAGAAGACACTGGGAAAAAGGGCTTATATATGATAGCTTATATCGACACCTTAAAACAGGACATTGTGTGCCAGCTGAAAGTATTCAGGTCATTTGTGGTCCTTACACAATGAAGGACCGTATCTAAATATAAGAAATCAAAATCATCAGATGTTAATGATGAGAAACCATTATTTCACCTGCTGCAGTACAATGTCTGTATTGACTTAGACAAACAGAACCGGTGCAATTCCTGTGCTGAGCTTAAAACCCAGGAGAGATGTGATGCCGAACATGGAACTGAACCCACGTTAGGTCCAGGTCCCTCCCCAAGCACAGCAGGAGTTATTCCTGCTACTCCCCACTCTCCCACGACCCCCCTCTCCTCAGCTGGGCTTGGCAGGCCTGGAGAAAACATCTCCCCTCCTTTCTGACACCGGGAACTATTTGTTACCTGTGAGATTCATGGGTTCTCACCACTGCTGACATTGGGTGTTTCGTTCCCTGGATACGGACTGCACGCAAATAAAGACCTGCTCCAACTAACCAGCCACTTCCAGCTGCTGGTATAGAGAATTCCTAAAAGAACTTCCCAGCAAAGCAAGAGCCCTTGACAGAACAAAGCAACAGGCAGGGCATAAATGCAGCCTCAGCCCCTGCTCCTCGGGGTTACCAAAGCTGACCCTCACTGTCCTACACACTGGGGATGAGCATTACAAGAGGCAAAACACTTTCCAGTGGGAATAAAAGAAAAGAGATCTAGGCAAAGAGAGGAAAATTTGGGGCTTTCTAAGGCAGTGGGCCAACTCCTCAGTCAATATACCATGAACAGAAGAACTGTATTCCCTTTTTTAAATAGATTTTAAATATATCTATATATATATATATATAAATATAAAATGTGGATGTCAACACACACAAAATCCAGGAAGCAAAATACATTAAAAAAAAAAAGTCCTTGGCAAGACCCTAGGTCTTCCTTAGGCCTCCATCTGCTCCTAGAAAAACTATCTCTCAACAAAACCACTTAATGTCTTGTTAAGATTTTCCCTCCTTTCCATCTATCAATCACTTCGGAAACAATCTGTCTGTTTCTGGGAGGGAAGAGGGAGAATTAAGCCGAGATTTGCTGAGCAGCCGTTCCACCTTCCGATCGCCCTGCCCCAAGTCCCTCAGGTCTGTGGAAAGCTGTCGGGTGATGACAGAGTCAATCAGCTCAGCATCCACTTAAAGGAAATGTATCAGTGCAAATTCTCACTGCCAAACAGGCACAGAGAGCTCACAGCTGGAGAAAGACACTTCTGAACGCTGACCCACTCAGTGAATCTGCTTGTACCTCTGGAATAAGGATCATGGACTAAGGGGAAAAAACCAAGAGTGGGGGAAACAAGTGTAACTCTAGAGGCAGCAAACTATAAAATGAGTTACAGCGCTGTGAGTGCAGAAAGGCACTACGTGTTCCACGGTCTTTGCACGTGAAGTCCAAGAACATCCTTTGTCCTGCCAAACACTTGTTGAATGCTGCAGTATTTTAACATATCAGGTTTATTAGATCACTGGGGGGAAGTCTTTCCAAGAACACTGATCTGGCAAAGCAATCACTGTTTCAGGGAGCATTGCTGAGCTGTGGAAAGCCACATGTGCTACAAAAGCTTGTTTTAAAGCCATCAGTGGAAGGGCAGGATGGACGAATAGGATGGAAATAACTTCCATAAAAATCCAGATTTAAGGATGTCAGGAGAGAAGTAAAAAGGTTCACAAAGGCCCACCAGACAAAAGCCTATCAGACCTGATAAAATTAGACTTCATAAGGCTTGAATCATTTTCTAATCATGTATGTGGACACTACAGACAAAACCATAGCCCAAGATTTTCCAGAGCAGGGCGCTGGTTCCAGATGCTGCTCTACCTTTCCAGTATTTTGCTTTTCTGACTCGGGTTTGTTCTTTGACGGGAACATTTGAAAAAAAAAATATTTGAACCAAACAGCTAATCTGTGTCACAGAATCACAGACTCAGTTAGGTTGGAAAAGACCTCTGAGACCATCAAGTTTACCCAGTGACCAAACACCACCCCAACAACCCGACCATGGCACTCAGTGCCATGTCCAGTCTTTCCTTAAACACCTCCCAAGGATGGTTACTCCACCCCCATTCCAATGTCTAATCACCCTTTCTGGTAAGAAACTCCTCCTAATGTCCAACCTGAACCTCCTCTCCATAGAGAATTAAAAACCATGGGAAGTTTACACTGCAAATTGCTGTCTCCTTCCTCACCACCTGCAGGGTTTATATCACTTCCATAGGATTAGACCTGACTCACCCATCAACCAGGTGTGTCCCTGGGTGGCCCAGAAGGAGTCAAGAGTGAAAGAGAAACATTAAATCTGTCTTGAAAGACAACAGTGTATTGAAAAAAAGAGACAACACAAAGCCACTTTGCAGCCCGACTGTCAGAACACACTGAAACCCAGCTTAGACTTTCCAGTATCCCCATTGAAAATCACTGGCACACAAACAAATTCAAAAGACTGTGCTTTATGCACCAGAATCTTTACATGCAGGAAATTTCAGTTTTGGAGGCTAAAAAGAAACCAAGACGGTGAGAATATTGCCACCAGATCAACTGCCCTCAGGAAAACAAGCAAGGAAAACTATTTGCAGTAGACATCTTCTGAAACCAATGGGATACATTAACCAAGAAACTGGACAGTGATTTTTCCTGCTTTTTAACCCTTGTAAGCCATTGCCTTCTGTCCTTCCTGGTTTTCCTCATCGTACATGTTTATATTGACACTCTCTCCTTCCATTTTCCTGTCTCCACCTCAGCCTTCCCGGCACAAGAATGGCTTTTGCCATCTGCCTCGCTCTGCTCCTGCCACCAGGGAACAATGTCACTGACCAAGCCTCATATAAAAGGCCATAAAGATCTAGAGAGCCCTGGGACCCCCATGACTGGGGGACGTGTACCCCGTTAGCACGCCGGCCCTGCCTGGCCCTGCAATAAAAACAGGGAAAGGGCACATGTGCCCCAAAGACACATCGTTGGATGTTCTGTGACTCTGCTGGAAATAAAAAGCTTCCACAACAGTGTGGAGTGATGGGCTGTCAGAAGTAAATGGCATTCAAGTGAACTGCTTGGATTTTAGTCCTAATTTCAATTTGTTGGTGATTTGTGAGGCTCCTTTCTCTAGAATGGGACGTTGCACCCAAGTTGTGACCGTGGCACAAATACAGTCCCTGTTCTGGGCTAGTCTGGGATGCCTGGATGAGCTGACCCTGTCAGTGCCCCAGGGCTGGCAGAGCCAAGGCTGCAGGAGTCAGCTTTGCTCCACTGAGAAGTGGACAAGAAGTAAACAAATTGAAGACAGGTCTGATAATAACTCCACCAGCAAAACCATAAGAGCCATGTTCAACCTTGGGCAATAAATGTTAACTAATACAGTTTCTATTTATTGCTGTTTTTCCATGCCATGACTTACAACTTCTCCTATTTCCAGGTGTAAGTTAACCCTCTCTTAAATCAATACCTAACTATATTGTACAGGGACACAAAACTTGTTACAATGGCCCACTGCTGAGAATTAAATACTTAATAACCGAGCACTGCATTAATCCGTGCTTAAACTGGCTTCCTCTGGATGATCAAACATCTGGGGAGATAATTTTAACCAAAAAGCTCTATAAACAAAGTGAAATGTTAAACAAACTGAATGTGCTTTTGAATTTAGCTCCATAGGTACAAAAGCAAGAGATCCACGTGCTGTAGCCAAGAGCCCACGAGTGCAGTTCATTCTGTAGATAATGGTCTCTTTCCTGCTTTCTAAAGAAATCATTTATTTAGTTTATGATTCAAAGTCTAGATAAGTGCCTGAATACTGTGTCTCACAACTCCACACCTCATTTTAAAATGCAGGCAATTTAGGAATAATGAAAATTGGTTAAGTAGTCAAAACATACGGCGGATAACAAATTGTATCACTTGGGATCAGAGATGGGTTTACTCTGAGAAGCTCTCTAGTCTTACAACACAACAGGAGAGAAACACTCTGTGAGGCCAAGGGCATGGTTGTCGCGGTCAGGGTGGAAAAAAGCGACAAGGAGTCCAGAAGGTTTGATCCAGGAACACACAAACCTCTTTATTACAGCTACTTTTATACACACTTTAGTAACACATGTTAAAGTATAATTGGTTTTCAGTAACCATAAATATCTTATAATTAGACAGACATGCTCATGTCTTCTGCACGTGTGTGTCAACATAGGCTCAGGACAGAATCGGGAAAACCTACTCTGTGTTACAGTCCTTACCTTCCGGGATGCCACCAAGCTATGCATAGGTGTTCCCTACTTCTTCTTCTTAGCTTTCACACAAATACCCCAGGTCCAGCTGGGGCCCCCCACACATAGTAACAGTTAAATTTTGAATTTACAATAGGCAGAAATATCCCAACTATTCTCCTTTCCTGACACAGCATATGGTGTAGGTTGGAACCACAGAAATTAGGGCAGGCAGGAGTGAGGCAGCACTGGGGCTGCAGAAGGCTCTTGGAGGACGATGTCTGAGATAAAGGGGAGCTGCAAATGGGGACACACAGAGCTGAAACAACAAAGTAAAGCAGAGATTGGGACTTCGTAGCCAACTCGTGCTGCTGTACCTGTGCTTTTACACCAGAAAGTGCCACTTCCTCAATCTTTCATTTGATCTGAATGGAATCTCCTTTGAGAGGCAGGATTTTATTTTGTTTAACTTCTTGGTAACGAGTGTTGTCCCCATGAAGGGGCCTGGGGAGCAGGGCAGACGGGCTCTCTGCTGGAAGGAACTGGCCCTTCCCCAGCAGGTCTCCCTGGATGACTGTGCGAGACAGGAAAGGGGGGACCCCCAGAGACCTCCAAAACCCTCTTCCCATCACCCTGCTGCTATCCCAGGGCACTGAGTTGACTGAAACAGAGCCTGAAAGCAGGAAGCTGCCAGCCAGTACAAAGGGGGAGATTGTCTGTAAAGCCTTTTTATTTTTGTTCTGTCCTGCCTAATCAAGTTTCCCTTGTGTAAGATGTGAGATGTTGAAGTTCACATCCAAACACAGCGTGACTTTTTGAGCTTAAAGGCTCTGCTCTTGGGCAGATCCCCTTTCCCAGCTCTGGCCAACTCAAGGTCTTGCAACAACTTTGCCTCTCTCTTCCTCCCAGGGTTAACCCAAGTTACACGTCCACAGTGTTATTTAGGGTATTTTACCACCCTTAAAGGTACTGTTCTTTCTGTAAAGGTTCCTTCTATTCCAGAGCCTTCTATTCCAGGGCCCTTCTCTCTTCCCTGAAAGCCAGCACGCACCATTTCCCACCAGTCTGGAAATTCCTAGCGGGCAGAGGAAGCGGGATCTGTTTGTAATGTGAAGGGCAACATCATCCTAAATGCTGGCCAGCAGGTGAAACTTCTGGATAACAGGAAAATGGAGAGGTGCCAGGAGCAAAGAGTCTTTCCAATCCAAGCAAACCTTCTTTGCACCTGTATCTGTTGTCCAAGGAGCTGCTGTGCCTTAGAAACTGGAAAAGGAGCCTAACGCTTTGAGGGGAAGGAGAAAGGCCACAGCAGCAGATGTTTCAAGGCCCTTTGATATCCTGCCCCTGAAAACAAAAGAACCCAGCTAACACTCAGAATGTACTGTCAGGGGAAGACCAGTAGTCTGGGAAAAGGAAGTAACATTTTGCACCTTTCAGAGGAAAGACAATAATAAAAAATAAATCACATTTTTCAGGCTGAAAAAATGGCACTGTCAAGAAAAAATTATCTCTATAAAAATGTATGTAACCCCTGCTCCAAATAAATAGCAATCACCACCCATTTCGATTTCATTGTTAAGAGTAACAATGCCAGTAGCAGTGCAGCGCAGCAATATTTTAATGCCATAACATATGCAGAAGAATTCTGCAAATCTTATATTTATAAGTTGCTAGCTCACCTCATTAAGTGCCTGCAGCCTTGCTTCAGTTCATTATGTGACACAAACAGAGCAAATTTATAGAACTGCATCTGAAATTACAAACAGGTAGTCCTGTACTTCCCTGACTACTTCACAAGCAGTGGTATTTATGCAGCCATGAATAAAGTCCTGCCAGCATTTTGATTATAAAACTGTACTTGTAGGGTTTGGATTTTTTTAAGTTGGTCAGGAAAACGTGATTTAGCTTCAAAGTTGCTATTAAGATTTTGTCTTTAGTGACTTTGTGCAACTAGTAAGTCCTTATTATAGAGAATGATTTTACACAGACTCAAAGTAAAGGAAGTCAGGACGGTTATTTCTCAGAGAGATATTGACAAGAAATTCAAACTAAGGACAGGCTTTCCAAATCTAAAATGGTCTGTGGTGGAGCTGAGCATCTTTTTTTGGAAATGGCAGTGGATGGAAGGGTGAGAATCCTTACAGAAATGTGGTAACAATAGAAAGAAACGCTAGGAAAATGCCAAGAGATCAAAGGCTGCGGTTAAATACACACACAAAAATATTTATATCTGCAGATGTTGGCATCAGATCAGTTCACAGCTGTACTCCTCTGCCGTCTTAAAAGAAAAGAAAAAGACAATAAAAAGAATCAGACCCTACAACTACTTTTTTTCTTTCCCAACAACAATCCCTTTTGTCTTGGACACAGAAGGAGCAGTGGGGGGTACAGTTTAGTGAGGTTATAATTCATCCCCACTAAGAGTTTTGTGACAAAACCAGCATGAAGTGTCATTCTTCCCTTCCTCTGGGAGCCAGGGAAAGTGGTTTTGTCTTGGTTTTTTTTCTGTCCCTTACAATAGGGAAGGTGTCAGGAGCTTCCAGTCTATTCCTCAGCTTTTTCTGGCATCTTTTGTCCATCTTTATCACTTGGCATTGCACCCTCCCCCGAGTTTATAAATCTTTGATGAGATCATATGCTGCTGCTCGCTGGAGGTCTGTGTCTGGGAGGTGCCAAGGGTACAGCATCCTGTGACACTCCTGTGTCAAAAGCTCCCCAAACATCACTTAACCCTTAGGCCACTGCCATTTACCAACTCCTATGGGGCTGGATCACAGCTTGGTGACAAAAACATTGAATTAACTGCCATGAACACGTCCCTAGAAACCTCACTGCCCCTTCGCTCTCCTCTTAAGCATAACTCAAATATTTTGGGTAAATATTAAAATAAATACCAGGTAGTTTTCCAGTAGCTCTGCAAAGCAAGAAAAAAATAAAATAGGAATGTATGCCTGATTAAAGACAACTGGCAGCTGAGGCCTGTGACTCCAGGACAGGCTCAGATATCCAGCGCTGTGCATCAAATGTTACTGCTTGGGATGCAAGGAACCAACCCCTCAGAGCGTGGCTTCTCAGCCCCACACAGGGCAGAGGATCCATCAACCCTGAGCACAAGCCAACCAAGAGACCACAGGCTGGACACCACCACGTCTGGAGCTGAGAGGAGCAGTGGGTAACAATGTGCTAAACTGTCTGTGCAAAGAAACAGAGAGCACACTGCCTTCCCACCAGTCCCTGCAACACACATGGGCCACACAGACACCTGCCAATGAAAACACTCTTTGAGACCCCCAGTACAGGGAGAACGTGGATTTCTGGAGACAGGCCAGAGGAGGACTGTTCATTAGAGCTCATTAGAAGGACTGAGCACCTCCCCTTTGGGGAAAGGCTGAGAGAACTGGGGTAGCTCAGCCTGGAGAAGAGAAGGATTCAGGGTGATCTAATTGTGGCCTTCCAGTACCTGAAGGGAGCCCACAAGAAAGATGGAGAGAGACTATTTAATAGGGCCTGGAGTGACAGGACAAGGGGGAATGGATCCAAACTGACAGAGAGGAAGTTTAGACTG
>JAWWLV010000121.1:6278957-6312530 GCA_035041135.1 Platyrinchus mystaceus | reverse complement strand
TGCAGGGGGTTGTTGTGGCCAAAGTGCAGGACCCGGCACTTGGCCTTGTGGAACCTCATCCCGTTGGAATCAGCCCAGCTCTCCAGCCTATCCAGGTCCCTCTCCATACTCGCCACAGGACTGTGCAAAATGTTTCTGATACTCATTGATATCAAACCATTTCAATTCCACAGAGAATGACTTTGTGCTTACATAGAAACTAAAATTATGAATTATATGTGTACTTAGAACGAGGGCTGAGACATCAGCCACTGGTGTTACGTGCAGGGGGCAGCTGAAGAGTCCCAAAATATCGCCTGAGGAAAACGCTGTGTGTTCATGGTCTCAACACTGTTTATTCACATGCTTTATACCTTGACTTTATATATTTCATAGAGGAAAATCAGCTTGCTGATATCCTATGCAAATAGATTTGGTGGCCCTGTTGTATTTCATTAGATTTCCTGGGAAAATCACGCTGAAGATGTGGATGACTCTAGGGATGTTCGACTCCAAGGCAGCTACACTCCAAGTGGTTAATGCAGCTCTGGCAATCTCCTAACTCCCCTCCTTATCCAGCAGAAATAAGGCTCAATTATATAATCTGACACTTCCTATGCTTGGATGCCCAATTAAACAAATCGAAATAACTGAAGGAAACTGTGGGTTTTCTTCTCCCCCCCCAAAAAAAAAGTCTCTCTTGATATGGTGATGTAAATAGGGAGACACTTCTGCAGACAGGATGCACGGAAATTAAGAACAGACTTCAAGAAGTCACACAGTCCATCATCTCCTGCTCTCTGATGTTATTTAAACGTCTACCTATTTACCTAAACATCTACCTATTTACTATTTCCTGGTTATGTAGCCGAGATTTTCTCCTAGTTTTAGGAGGAAATCTCCCTCCCTTACTACAGCTTTGAACTGTTATTTCTGCTAAGTGCAGCCACCAGGCACAGAAAACAATAGATTCTCTTTTACACAAAACAAACCCGAGTTTGTCAACCTTTCCTCAAAAGAGCAGGTTTTAAATTTACTTGGGTTTGACACATTTCTCTGGACTCTCCTCCCTACAGCTGACTGCAGAGAGAAATAGGACATGGGAAAGGTATTTCACTTTAATCATTCAGGCCCCCCTATCTCTAAAAACCCTGGGTAATCTTCACCAAATCCTTTGTAGCTGCTGGGTGTGTGGAAGTTCTCAGATAGTTCAGACCACAGGAAAACCTTCAGCAGCCAATTAAGCTCCGTATCCCTCCTGCACTGGGAAGCCCAGGACCAGACACAGCATTCCTGATGTTCACATACTATTTATTGTTCCTAAGCAAAGCCCTGAACTCAACAGCACAGTAAAAATCTGTATTTTAAAAGAAGGTCTTATGAAACTTTGGCAGTGTAGGTGAAATTACTAAAATGCCAGGTATTTGAGTCACTTTGCCCCAGTTCACATATTTGGCAAGGGCAGAGAAAGCTTTTTAATTGTCACTGAGAGACCAAGAGCAATTCCTGCAAAGTCGTCCCTGTCATCCAAACATGACACACACAAAGCACCTTATAAATACTCCCTTCTGTAGGATTATGGACCTAATCTAAATATGCTCCTCATGGATTAGGTCTAGGTCATTTTATTAGATTTGAAACCAAAGAGAATCTCTCCTCTATTTTTCAAAATGTGGGAACTAAAACTAAAAGTGAGGCTGACGGGCATTTGATGGAGAACCGCCCAAAGGAAGAGGGATAAAAACATGAAATATTATCATTCCGGAATCCCAATATTGTATGATAATATATGGAGAGATATAGTGGTCAAAACTGACAGCAATTAAGTATTCAAAGGCAAAAATGTACAGACCAGAGATACAAATCTCTCTTCGTTTCTGGAGCTTGTCATGCAAAGGATGGAATGCACCAGTAAAAACAAAAAAACCCAAATATTTAAAACTGTTAGAAGGTCCAGAGTTTTGTCCATAACTTAATCAGATTTTAAACTTTACACTTTAGGGGAAAACAAAAAAAGAAAAAAAAAGGAAGATGTTTCGACCAAAAGAAATTCAATATTTTTAAAAACATGTCTGGACTATTTAATCTATGGACTGAAACACAACAGCTTGGAGGCAGGGGAGGGAAACTAGACAGAAACAGGAACTTGTGGAACTCCTAGATGGAAAGAGGGGAAAATAACCTGGGACAAAAGAGCTAAGAATTAGATAAGAGGTTCCAAGTGGGGAGGCCTGTGCACTGATTTACATTTTTTTTTGTGTTTAAGTTGCTTTATTCTCAGTTTATTTTACCTACATGCAGCACATGTAATAACACACCCTGACAGTGAAATCTGATGCACCCAAAATTAAATTGTCCCTATCTCAAAGTTAACAAACACCATGAGACTGATGAGAGGAGACAGATGAGACTCAAGAGAGGAGAAAACATTTTTTTCTTCCTTTTTTTTTTTAAAAATGTGAAAAAGTGAGCAGAGAATAAAGCACCTTTATGTTTACAGTGTGAAACACTGCATTTCATAAAACCTGATGCCTGAAATAATGGAGGCACTACAGACTTGGTCAGGCCCGAGTTAAGAGTCTGAATGCTATAATTAGGTTTCTACAAAACAAAGCCCTCATTTCATTTCAGTGAAACCACAGAAATATTGTGTGTTTACATTATCTCCTCCAAAGTCTCATTTCCTTTTCACTTATTACATATATGAGACAGGAACTTCAAATAACAAAGCTGAGGTGCATTAATGAAATGGAGAATGGCTTGCTCTTTGTTATTTACAGGGATATATGTATGTGCCAGAGAAACGTGGGTGAGCAGCAGCTCTCTTTACCTTTCAGGACTGAAAATGAATTACTCCAACACAGATTATCCAATGTTTCATGAAGTGTTACACACCAAACTAAGGAAATCGATGCATAACTCTAATGCAAAACAAAACACACGGGAATTCAGTATCTGCTTCGGTCATCAAAATATCTGTATGGAGGAAAGGAACAAGTTATATTCCCTGTCTGTGTTTCAAGGGATGTTTTTATTTTTGCAAGTTCTTTCCATTTTAAAAACTGCACATTCCAGGCTGACTACAAAGGTACGTCTGTCACACTCTTAATAGGCCGTATTTATTTAAAGAAATGTGCTTTCCTCTCCAAAGGAAGTTCAGTGTTTAGTGTGGCAAACACAGAGAGAAATTCTCACACGTAGGGATGGGCAGAGACTGGTTTTGCTTTGCCTGTTCTTGTTTGTGAATGCCATTGGAGAGACATAGATTTCGTAAATTGTACCAGTTGCAGGTCTGTGCTCCAGCCTTGTCCTCACAGCGGCAACACACTGTGGAACAAAGTTTGTCAACAAAGCGAAATGAAAACTTTGATGGCTTCAACATGTCAGTGAAGTTTAAAGGAAGTTTAGAAATTACTTCCTGAAATGGTTTTCCAGAGATCGCTGCAGACACCAGACAATGATCTTGTGCCCAGAAAGGCTGTATTGTCTTGCAGCTTCCTCCCCAAAGGCCTCCCTTTCCTGCCATGATCCAGCAGCAACCCAGATAACACTGAAGTACCAAACATGCTCCCTTTCATCTTATTCATGCCTTTCTTCGAATAAGAATCCCATTTCCTCTCAGACCATGTAAACATCTCCCCTTTTCCCTGCTCTATCCAAGAAGCAGGAGAGGGAAGACACACGATCCTCCTTCGCTCCGTCTTGGGGAAATCAGAGCGATAATATATCCTTTAGTATTTCCTGGTGTTCATCCATGAATTATCCTTGCTTCTTAAATAATGTACAGTGATATATGGACACCACCAGCCCCATCTGGAAGGAATCTCGGTGTTTTGTGTTATTTCAAAAGGTGCTGGGAGAGATTGTTACAAAACTCCAGCAGAGGAGAACGGAATTCTGCTTTCTAAGTGGGTTCCATGGCAGCACTGAGAAGACAACCCACTGAGGCTCAGGGTAACCCTGCCCTGAGAGGAGTTGAAAGTGGTCTTTTGAACTCCCAGAGAAACCCAGAAACTTGGCTTCTAGAGAAGCAAGAGACAAACAAGAAGGTCCCATCCCAAAAGCTGTATTGTTCTGACACTTCAGGAGATCAGGCCCATGCTGAGTGGCTTGCCAATCATTTTCATGGCCATTCATGACCTCAAAACACTCCTCAAGTTTTTTTGTTGAATTGTGTTTTTCACTTCTTGCAAGTCCTGGAAGTTTATATTTTTTTAATGATGTGTAATTTGTGGTAACTCAACTGCCATGCAGGACTGTAAATACAACAACAACCCTTTGCAACTGTTACAGTCAAAAGAGCGAGAGCTTGAAAACTGAACCGAAATCTGCCAAATTCATATCTTTGCATCTACATTTATGACTTATATACATATATATAGATATACACACAAACACATTTAGATGGATAGGCATTCTTTGTTCCATCTGCAGACCCAGGAGTTTCCATCTGGTAATATCCAACCAAGGTCTCTGCCAAACAAATAATGGTTAGTCTTTATTTCTCAGGTTTCAGATGCCCAACTGCAAGGGAAAGAGATGTGGCTGAGCTCACAATCAACTCAGACCCACAACTTCAAAGGGACTCAGTTTTATTAGTTCTAGTATGTCCAAAATAACTTATTTTTACTAGTGGCTTGATGGCAATAAAACTTACAAAACTCTTATTTCTCTTCTGGAAAAGCAATGTCCTTAATCAGAGAGTCAGTTGTTATGAACATGTGTGATTAATGTGCAACACAGTACAAAACAAAAACCCCTTTCCTACTCCCTGCTTTCACCAAAGAGCTGCTGCTTAGAAATGCAACTACTACACAGGAATTGTTTCAAATCGCTTCAAATTTCTAAAATAGTCTCCCAGAGTAGCTCAGAAATCACAGTATATCCACTTTATATCATAACAACTGCTTTATAAGATTCTCTTACACAAAAAAATCCTCTTCTGAATCAAAACAACAAAAAAAATTACTCATAGTATGTAATGCCTCAAATATTGAAAATTACTTTTCAAGGAATACAGGTAAGTTGGGAAGCAGTAACAGTGGGAAACAGCACCCAGGTATTGCTACAAACCGTAGCAAATGCCATCTTTTTTTTTTTTTTTTTTAGGTTTCAAAGGTTAAAATCGTGGAAAGCAGCTTTGTCCGAAGGGAATTTCCAGATTCCCGAACAGTGTAAGTTTGACCCTGCAAATAAAATGTGGTGGTGGTGGTGTCAGACAGGGGATGGCAGCACAAAATGGGCAGCCAGGAACAAACTACGGGGTAGCTGGGTCTTGTGGGATTTATTTTGAGAGAGAAAGAGGGTATTTATGCAGGAAAAAGACCTGCTGGGATTCACATTCACAGGAGCAATACCTTCCAGAGCATAAACATGCCAACCAACCAAAATATTTGCTTAAAGCTTTTCTTGATGAGTTGAAACCTCCTCATGGCCTAGGTACATATTAGGGCCTCTGAGGCTGGAAAGGACAGAGGTACCCACAGAAGGCAAATTAACTCCAGCACACATCAGGATTGTTTATCCAGAAACAGGCCCTTCTGGCCAACCTTTAAACAGCAGCGTTCTGCCTTTTGCAAGTGCAAGGTCAGAGAACTGTGCCAAAGGAAAACAAGCTAAGAGATGAGATGGTGAATAAGGTTCTAAGAGACATTCAGAGAGGTGATTTCTGTGTACACATCCTCCTGCAATGACTACAATCTTCTCTGTGCTGGAGGAAGCTTCACTGGGGCGCTGCCGCGGTGCTGAATACAAATCAAACTGCACATCCCTGTGTCATCTGAGCGTGTAATCACTTGACAAATCAATCAGCACTCACTTCACTCAGCAATACAAAGGGACAGATTCACCTCCCGGTTCCAGGGGGATCTGCAATCAGAGACTGTGATGAAAAGATCCCCAGGACTTGGCCTGTCCCTCTGCTGTGCCTATTCTGCTTCAGGCAGTTCCTGCAGGGTTCCAGCTGTATCAGTGCTGCTCACTGACTAACAGGGGGCACAGGCACACCCTTCCCTTGTCTGCCTTTTGAAAAACCCCTGAAAACACCGTGGGAATGGGAAATTAACTGGAGTCAAACTTGGTGCTCAGGCTTCTCCTCAGGTACCTTTCTCCTCTGCTCTCCAGCAGCGGATGAGGCACATTCCCCACAGCCAGGGAGGCACCATATTCCTGCCTGGCCAATGAGCTGGAGTTACAGGAGAGAAGTAGGACAGAACTACCAAAGGGAGAAACACTTTTTTCCACAGGCAGTCCTGAGGGAAGATTCTGCCTTGTGGATGAACCAGACACAAAGTAGGACTTACAAAAAACATGAAACGGTGCTGGAGAAGAAAGAGAAGTGAAGAAATCCTGGATAATAGAGATGGAGCTCCCTACCTGTGCTACCCAAAACTGAGGGGCTTCAACCCAGAGATGAGTTCAACCTCGCTGCACAATTCATTGCAGCACACTGCACCTCCAAATCCTGTCACATTTAAAGGAACTCACTTAAAATTCATTTTTCCATTGCAGTGGGAGAAAAAACATTTCTATCCTCAATAATACATTTTCACAGTGGAGAGACTGGCTTGTCCCAAAACCAAAGCAGTCATGAGAGCGCCTGCAGAGACCGTGCCATTTCCCTGCATGTTCCAAAGCCAGGGTTTGAATCCAAAGCACTCTGGTCCTTCCCAGAGGAATTCTGTAGCAGGTGGTGTTAATAATCCCTGAAACAGGATTCTCTTTGCTGCACCAGCTAAAAGTTCGGGGAAAAGGGATTATGACAAAGGCTTCACCTGACCCAGTAATGCCTCTGTCATTTGTCACCTCTCATGTCAGTTTTAGAATAAGCAGCTATAACATTTCAATCACAATACTGCAGATTTACTCCTACACTTGCCAGGGTTGAAGGCTAATGTGCTCTTAGAGAGCCATTCTGAGGCAGGGAAATATATGGAAATGAGAAAGACCTGCAGTTCTACAGGGAACAGGCAGTTTTACAAACCTTTTCTCTGTTTAATCATAAAAGTAAAAAAAATAATAATAAAAAATTATTAAAATAAAAAAGGGATAAGGTGAGGTAGAGGTCAAAGCAGAATGTCTCCAGTGAAATAGCTGTGCGACAGTTTTCTGAAGTCACCTTATTGAAAGTAACACTGCTTCTTGTCTTAACATGAATGCTTTCTAGTTTTCATTTATGTTGATTGCTCATGCATTAAAAAAAATGTCTGGGGCAGCTATGGAACATCACATAAGGAAGAGTTGAAAGATATGAAACCTTTCTAATATCTAGTCCCAACATTGCAGATACATCAGAGCCCTTATTTTGTCATTAAAGTCCTATCTTTATAATAAATTAAAGACCTTTGGACCCATATTATACACTGGAGTTATGTAAGTACATAAGCAAAGCATTCCACTATTAAATATGTACTTTTCTAAAATGCAATAAAAATAATTTATTTCACAAGGGACATTCACCAGACACATTTTAAATACACCATACAAATTCTTGGATGTTTTCCCATAAATATTTGAGGTGTAGATGAAAAATTATAACAGATTTTAAATTACATTAATTGGGGTTTTTAATTAATTTTAAACTATTCAATAAATTTTCAGACTTCTTTCATCTTTTAAATGGCAATTTAGCACTTGAAAATGCTACAAGATAGGTATATCCACATATTTGAAAACAACTCCAAAAGGCAAAATAACTGAATTAACAGCAAATTTAGAAAATCAGTGCCTAGAGATTTAATTTACTGGATTGTGGGGTTTGTTTTTTTTGGTTTTTTGGCTTTTTTTTAATAAAAAACCCAACATTTTCAGAAGGCGAGTCATATTAGAAAGAGATTTCATCTTCTAGTGCTACTGCCCAGAACCAGAACCATTAATCTAAAATACCTTTATTTTGTCAACAATAACGTGTTAGAAGGCCAGGGCACCACTCTTCACATGTGTCAGAAACCCCAATCAGCACATATTCAGTTTAAATAAGAGTAAAATGACTAAGAACTACACAAATTATATACAATTGTATAGGATTTTTAAACCCTTAATCCCTCAGCACTCAAGAGAGATGTTTGTTTAAAGTACTAAGCTATTGAGAAAGTACCTTTTGGTGCTTTAGATCTTCATTAAAAAGTGCATGAATGTATTTTAGGACTTGTTTTAAGCAGTTCCAGCATGGCAAAATCTGGCACTCAGTGAGTAGAGCAGGGGCTCTCTTACTGTAACCAGGCTGGTGTCTTTAAAGAAAACAACAACATGTTTCAGGAATTTTCTTTTCCCATCCTATTTATTCCTGCCCACAATTCCCTGTGCTCCCAATTCCACACTCAGATTTCCTGTTCTTCCCATTCCCTTTCACACACTTGGAACTATTCTTTTCCCCTTCCTTTTCAGCCCTTCCTTTTGTCCTTCCAGCTCCATTGCTCCTATGAAGCCACCTCTCCTCCCACTTCTGCTATTTCCATATTTCTTTTGAAATAAAACAACCCAAAAAGAAGTCCATAAAGAAATTCCCCCTTTAAAAAAAAGGACAAATAACCCTAAAAAAACCAACCTCAGCAAAACCAATGAATAACCCTGCAACTGTACCAGCTCCACTGAGCTTGTGGATGCAACCTTAGACTCTGTTATCTCTTGCCTTTTTATTTATTTAGACTATAAACCAAACAAGTTAGGATCAGAGATTTAATTCAGTAGGTCACTTATTAGATTTCAGGATGCAGAGATGGCTGGCTGGGGGAGTTTAGGTGGCTTAAGCAACTCCTGCAAAAAAAACCCCCAAAGACAGAATTAAGCTTCCATCAAGGAGATACAAGATCCTTCCTAAACTTGTCGTCTCAACAGCGTCCCGGCTGCATCGACAGGATTACTGACATCTTGCACTACAACCAGCAGCAACCTGGAGGGCCCTTCAGAGCCTGGCTGTCACTTAACTATCACCTCCATGCAAGGAAACCTTCATGTCTGGAATAAGAACTAAGCTTTTCCCATGTTATTGGTTTAACCAGAGTATGGCTTCCCCTTTATCCTGCCCTCTCTGCCTTCTCCACTTCTGTTCTCCAGGCACTGAGATTCAGTGCCTCTATATCAAAGAGCGATTGCTGAGGAAAGCAGAAGTCAGATTCTAATCAACACAGGGCTGGAGCCTCGGCCCTCACACTCCTCCCAGGGCTGCTCTCAGAACAATAAGCGCTCCCTAGGCCTGGGAGACACATTCAGCCTCACGTCCTCTTGTCCCTTCCTGGGGCAAGTGTCACCAGCCGGCAGTGAATGGTGGAAATGCACCTGCACAGACCGAAAAACTGAACCTGAAGTTCACATTAATAATGAAGCCCTCCAGGTGGTCCAAGAGCTGGGGCCGTAATGAGGGACTTTCGGTGACACATCAGTTATTAAATGTTGAGCTAGGTCACTACACATGAATAAAGTGATCTCCTCAGAAAGATGAAAGGGGAATTATATTTTTTTTTTCTTTTTAAGAAGGATTACACTTGCCTTCTGGAAAAAGTCTGAAGAAAGACAATGTGCTAAAACAGTTAACTTGATTAGATTGGAACTGAATAAAAAACACATCAACAGCTATCAAAGGAGCAGAAAATTATTCTGAACTGTATATGCAACAGTGGCTAAATCCTGCCCAATGCCCTCCAAACCCCTGCTGGCAGCAGAGCTCTGAACTGGGACTGCACTGCCTGCAAAACCAGAGCAGGAATGATGCTGTCTCAAGTGTGGCTGCTGGGGCACAGGGAATGTCATAGATGACAGCACCAGCCTTGGCAACCAGGAGCACCTTTCCCACAGCCCAGTGGCTGCCTCTGCTCACCTCTTACCAACTCCAGGGAGCTCTGCAAGGACAACCTTCAGGCAGAGGCAGGACAGGCGTCACAAGGAACGTCAGAGCCTCCTTCAATCTGTGAGGGACTGAGCCCCCATTTGCCCTGCTTCGCACCTGCTCTGTCCCCTGGCAAGGAGCAGGGATGTGGAAACACCCCGGGACTCTTCCCGGGGGACTTGCTCAGGTCAGAGGATGAGGGTGTTTTAAGCTTTACAGACTTCTCTAAATCTTTACCCCAGAGCCTTGCCCTGAGGGGAAATTACTCTTAAAGCTTTGCCTTCTGAGAAAGAAATGCCAGTTACTATAAGAGGGAACACACAAAGGAATCCTGGATTGCCCACTCAGCAATGTGTACCGTGACTATAGAGGAGGAGGTTGGTGGAATCTGGAAATGGGGAAGGGATGAAAGAAGAGAGCAGGATGGGCCCCAAAAACTGAGCAACACTAGGTCTGTTTGAAGTTCTCTACATACTGTAATATTTCTGTGGCTAAGCACTAGAACAATACAATTATGCCATAAATCAAGTTCAGACTAGAAAAGCTCTTCATCTATTTCACAGATGGGTACAGTACAAGGACATGGAAAAATGAAAAGGAGTAAAGTCTCTGCATTTTGATTGTACCTGATCCTGTAATCAAAGGCAAGAAAGCTTTTACTGCTCCACTTCTTCATGAGAAAGGTATTCTCAGTGAGATACCCAAAGGGGTTATCAAAAATATCACCAAATACAGAATAAATCAGTTAGTTGTTCTTCTCATAATTAAAGCACTATACAGAAAATATGGGTAAGTGCCCTTGGCAATATGCACAATTCAAAATCAACAGTATTCAAACATCTTCAGAAACATGAACACATGGAATCATAGTAGCTTGAAAAAAAAACCAAAAACCAAACCAAAACAAAACAAAAAAGTATATTTACTGCATGACTCTGGAAACTCAACATAAAGCTTTCCCCTGGAGAAAGCCAGCTCTGAATCCTATGAAGATGTCTTAACTTAATTGTTTTGAGATGTAAATGTAAACAGTGAAGAGTGACATCCTTCATTTGGGAGAAAAACCAAACCTAAGGAATAAACACAGTTGCTGGATCTGAAGCAAGCTGTTCCTTGTCCTGAAATAATATAATATAACTTCTTTAGACATGTTTTCATGCTGAGAAGCTGGAGAAGCCAAAGTGCTGCTTAAGGGCCATTTGAGACACTTTTGCACCTAATGAGGCCAGCAGATTTTTTGCAAGATAGTCTGATTTTCTTTTTTACCAAGCATCCCTACATGGAAACAGATATCAGCTTCTGGAATTATGCAGCCTGTATGTTATCACCCAAATAAATCCTTGTACTTTTGGGGAAGGAAACATCACCTGGAATAGAAGTAATGGAAAAATGAATTCAAAAGCCAAAGGCATACAGGAACTAAGTGACAAGTTGTTACTCCCATCAGCGTGCAGGCCTTGCTGCCAGAAAAAAAATAATCCTGATACTAATTTGAAGACTTCTGTGAACTACTACTTAAACACACCTATTTTATATTTTTAAAATTCATTTTTAATAAAACCTGACCACTGACTCCAGCAAAGCGTTCTCAGGAGCCGAGCTTACTATTTTTAGTATCACCTAAAGCATGGCCTTCTGTCCCCAAAGGGCTCTTTCTGAAGAAGCAGTATGTTAGCATTCATTACTGTAACCCATTGATGTATATTTTATTTGTGGGTTTAAAGTTTTCAACCACTTTTCTTTGATGCAGTGCATAATCAGTAGTGGTTAAAGGACTACCTTAAAAAATGGAAGCCTCTGAACACATTTTTGGTGATAAAGCATCAAAGGAGTGGAGATGAAATTAAAGGCCTGAGGGGTAAGAAACAAACCAAACTTGAAACAACTGAGGTCTCTAAAAACAAGGCAGGAATGGGGGGAACCTCTACCATTAATAGCACTGAAAAGCTCAATTAAAAAAAAAATAACTATCAGACACAGCTTTATTTCCCTGGATCTAGAATTAAAGCAATGGATGTTGTCAATCTTCCACCAGAATAAATGTGAACCCTTATGTTTCTATACTGAAAATGGCTCAGTAATTTTTATATGACACTCCATGCCAAATTTATGTAAGTATAGATTACTAATGAATTACTAGAAGCTAGAAAATACAAGCTTTACTTCTTTTTGCTTAATAGATTAAAACAATTACCAATCTGCAGGTGGAAAACTTTACTGCAATTCCTGTTCACTTTGTTTAAAAAATTAATGTTAAAATTTCAAAACCTTTTGAGAGTCACCTGCCTCTTTTACAGCATTTCAAAGCTCAGGTCCTTGAGCTTTAAAAATAATACTTGAGTTTATTCTCACAGGCAAAGAATTCTACTGAAAACTCTCTCAAATGTTTGAACAAGCATTGATGAAATGGTGGCAAAAAGTTCACAGAGCCAGGCTGGCAGTCACAGTTTCACCAGTGCTCCACGAAATTCAGAGTCAGACACGAGACCCCTGCGCGGTTCAGATCTTTTCAAAAAGACGGGAGCAGATCTGTCGTGGAGTGTAGGAAGTCTGCCAGCCCTCCAAATCAGCAGTGTGGCTGGGGAAAGGAGTCTGAGCTATTGCTACACCTTGAAACCAAAAATGCAGAGCTCAGAGATGGTTCTGAACACATCTGAAGCAAGAGGAATGTACGCGTTCGATCCTCATTAGTGTTTCCTGTGTGTATCAATCACAAACGTTAATGTAACTCCTTGAAACAACCCAACACTGTAAGCACTTTTTGAACTGCAAAATTAAAGATACAGGGGGAAAAAAGCTCGTGCACAGCACGAAGATAAAAGGTTTCCTTCTGAATTCAGCTACTATTAACACTTGCACCTGGTGCTTACATAATTAAATGCAGAAAACAACAATTGCACCCCAAGAAAAAACTTAATTACATTAGGCATGTAGCAACAAATGCAAAATTGCCATCATTAGTACGTCAGTGTACTACAAATGGAAACGCTTAACTGCCAAGCCCACAACTTAAAACACTGCCGATTCCCACAGATGAGGAGGAGAAAGCCATTTGCTCCCTTTTGTGATTCCAGGACAACTGCATCCAGGTGAGATTTACTCCCATCGGAGCAGGCAGGAGCACTGCTGGCTCCTCTCCCCCCTGAAATTTGAAAGGTGGACTTTGTTCACGGATGTTTTGTGCTACAAAAGCAAAACCAGGTTGGGCAGTGCGGGACAAACCAATGAGCCTACAAAGCTCTCCTGTGTCCTGAGCCTTTCACAGGCACCTGCTTTGCTCACAGATGAGACACTGGGAAGGACATGACAACTTCCCCATCCCAAAGGAACAGGAATCCTTTCATTTCAGGTTTAAAGCTGTAACAACAACCACCAAAAATCAACCAAGATTCCAGGGAAAATGTTTCAGCGGTATAGACAGTGATGCACCGGAAAAGATTGTCTACAGGAGCTGCAGAGTAACAGGCAAGAACATAAGGAAGAGTTTGACAAGTATCCACTAGGAGTGACCTAAGCAAAAGTGATCCTGTCTGATCCAGCTTTGCTTTCCCTGATTATATATAGAATCTTCTAAAATAGCTGGAATACTCTTTCCCAGACCTGCTAAAGAGCAGCAGCTGCAATGCCTGTGTGCAGTCACATGAGGGAAAGAACTGATCCCCATGGTTATAATCAAACAAGGACTTTTCCAGTTGTCTTCTACCATCTTAGGAGGGATCGTATCCCAGATCCTCAGATCTCACCACCACCAAACTCAGCAGGGCGTGACAACCTTGTGATCCAAAGGTTCCATTTCCCATGCAGTGGACACATTGCTGTAAGGTCCAAACTTAACCACTACGAGTTTGTAGTTCTATAATTGCCAAGATACTTCAATTTGTCGGGAATTACTGTGAGCTTAAAATGGGTATTTAAACGCTTTGTATATTTAATCAACTCTCCTCAATTTTTAAATTATAAATATTCCCTGAGTATTAAGGCATTAATTTCGTTCCTGGAGACCACAGCAGCCTTCCTGGAGAGTTCACGCCTGCAAAGTTATTTAAACATTACCACTGAAATTGTAAAGCCAAACAAGTCTTGCTCCCAGTGTCTCCCCTGGCAGGGCAGATATTTAACTAAAGCTTGCACCTAAAGCTACATAATATTTAAAGGGCTTTTGGGGCAGAGCTCCAGAGGAGACCTGATACAACTTGTTCAATAAGAAGTGTCAGGTTTTGAAGTACGTAAATGGGAAAAACACCTGATTAAGAATTCAGGTTGCTTTTAGAAAACACACAGCCATGTGTCTGTGGGCAAAGCTGTCACCCACCAGCATGGACTTTGCCTTCCTTGTGCTGCAAAACTGAAAGCCTGGGACCGAGACCTTGCAAAAGGAAAAATAAGCCTTTCCTTTATTGGGAAAACCCAGAGAATCACCAGGCAAAGTTGTGGTCTAACCTTAAACTTTGCCATATAGCCAAGAAACAAACAAAAAAAAAAGAAGCCTAGTTTATGGCTTTTGGCATATGGGGTATGGATAGCATTGCTTCCTGAGAAAGCTGCAGATACATGAGGTTACCCAGCTGTGCAGCCATGAAACGTATTCTTGATTAAATAAGGAACTATGGCAACCAAGGGTGCCATGGCCTCACATATGCTGTAATAATGAGGCATAACCAAGGGTCTTCTGGGAGCTCTCCCACTACTGTTAAAATTTTATAGCATCAAATTTGGGAGCTAATTTAGAAAAAGAGAGAATCCTATTCAATATTTGATGTGCACTGGTAGTTCTTTCCTTTATAATGAAACAATTTCCTCTAAACATCCACATTCTTTATGTTAAAAAAAAAAATAAATCAACTGCTCCTGCTGAATCAACTATCAAGGGAGAGAAGATAATAATATCACATATGAACTTCACGGTATTTGCTTAGTATATCCTATTTGCAGATACCATCTTATTTGAATAATCATATGTTTGCAATTTTCCAGCTCCTGATGAAAAACTGTCCTGTCATCAGAGCAAATTTGCTTCAAAACTCACATATGACTGTTATCTGTACCTGGTGTTATTAAGAATATCCATTTTTTTGACATTCTTTCCCCTAGTTATCTCCACATAAACTCATATGTATAAGGGCTCCCATCTCAGTCCACGGTGCAAACACGGGACTTTTCCTTTGGTGTAAAAAAATGACTTGGAATAATTGTCTGATAAATCTGCCAATTCTTTGTCCAGCTGTCATTGCAAGGGAAAAGTTTAGAGCTGCACCTTTTGTTCCCTGGGAGGGCAGGCAGCCCTGCCTGGAGCGCTAATTGCTTGTAAGCCCAGGGAAGGGGCGAAATCCCACGGCAGCTGGGTTATATCTGGATTGAACAGAGGCCCCATCCCTGCACAAATAATCCCCGTGGAGAAATTATTGCCCAGTCATCGAGGGTGAAGAAATACAAAGAAGGCAGTAACACCAGGGGTTTTATCCTTTTACAGCAACAATACCACCTTCATTCCTAAAAGCAGACAGGGTGACCACCGTGGTACAGCTGGGCTGGGCTAAACATTCTAAACCAAAGCTGTGATGGGAAGATAAACAAAGATGACAACCAAAACTGCAGGTAAGCTTTTCTTTCCCTTGCAGCAGCTCTGAAACTGGGAGCTCTCTTTCATTTCCTTGAGCAATGAATTCATTTGGCTTGACAAATTACTGCCTGCTCAGAACACTTTTCCCTTCATCCCAGCACAAAGTGGGGAAAAGATGGAGAAAGTGGCACTACCTGCATTTAGGAGCCCAGGATAGGATTGAAGATGAGAGGGGTTGGTGACTAGAGCTGTCATTAGCACATGGAATAAGAATAAAACTGGCAGTGAAAGGGCACAGGCAAATTCAAAGAGAGGGAATCTGGGAAGTTGGCCTGGGACTAAAACTAAACCATTTTCCAGTAAAGAAACTGGACAGTGAGACATGAGCAAAGAGAAACTGTGACTGGCTTGACATGGAGACTCGTTGTGAGAAGTGAACACTGAGGTAAGAAGTTAGAAAGGGGACACTCAGTCCCTGCACCCCAAAACAGGGTCTCCCATTCCCACCTGCCCAGCAGCACAGGAAGATGTCACTCATCTCTTCCCCTCTGCGCTTGTTTCCACACCCATCACTCCTCTCTCCATCAGCTCCCTGCTCCTTAATCACATCAAAGCAAACCTTTTTAAGACCACAGTTTGAAATTGTCTAAGTAAAAACATCTCTGTTAAACCAATCCCTCCTTAATATGTAAATTTAGGCCACCAGATTTCAGAATGGATGAGAATAAAGGAGAAGTAAATTGTGAAATGCAGGTAGTGGCACTGGGAATAAGCAGAGAAGAAGGTGGGAATCTCAAGGTGCATTTCAGTCTGAAATGATTTATAATGTTGTATTACATCCTGAGCTGAGAGACAAGTTCTAGTTTGCAGAATCACTTGGAATTTATCAGACCTACTTTTAGAAACATAAGGATTTTCATTTCTTTAAAGAACTCAGCCCCTTATTGCACAGCCTGGGCCTTAAAATTACAATTCTGACCTTAATCTTCATTCTTATTCTTTTGGTGAAGATAATGCCATTGTTTTGGGAAAGACAAATAGATCACCTATGAAATCTTTAATCTACTTATGAAGTCATACACCAGCCTGATTAGTACCAGAACAAATACCGGTTTGCAGACCAGAGTTGAAGCACACATGTAACCCTGGGGTTTGCTTTGAGACAGGAGGATGAGAGAGAGGAGGTTCCAGCTGGATGTACAGTTAGAGGAAACATCATATCCATCCACACGTGCACAGAGACTGTGAACCCCCAGGCAACTTTAATTTTGGCGCTTCCTAACTTTAGGTGCTTGGGTTTGCACCTTAATAACATTCTTTTTACATTGGGTGTGTATAATACACTCATAGATCACTCAGCCAAGACATAATTGATTTAATCAGCCCCACTTGTGAATGATTTGTGGAGCTCACATGAGTTTGTTAAGCTGCAGCCACGCCCAATAAAAATTAAAGCAGATGCGTCCGCAAAGCCCAGAGAAACAAGCTGATAATGTAAAAGGAACAGACTGAACTGTAACAGAAGTGTGACAAAAAATATTTTGTTCTTTGCTACTGTGTATGTAGCCAAAACCACAACACTGCAGATCTGTCAGTCCAAATGGCAAAACTATCATTTTGAATTTTAAAAAGAAAATTAGCTCCAAAAGACAGTTGAATTATAAACCCCGCACGTTACAAGGCATTTACATAAGAACAAGGAAAAAGATGTAAATTAGATGACTTTGTAAAGAAAAGAACCCCAACTATTCTACACATAATCATAAAGTAGTGTTTTTAATGGGAGAATCATTGAAATTCTTCTGCTTTTAGAAGAGACTAGATTTGATTGATAATAAAATTAGATACTTGCTTCATCCAGAAGAACTCTCTTTATGTCATCAAAGATTTTGAAACACTTTGTTATTAATACCATACATATTCAAATTAGAAGTAAACAGCTTTTCTCTAACTGAATGAAGAAAAGGCCCAAGTGAGAACAGTGAATTGCTGTGTATTTAGAATTACTAATGGTGGTAGCCTCAAATACATCACATTTTTCCTATATTCTAATTTAATCCCCATTAGTGTAAAAGTGGTTATCCAGCAGTATCTAATTTCCAGTTGGTAGCCCTGCCATTCCCTTAGAGAATGTGCTGTATCACCAATTAAGGCCTAATTGCCAGAAAGTTGCTCTCAGTAGAGCATGTTTTCTCTTTTTTTCCAAATATCATTCTGTTTCTACCCATGACACTGGTACAAAACCTAAAATTCCTCTTCCTTCCAAACAGGAATTAAAATTCCCTATTTGCAAAACTGATTGAGGCGCTATGAAACCCCAGCGAGTTTCGCTTTGCCTCCAGAGAACTGATTTCTGCTCTTTTCCTTGGACCTTTTGTTTCCTTGCCTCATTTTACTTCTGTGTTCACAGAGCACTTAGGTGTGTGGAGCATTTAGATTCTGGGATAACAATGCTCATATGGATAAAGCTTGCAGTGTGTTTTCTTTTATATCGGCACCATCATCAGCAGTTCCTGGCCCTGGTCACTTCACACCTCAGGTTAGTGGTCCCCCACTACAACTGCTTTTAAAAATCAAGCCTAAATTGCAAGTACAAAGTCGTTCAATCTAAATCTGAAGCCCTAAAAAGGGTGTGGGGGGGGGTTTATTTGCAGTCTGCCATGTGTTGTTAGAATGAAAACCAGCAAGCAGAAGCTGCATTACCATCCAACGTTATCAATCCAAAAAGAAGAGCAACTGCAAAGACAGACTTTAACCTGTAAATGCAGGTTTTCCACTGGTGTCTCTTAAAAAGCAATTCCACCTAGGTAAGAGTTTTAATCCTTCATTAGCTGTCACCACATTTCACTTTCTGTAAAATGCCAAAAGCTCCGGCCTCCAAGTTACACCAACACAGCGTTCCTATAGCTGGAAAAGGAAGACATGGAACATGGAAAACAAAGGAGGACAGATCTTTCCAAGACTCACTATCTTGCCACCTACTCTGCTGGAGGTTTTCTTGGCTTCTGAAGAGCTGCATGTTATAATCTGTAAGCGTTTTTTGCACAGGGAAAAAGAACTCTGGAAAGATGTGATGAGCAAAGAGCAACTCATAAATGAGTAGTGAAGCTCTGTGGAAAGAGCAGAAAATCTGAAATAGGAGGTGAGAGGTGAATGCAAACCTGATTTCATACTCCTTCATTCTTGTGCAGCAAGAAGAGAGCTGTAAACCCTTCTGTAATATCCGTAATTTCGATACTTGGGCTTTGCTTGCCTCTACAGCTTAATCCTGGGGTTTATTCAAGATTTTCTTGGAAAATGTAGTGACTAAGAAGTAATTACTTTCATTAGAAACAGAAGAAAGAAACTATTGCAAATTCTTTCCATTACAGGAGATGGGGAATTAAGGACTATGGCAATCTCCAGTGTCTGCCCTTTGGGGTCAGTACATCAGCAGACAGTGGTGCAGGGGGAGCTGTGAGTGATATGCAATGGCCATAATCTCATTTTATTGGACACGTGCACATTTTAAAGGAATAACCAGTAAGATTCAGCAAATAGTTGATGCCATTTTCCCATGCCTTTCTGCTCACACCTGTATACACATTTGATGTGGAAATTAATGAACTTGGGGCCCAGAGATACTTTTAAGGAACTCTCCACTGATTAAGGTCTTTGTTTTTAGGCAGAGCAGCATAAAAGCTTCAGTAAACAGGTTGATATTCAAAAGTGCCTCTACATCTACAAGTCAAGTGCCTCCACCACTCCTTTATTTCATTTCTTCTATTTATTTTAATACTCCCTGTAAAATCAATCAAAACAATGTCATATGTTTTAGATGGCATTTGGCATTTTCCTCCTACTGAAGCCTGGTCCTCCTACAGGACCTCCTTTCCTGGTTCTCCTCGGGACCAGGAAAATAGCAGTAGCTCTTCAATCTGAGTAACAGCTTTAAAAACCATCACCACTCCCTGTCTGAGCCTAACAAAACATGTCTTTCCTGCAGTGCTCTCTTCATTCTTACCTCAGAAAAGGGGCACTGTCAGGATTGTTGGGCAGGAAGCTGAACCACTTTGACAGATGTCCCAATTTACAGACTTAGCTTTAAGGAAACCAACCAAATGCTTAATTTTAAAAACTATCTTCTGTAGACTGGCACATATACATATATAAAATGTCTGACTTACTCTATTCTCACTGTAGCACAGAGCCACTTGTGTCACTTCCTGCACTGCCAGACTCTTTTCCCCTGGGAGCTGTGCCCTTCACCTTCAGCTACAGCTGGAGAGCCTCAACAGAAGCATCTTCAGATGCTTGAGCAGGTCAATGAAAAACTTGTGTTTTCTGCATACAAGACACGTGAGATATTTGCCTACATGTGGAAAAAGTGTTTAACATTTCTAGAGCACATGTCCAGTTCCCACAACAGACTGTGAACCGATATCTGTCCATTAGGGAAGGGTTGTCATCTCCCACCCTGATGTGCAGCTCTGTCCTACAACATGAAACCAAAAGGAAACAAGAAAGAAATACATTCCTTACATAATCAGCTGCCTCTTTACCTTGGGTTGTTATCAAGAGCACCACAGCCACAAACTAAAGCTCTTTCCAGTGTAAGAAAATTAATGCCCCGTTTTATGCATTTATTTATACTCTCACAAAACTGTGACTTTCTGAAGAGACTGCAAGATCCAGTCACAAATATATGTATGTAAAATGCTTATATATGAAAGCCGTGTGTAGGTAGGCAGCAGAAAGCATGGATGTTCATATTTTAGTTGTGAGTACTTAACACTGTCATTTCCTCATAACAGAATTAAACAAAACAAGGAGAGTCAGTGCCATGGTCTGTCTGGGGCAGAAAAAGACCTCACATTTAAGTGTTAGCTCAGGGTGTTGTGGACTCAGCACTCAAGAACTGGTGAGGGGAAAAATAAAACATCACTTTCTAATGCCTAATTAAGCCAACACAGCAGCAATGTTAAAAGACTGATGGCAGCAGAGAATTTTAATAATCTAAATTTTAGATTATTTTCCTGACCAGAACAGTCATGTTCCTGTATCACTGGCTGGGACAGGAGCACCACTTTAAAGAATTACAAACTGAACATGAATTTACCCCAAAAAAAAAAAAAACAAAACCCAAAAAACCAACTGATCACATATCTTTTATCAGTTCCTGTAAATAGCAAAACATAGTTTATTTCTTTTTAAAGTAACTGCTGGGAAAGTGTAATTAACAGGATACAATTAGGCAACAACTAAGAAATATTCACAATCAATCCAAAGACTTCCTGTTTATGTTTATTACCTATAAGAATATATAAAAAGACTGGAGAAAAGAAGTTGGCACCTTATATAGCCAAAGAGTAAAATATGGGCCATATTTTAACAGAAATAAAAAAAGAAACTAGAGTAGAGCACACATTTTAAATACAATCATGGCAGTTTTTGTTAAGGCTCCTTGAAAATAAACTATGCTTATTTATTTATAGAGCTTCCATCATTATATCTCTGGATGCACTACAAAATGAGAAAACCCACTACTTTTAATTAAAGCTGAACTAAAATTCCCCTGCAATAACAGAAGGCAAAAGCAAACACAGATTGAAGAAAGAAAGAAAAAACATTTCAAGAACAACTGACCTGTAAAGAAAGACTCTGCTTGCATAGAAAGTTTGAACAAATTCTATTAAAAATATGAAATTACAGAGCAATCTTTCTTGCTTTGATCTGATACAACAAAAAGCTCACGAATAACAAGATTTTGGGCTGAACCAAACACCTGGAAAGGGTTACAGTCTACCCTGGGCTACTGGGCTACCAATGGAACTCACATTATAGCTGTACAGAAAAAAAAATACAAAAATACTAACATTTTAATTGACTGATGCACTGTCACAGTGGGGGAACTTGTGGATGCAGCCCTCTCAAACCCACTCTATTTACAGAGATGAAAAAGAACAGCATGCAAATAGTAAAAGGAGATAAAACACTTTAACAACCCTATGGAATTGCTGCAGCAATCTTCCAGCAGAAAGGGATTAATTAGCAACAAAGGCAAAAATGGCCATTTGCCTTAAATCATCAGTTCTTGCCATGATCATTATTGGCTTGGAAAATCTTTGTACCTCCAGAGCTATTATCTAAACCCCTCACATATGAGGGTGCTCTGTACAAAGCAACCCAAAGCTTGTGAAGGCGGCTGCAGTCCCAGATGATTGTGCCGTGGAGCCATTTGTTGTGAGCACACCCCAATCTGACAAATGCATTTGACACGATGCAAGAACACGCCAACAGACTGGCATTCAAAAAAATTACAAAATAATAATGCTTATTTTCTTGATGAAAGAATCCTGCCAGTGCTCCTTTCCCAAACTCTTTCTTCTCCCTCTCAAGGGATGTATTTCATGTTACGTGCACGTCATGCACAAATTTGAACTTTGGATTTAAACCCTTGCTTCACTTGCATTTAAATTATGTAAATATCAAACCCGAGCCCTGTGAAATCCAAAACAGGGAGCATCTCGTCCTGGTTCAGGATAAAACAGGCTTGTCTTCTTCCTGTTATACATTTTGAATGGGCTAGTGCAGGGCCAGGCTGGTATTTAAAGTGTTTTCCAGCTACATTGCTACAGGGTGCTCTGCAACTTGTCTCCTTCCTGCCTCCAATTTTCTCTTGTACAACTTCCACTTCTCAGTGTCATGAATATTCATTCACCGGGTAAATTGATGTCAAGTTACTATTCAAGACAGTGCAAAACTTCCTTGCTTTTTTCCCTAGAGATTTAACTACCAGGACACGGTGAGTCCAGCACCTAAGCTACATCTGCTTGAATAAAAACTTTATCCCAAGGTGAGGGATGTCAATATGTTTGTGTCAGCTGTTCCTTCCTGCCACTACTGACTGAATAATCACCTGCTTTTAGAGCTCATTAGCCGGCAATTAATTGACAAATAGACAGGGTGGCTGCAAGCAGCAGTGACTTTTGCAGCAGCACCTCCCCTCTATTTCTGCAGCTTAGCACAGCCAGCTTGTCCCACCTTTGAAGGGAAACAACTCCAGGAAAGAAGTGAGTCTGTGGAAATTTCTTCCTATTGGGAGAAAACGCTTTTTTTTGCTGCTATTATAAAGCAACACAGATATTAAGGCAGCAAATCCCTCGTTCAAAATGGAGTCTACAGAATAAGGTGCAGAGAAACCCAGTTCCCTGCTGTGACCACCAACACAAGCAACAGTTACTTAAAACCTTGCCTACAAACCATATCCTGGCAGAGTGGAGAGATAGGTCTGGTCTACATTTAAGATACGATAACTTACTTATAGCTATATAGGAATTAATTTTTTTCCACGCCGGCAAAAGCCCTACAAAAAAAAAAGTTACACTGGCCAAAAATGAGAGACAAACAGAAAAGCAGACTGATCTTTTGGGGCAACCAACTTAAACTGGGTCCAAACAACGCTCCCAAGAAATATAACCTGTCTTCTCTTCAAGTTTGTAAAGACAAAATTACCAGTTTCAAGTACAGAGCTGAAAAAAACTACACTCGTAACAGGACACCCTAAAAGATGGTGTTGCCTTCCCCAGTTCCAGCATAGGCAACAAATCTCATGGGGGGAGGAAAAAATCCCAAATTAAAAATACCCTCAATATAAGGTCAAAGAAATCAAGTGAATTCAGAAATCAGCATGCAACAAGGACTTGATTACAGTCAGCAAATGAAGTAAAGAAGAAATGAACCGCAAGGAAAATAACTGAAAACGAGGTGGGGATGGTGAGGCACAAAATCCTAAAAAAACCCACAGACCACCCTCAACATAAGGGAGGAGAAATCTCAGCTCTTGCTCACTTTGCTTTAACCAAGTGCACAAAATCACATGCTTTCATTCCTGGACAAAAACTGTAAAAGAATGTAAGAAAGAAGACTGCCACACAAAATAGGGCATTTTGATTTCTCAAGTCAAAACTTCATGACACATTTTTTTAAAGGGGTCACTTTTCCTCAAAATACCAAGTAGTTTTCCTCACTCCCTCCAAATGCAGGTTATTTTCTTTATAATTTTCACCTCTGCGCTGTTGAACATAATGGGACAAATAATACATGATGCACAAATAAGTCATAATGCTCCATGCAAGTTATTAGCAGTGAAATGCTGAATGTGTGATAAGTCTAGACCTGAAAGTGAAATATTCCTCCTAATTAAAAATCAATTATTAAAACCAGTAAAGAATGAAAAAGAAAAAAGGCTCACTCACCGAACTCATAATGAAATCCTGGAAACTTCAGAGTTATTTGAAAAGCAGAAAGAAACCTTCAACATCTATATTTAACTAAAGACTCTATTGCGGGTTTCTTGATTTTATGATTAAGCAGTTCCGTGAAAAATTGTTTCTGGTATCTTTAGTGCTTTTATCTCTTCATTCCAAATGGTCATGCACATGAATTAGACAGCATTCAAATGGGGAAGGCAAGAACAAACCATTACTCTGGCTCTGGAAAATCAAAGTACATGGATGCCCTGATGTGGCCCCGAGGTGACACAGGGATGATAAGCCCAAAACCACCAGCCCCTGAACTCAGATCCGAGTGCAAGATGTTCACCCACAATGTTGTTCAGTGACAGCTCTTTTCCAGTAGCTGGTTTTAACACATACAAACTTAGACCAGGGTGTGCAAATAACTATTTCCAACCAATTTATGTTCAGTTATGGAAAGTTTTCAAATGTAGAACAGCTCAGAAGCAGCTCAAAATCACAGCACCTGTTGCACAAGCTTGGACAAGCAGAAATTCCCAGTTTTCTTTTTCTGTAAATCTAAGATATGTATTCATACCCCCAGCAGTGACAGATTAAATTAACGAGCATTACTGAAGAGATCTGAATCCCATTATTGGAGAAACTACACCGGTATTACGCATTATCATAAATATTCAGCATCTGCAATCAAAAGAGGGCTTTGGTGTTTACGTATATAATAAAGTTTTAATAATTCACTATCAATATTTCACACGGAGTGCTGCCACCTCTTCCTTCTGGATAAAGGAAAAAATACATCCAGCATTTAAAATCCACAACCACTCAACTGGGAATGAAAAAAATCCCTTGTACAGAGGAATGCCCGTGGCCAGTATTTTTCCAAGAGCCAGGGGCTCTGGGCTCCATCCGCCTGCGGAAGGTAGGTGGGTGGCCAGGGCTGCCTCCATTTTGTGTCCCCGCCGGGGCAAGCTCCAGCCTGCCGACCCCACACACCCTCCCCTTCTCTGTAATGTGCACCCCGTGGTGCCTGCCCAAAATCTGGAGTACTTAGGCTACGAAATTCTCAGGAGTTTTCCTCAGAAAACTGGGAAAAACTCAAGCGAGCATTCCCTGAGGACGTGTGGGCCTCACCCAAGGGCGGCTCATGGCACCTCCAGAGCGCCATCGCAGCCCCTCAGATATCGGCAGTCACACTCTAAGCCGTAAAACTGTCATATTTGGTATTTTACCCGTCTCACAAGCAAGGGGGTACGTTGTTATCCTTCCACTGGAGATTAAAGGGTGTGGGATTGGGGTTCTGGACACAGGGGCTGCAGCAGATCCCCTTGTGGTCTCCCCCGTCCAGCCGCAGCCGGTTCCCTGAGGGACCCACCACTGCCCAAACCCGGCCTGCCACAGCAGCTTATCAAGGGCCCTGAGGGCACCTGTGCTGAGAACGGTGGGAAAAGCCCCAAAGGACAGCAGGGGAGGAAGAGGGATGGAGAAGCAGAGAAGAGAAGCAGAGCCAGCCTCCTGGGCTGCCACCACCTCAGCCCACCCTGAGGGGTGGGAGAGCAAAGAGTCCGTGGCAGGAGTGGGACAGCAGGAATTTCAATTGCCAATATATTCATTTCAATACATAAAATACAAGGAAAATCCCAACTTGACCCACGGCACAGGTTCATCCTAACAGCTGCAGAGGGAGAGCCACATTATCAAGTGCCACACTGAGCAGATATCAACTTCTGAAGTACAGTCCAGCTGAATAAATACCATGGAAAGTTAATAGCCAAATCCTTTCAGCAGCAGCAGTGCTCTGGGAACCTGATTGGAATTTGAACATTTGCATTGATTTATATTTTTTTTTATTCGATGTTACCAGCTGGGAGCAAGTGCTGTAGAGGAGATACAGGAACAGCTCTGCAGAAACAGGAACAGCTAGGGAAGGATTACCTCCAAAAGGATTATCTTTTAAACAAAGAAAAATTTGGTATACTGCAAACAACTAACTCAAATCAAAAGAAACAGATTAATCCAACAGGATTAACAGGTAAGGCTGCCCTGTACTTTAATGTCCAGACACACAGCTGAGGAACATGAAGGGTTTTATTAAGGGTGCAGTTCTGAAGCACCTTTTCATGGTCCAAAATAAGGGCTGCCTGTTCAGTTGAAACAAAAGCTTTGCTAACTCATCCTGCAGCTTCCCAAGCAACAGAGATCTCCTGTCTTTTTACAGAGCCCTTTCCTTTACCCTTACATATGTAAGCTCTGATCATCCAGTCCTTTTAACTCCCGCCAGGAAGGAAGATTAGTCGCTGCCTGCACCACTCCTGCGCTGTGAAATTTCCAGAACTGAACACTTTTACTTCCCTCTGGGAGGCAGGGGAAGTCACAGAAAACTGGAATCAAGCTCCTCGTGGGTTTTTCTTTCCTGAATTGTTAACACTCATGTAAGCTTTTACGGCCATGGTACTACAGGATTACAAAAAACAAAAGAGCATCGATCTACTAAAAAAAAAAAAACCCATGTAGCATCCATGTATCTGGAAACAATACACACTCTATGTGCTTGAGCACCCCTCCCTTACTAGTAGGCATGTTGGTAGTATCTCTTACCTGCACCAAAGATTTGTATTGAAATCTGTTTGAGTATTCTGGCAAACAGAATGATGTAAGCAAAAAACTTGAAAACATAAAAATATTTTTCTTTAGAAAAGCACAAAGACAAAGCCTCATTCATTTACTAAAATTATTTTTACTGTGTTTTAATAATTTCTTTTTAAATTGTTTATTTAACATATATTTGAGGTTCCCCTGGGGTAAATTAAAAATCTTAGATACTTAAAAACACAACATAAGTTCAGTTCCTTTCTGTTTCACTCAGCCTCATACACAGGTCAGCCCCCACTCTAATCCAGAGGTGAAACCGAATTCAGCAGCAGCCACAAACCTTGCCTCCTGGTGATGTGAAAGATTATCAACTCTAGTGTGTTTTCCCATCTAATAATTTTACATTTTCAACTTCTGAATTTACCACCTATTATTTTATAACAAACTAATCACTGCACTGGTCCAACATGTATTTCACAGTTATTTAAAAGTGAATTCAGCATTAAGCAAAGACTCACCTCCTCCACCTCCAAGAAGGCTGGAATTGGCTGCAAAAAAAACAAAAGGAGAATCATTAGCATTGAACTTCCAAAATACAGGCAGAGCCAAACCAGATGTTTCACATGAGATTTTCCATTGTTTCTGTAACTTTGCTACTCTTCACCAACCCAAAAACCTCTAATGCAAAAACAATCATTTATGTAAACTGCAAGTGTAATAAATAAATAAAACAATAATACAACTACTAAAGCTAATGCATTGAATAGCTTACGAAATTACAACCTTGCATTTAAAATTCTATAAACCATATACCTTGTGATCACCAAATGAACTAAAAAAAAAAAAATATTGCAGAGAAACTTCAATAGACTTTGATGGAACTTTTGATTAGCTCTCCTTGTTTTCTATGCCACGGGACCCTTGAGGATGAGAAACCCTGGCCCTATAAAAGGGTGTTTTGCCATTGTAGGCAATGAAGTTGGGATTTCCCTCAGCCTGCTTAATTGCCTCTGCACTGTAACCACCTGGCTACCCAGGCCAGAGCTTGATAAATCACTTATGGAAAGCAATTTTCAGAGCGTGGTGATACAAGATGGTCCTTCAAATTAAGCTTGCACAACTGGAGCCAAGCCAAACATTCTCCTTTCACTGCCTAGGCAGAAACAGAAGGAAAGCCCAAGCTTCTAAACCTGCCCTTTTTGGATGTGGGGGAAACAAATCCTGTTGTATTGGAATGAGGATAAAACACAGCATAAAAGCATAAGGGATAGACACAGGTATTCTTTATTACTTCCTGATGAAGTGAAGGAGAAGTGATACCTCAAACCATTTACATAAAATTGACAGTTATCTTTGTCTTCTTCATTTCTTTTTCAGATATTCTACAAACACCTTCGACTGAACATCCAATTTCAGCTCAACCCTTTGCAGCCAGCTTTCCCGGACACTGCAGCAAAAATGTCTTCCTCAGAAAGCTGGATTTTCCCCTAGAATACTACACCCAAGATCCAAGATTTTTAAAAGCAACATATACCATTAATAATATTGTCTTACAGTGACTCAAAAAGTACCTCTATATTACTCAAAATGCAACGTTTTTACACACAAAAAAATTAGTAGTTTCATATCCAACACAGCTGACCATATCAAAGCCAAATAAACTGCAAGCTAAGTTAGTTATCCATCCTAAGATTGGCTGTTCCTACACTCACTGAGGGATTGAATCAAGACCAGGATCTAGAGAGATGTTCTCGAGCATTTTTCTGGTCCAAGTCTGGTTATAATACTCTGGAATACTAAATGGAGGAAAATGGGGCAAACTGTTTCAGAAACAAAGTAATTTGGAGACATTTTGAAAGAAATGCCTGTTTGGAGATACAGAAAGTTTGGAGCAACAGGCACAAAATGGAAAATTTTACAAAAAAGAGCAACACAATCATCCATGTGTGACGGACATCTCTTGGCTCTCCTCTTTAAAGTACTAGCAGGGAACAAATATTGCCATTTATAAAGTGCCTTTGACAAAGACATAATGGTAGGGATAATGTGTGCAGACATATTGCAAAGAAGGCCAGTGAATGTTGATCTTCCTGTTCTGGCCCTCAGTGAAATTCACTATTAAACAAAGAAACAAATTAAAAACAGCCCTGTGTATTTTCACAGCAGTTTCCAAAGGGCTCCTGCAACAGGTAACATCACCTTCCCTGCAGTAACAAGTGTTTATCTGCAACAGATATCAGCACAGTTCTTATCGGGAGAAAATAAAAGTAACAAAGTGTCATCTACTGCCAGGAGCCTGCTATTCCAGCTCTTATTTTTTGGGCACTGTAGAATACACCTACAATTACCATTCTAATTCTTGCATGAGTCAAATTCTAGGATTTCTGTTACTATGTTTCAGAGACCCGAGGCACAAAGCTAAAACCTGCTATACCTCACTTGAACCTAAGTTTCCACTGCTAAAAAAAGTTCCTTGGGATACCCAGCCAACATTCCCACTGCAAACTCTCATTCAATGGCTTCTCAGAGAACTATGTTTCTCTCATTAAGGTCTCCTGACAATGTTCATCTTTCCAATATGTTCTAAAACTTCTTAATAACGTATAATATAAGTCAGCACCACACACTTCTCTATAGAAACAGCAAAAACAGTTCAAACAGATTTTTGGCTGCAGTGCATCTACTTCAGCTATTGAAATTGCAGTAATAATTCATGGGCACTTTTTTAAAAGAATTCTGCTTGCCTAATAGAAAGGATACCAAACCATTTTCCTATGATCCCAGGAAAGAACAGATATATTTACAGTCTCATTTCTAGAAAACTTGTCACTCAAAAAGCAAGAACTTGCAGATTTTTCCGCCTGTCCCCGAAAGGTTCAATAAAACCCACCTCTCTTTCCATCTCTGGGAAAGCCTTGCCATGACAGAAGTAACTTGTCACTTAGCACCTAATGAATATTGTCCCAGCCAGAGCTCCTCCAGGAGGTCAGCGCAGCCCCACGGCTGCAATCACATCACATCATGTTGGAGCAAGCACGGCCTCTCCTCTCCGTCCCTCTGTGTTTACCTACAGCTGTGTTTTGTCCGTCAGTGCTCCCAAACAATCCAGCCTTGGAAAACACTTTGGAAGCAGCCCCTGCCGTAGAGGCTCAGCTATGGGTTGACTCTGAGCAACCTGGTCTAGTGGAAGGTGTCCCTGCCCACGGCAGGAGAGCTGGAACAAGATGTTCTTTAAGGTCCCTTCCAACCTAAACCATTCCATGATCCTATGGCTGTAGATTGTAAATCCATCCTGACTAACCCCTTGTCCTTACTTCCCTATATGAGAGCTGCACAAAATTCTTAAGTCATAGCAGACTTGGAGTGAGAGGAAACACTGAATTGCTACCAAGTTACCAAGGCAAAGAACAGCAAAAGAAAGCAAACAAGAGGAGCTCCAAAGAACTGTGAGGTAAAGCCTTCCTGCACCTCATTGCACCGCCCGTGTCACCCTTCCAAACTGACCCGCCCAACCTTCCTAAAATTGCCTCCTCATGAACTGCAGTCCACAACAGATTCCTGGGCATTAACTCTGAAAATCCACTCACAACACAAACCTTGCAATATCATTTTAGTACGTACACAGAGTGGTCAGGCAGCCAGCAGATCATGGACTGCCTCGCCAGACTGAAACACGACACATGCTGATAAAGCCCCATTCAGAACAGTTCACTTGGAGATGGACAAGAGGCAGCAGAGGTAGGAGCTCACCTAATTCTAAATATTTTTGCCTCCACCATTAACACAGGCTGAATACACCAGCGTATGTGACAAAGAAGAACTGGACATGAATGGTTTTCAGTCTCAGCCTTCTTAATGAGTTACATCATATACCTTTCCAACACTTTTTTGGCTGAATAAGCAGAGCAGGAACTCTGGCACAGGTATTAACACTTTCCTCAGTGTCCTCTTTACAAGAACTTTCTTTGCCAAAAGCTGAGGTTACTTGAAATTTAGTGGAGCGCAAATGGACACTGAAGAAGCTCCCCTTAAATGAAACCAAAAATCTTTCTGTGCTGATAACCAAAAGGTGAAGAAGGATGTGAGTATGGGTTGGTTAAACAGACATTTGCAGACACAGAAGTAGTTTTTCTGCTGTCAGTTCTGTGGCATGTTGAGAACAGGGAAGATGTGAATAGCAATTTTTGTGATGTCTCTGGAGATAACACACTTTTAGCTTTGTTAACAACATAGCTGACTAACTCTGGGTACTTTTTGTTGGCATATACTCATCTGACAACATTTTAAAAACGTAAATTCTCCTGGGAACATGTCTTTGTCAAGTATTAATGGCACTAGTAACTTAAATTGACATCTATGTTATGCAGCCATGCATCTGTCAGTATAATAAAAGTATACTCTTAAAAGATTACTTGATATTGTCTGACTTTGGCAGCAGATGTTTGAGCTTATTTTGATGTAAAAAAGATTGAATATTTTTGTCAATACTTTCTAATTGTGAAATTTATTCAAGGAGACATCTTTATAACTGGCAGTATCGTAAGATGCAAGGCATTCTATTGCCTCAGACACCATTTTTATTCATCAATAAAACATCATAACAGGCAGCTGGTGAGCAGAGCACCAGTAATTTATGGAATGGGAAGCTACATTTCTCCTACATGTTTTGTGAGACATCCTTACCTGCCACTGCATTTTGTTTCATCTTCTCTTGAGAAAGCAGAGAGAATAAAGAGGAGTGAGATAACAACTGCACCTTGTACATCCAACCATTTTTAACAGGAGATGTGTTTGGCTGCCTTAGAGTAAAAAGCTTTAGGCTCAAAGGACATGAAGTAATTTTGAAGCAGGTATAGCAAATAAAATACAGCCCCATACACTGTGCTATAGCCACCACTCTAATTAACTTTGCTCAAAATGTTTCCTTGCACACAAAGCCCCAGCAATCAGGACAGGTAAAATAATATTCTAATAGACTGGGCCAGATTGGCAAAGTTAGATAAGTGCCTAATGATGGAAAACAGAGACTACTGGAAATCAGAACACCACTAGGCCTTCAAAAGAAGACTGACTTAAAGCATTTAGGCACATCAGTAACGTTCCACCATTAGCATCTTCTGACACCCTGTAAATCCCTTCAGATACTCTCAATACCCACTCAAAGACTTAAGCTTCACTTATTAAGAAATCTCTTCCTCTTCTGCCCACAGAACCCTCTGCAAACAGAAGTGAACATCTACCCAGTCTTACTTGATTGCTAATAAGAAATACCAGCTTTTCAAGCTCTCTTTGTAGAAAGCCAGGGTCTCCAGAAGCACGACCAACCAACTCAGCTTATCAAGCTTCCACCACCTCTGCTTTAGCAAAACAGAGGGCTTGGGAGACAACAGAAAGGCACTGAATTTCCCAAACCTTACCTTTCATTTCCTCACATACCCAACGTGCACGGCACGAGTTCGTCCAACTTTAAAGATAAATCAAATCTGTGCAATCAGGAGCACAGGTTTGGAACCAATAAGATGGATTGTGGCTTACCTGTCATACAACCTGTGCTGTTCTATCCTCCCCTCCCCGCCCCTCACAATTCCTGTACAGAGAACAAATCGTTAAAACCAAGTTCTGCCACCTCTGCAAATAAAGTAGTCATTATCTCCAATTTCAAGCTTGTAAAGGGTATTTCATAGGTAGATTAAGGGGGAAAAAAATAATCACCATACTAGTAAGTGCTCTGGAGTTGATCCTGTCAAGGAAATTGCCTTCACAACATTCTGAATTCAATAAGGAAACAATAACTGTCATAACTTCTCAGTTATTTTTCTTCTTCTAATACATTACCAACTCAATACACAACCTGCATTTATGCAACAAAGCTATTTTTAAAAGTTATACATTACATCCATTAAGCTTAATCAGTCCTATGCAAAGCATGTCTGAAATCTGATATGAAGAGGGAAAAAAAAAAAACAACAAACCAAACAAAACCCACCAAACCCATGGCAGGCAAAGCAACACGGGGTGGAAATGAGCACACAGCTATCAGGCTGGCATTTACAATTTAGAGTACATTGGAGGCATAACTTCAAAGCAGAGGGAGCAAAGTGACAGGGGTTTTTTTTTGCCATACAGCGAAATACAGTAATTGCTTTAATGCAGGGTGAGAGAAAATTAACAAAAATTGAGGTTGACTACCACATCCTGAGAAAAACCCAGAAGAGATGGTGGTTAGCCCAAGTACTTCCTAAACTCTGCTGTATAAACTTCCATATGGACTGGAGTTCAGACTCCAGCTTTAAAAGAAGCCTAAACTTTGCAGTTGCCTGAGGTCTCCAAATCACCACAATTGCTTCTTGGAGGGGAAGTCAGACAACCACAACAAAAAACATGACTTAAAAAGAACATCCCCCCCAAAAAAACACTTGTTTTGAAGAACAGTATTCCTCAGACCTTCAGTCCCAAAGGCAATTCTACAAAACATTGCCATGTGAAACCCCTCAAAAACAGTAGTTCACACTTTCATAGCAATGAAATCCATACCCTTCATGCCCATGCACTGGAGTTACTTTCAGCTAGACAGAAACTATCCCAAAATCTATTCCAAACCAAGGGAAAGAAAGTGATGCCTAAGGAGGAGGTTTCCTGCCAGCACCTCAGTTAGAAGAACCTGTTTGATGGGGCTGATCTCATTCTTGGGAGGAGGAAGACGACAGAGTTGTCGAATCAGAAGCTGCAGTTTGAAAGGAAGGAGTTACAAGAGGCTAAAAGGGACTGCTCAGCTCAGAAACGTTGTTTGTGTGAGCCCCTTTGCTCGTTTTCCACATTCCTCTCACTGTGTCCAGCAATTAATCGAGATTTCATCCATTTTGTGTGTCAATTCATGGTTTGCTCAGCCACTTAAAAGTTGCCTTGTAAATCAGGAAGGCATTTTACAATCAGGCTGAGTTGAAATGTAAAGCAACAGGAACTTCTTTCAGGGCAGAATAATGAGGAAAATAATATCCAGCCAATACAGCCAATTCCTCATCTCACAGTTTAGGCCATTTGTGTGGTTTGTAAATGTAACATTAAAGGGAATCAAAGTGCTGCAGTGTATAATTCATCCATTTAAGTAGAATCACCATCAATATTTAAAAGCCTATGCAAAACAAGAGCAAGAGGTGGTCTTAAGTTCTACCTGCACAATTAGAAGAGTAGTTTTGGTAGCAATTATTTCAAAATAATTACTGACGTTTATATAACTAATGCATCTTTCCAGTATCCCAGAAGTACTAGAGCATATTAACTGGAAAATAGAAAAAAAAAAAAAATCAGAGTGAAGCTTCTTTGACTTTTCTTTGCTTTTGTCTTTTCAGAATTACAGCCAGCTCAGAACCTTCCAAAGTCCACCT
>JAWWLV010000121.1:6266544-6278857 GCA_035041135.1 Platyrinchus mystaceus | reverse complement strand
AGAAACATTAATATTCAACATCCAGGCTTCGAAACAATACAAAAAACCCTCTAATTTGTTATGAAATCAAAGGCCACAGCTGAAAAGTAGCAACCTGGGGCCTTGCCCTGCTGTTTTTCCACGGGGTAACCAGCAGGAAGAGTTTCCCTGTGCTGCAGGCACACCCTGAGCTGCTCCTGGTTTGCTCACAGGCAGGGTCAGCCCTGGCTCCAGCTGCAAGTGGTACAAGCCCCCACACCACTGCTTTTCTTAGGGTAATGACACTTAGGAACAATATTCAGCTTTAAAAAAGAGGGAAAAAAAAGGCACACCTGATGCCCCCCTACCAAAAAAAAACCAGCCCTGGTGTTTTTTAGCAGATTGTTGATTGACTTTTTTGTTGGGTTTTTTTTTTTCCCAGCTACAGAGACAAGACTTCACTTGCAAATTTTGCCTCAAAGTTAGAGGAAGGCAAGGTGTTATTGCACTGTTTTTGCAAGAGCAGCCTGGGAGGAAGATTTTGACAATGAATTACAAGCTCCTGCAAGCAACGAGCGCAGACTTGCAGGATCTGAGGATGCTGCAAAGCACGGGAGGAGGGTCTGCTTTAAAACGCGTCCAACTGGGTGAGCACAACACGCTCTGCATATGAAAATGTTGCATCACCTCTCCAGTGATCCTTTCTTTATATAGCCTGAAATTTGAAGCAGCTCCTGCTGTGGTCAGTGGGAGCCACATGGCAGGAGAAGCAGAGAATCTGGTTATGTATTTGACTTTTTAAGGTTTTCAAACACAGGCCCAGACTGTTGCTACAGGGCTAAATATTTGTGTAACGACGGTCACGTCCCGTATATTCCCTTTGTAAGGCAGAGTGGATCTTAATAACCTCGGTATTTCAGTCAGACCAAGAATAATGCACTTCAGCAAAATATGGACTGGGCATTGCATGCTGTCCCAAAGAACACAGTCCCAAATATTTCTATACACTGCTGTCAAATATACTATCCATACTTTATCTTCAATGGTTGTTTCAAGAAGTTAGACCCTAAAAAAAAAAAAAGTATCTCAAGAAACCATAAAAGGCAGAAAGAATAAAATGTAGCTATCAACTTACGCTATCAGAGACATCAGAAATTGCCCCTTTTATGATAAAAGTAAGTCAGCTTAGTCAGAGGGAGATGATAGATTATCTTCTCCATTTTACTGTCCCTGGAACGGACAGTCTGTGACACAGCTTAAAGTGGAGAAACGTAAACTAAAGTTTGAAAAAATATGGGGGGTGTAGGGGGGGAGAAATAAAAAATTACTGTCAGCTTCCCATTTTCACATGCTCTGAAAACTTTAAAAACTCCATTCAGGAGCTTTAAAGAAAAGGGAGATCACAAGTAATCGAAATGATGTGAAGGCCTGGTGATGCTTTCAAAGGCGTGACAGAGCCAAGGGCCCACAGGAAATCCCTGGCAATGACAGGTTTCAGATGGTGGGGTACAATTCTTTGTTCCTGTCAGTTTGTGGATGGTTTCTAATCTTTCCAAGCTGCAGAAGCTCATGGTTCAGGACTCATCTCACCAACCATCAAGTCAGACCCGTGCTGTGCATTTACTTTCCTACCAAACAGCGCCCTGCCCCTCGTCTCCCTGCTCATCAGCTCCTTGGCTGCCTGAGAAATAAAGCAAGCAGTCAATCTGTTATACTCTCAAGGCCCCTCTTTAATACTAAGATTACAGGCACTTCTTAACGATGGAGGAGATTAAAGCCATTACCCAAAAAAACTGTGGTAAATAGGCACTGGTGTTACAAGGCTGTGCATCCGAGCAGATAAAATCTCGCAGAAGCAGCATTAAGGGTTGGATGAAAAACTTACTGGGGTCAGGCTGGACAAGTAGCTTTGAGTTTCTGTGCAGCACAACAGGAGGGCAGGATGTCGTGGTGTCCCACACCAATAATGCCAAGCAGACAGAGAAAGGATCACCAAGCTGCAACACCTGATCAGTAACTTCATCCGCTGTCCATCAGCATGCCATCCTTAAAATTTCCCACCCTTGCTTCTGGCTAATCCTACTGATCCATTTAGATATGGGAATGCTGCCTGTATCCAGCAGGACTCACGCTTACCTTGTCATTGACGGCCATTCCCAGTTAGACAACACATTCCAGCTGTCTGGAGAGGACATGAGTTTTGGATGCAGATCAGAAGACCACACGTGGAAGGCTCATGACAGGGAGAGTCAAGCACTGTTGAGTGGCACCGTGGGACACCTGTGTTTTGTGAACTCAAGATGGATGATGTGAATCCACCCTCCAGTGGCAAAGATGCTTGTGGTTAATTCACCATCATCACCACAAGCACTTGCACCACAAATCCCTCCAGCTGCAGCCATGACCTGACACTGCAAGGACTGCTCCTGCTTGCTATTTTCTTTAATATTTTCTTTCACTGCCTCTGGTAACAGTTTGTCCACTGATTCAAGAGAAACAAAATAAGCCCCTCTGCCTGGGCCCACAACTCAATCACAAACTATTTTGTGTATCACACAAAATATTCTCAGTGGAAGCCTCAATAAAAAGGACTCACGAATCAGAGATTAGGATTGAGTAAACAAATAAAAAAAAATCCTATGAACAATTCCTCCAGACAAACAGACTAAAGATAAATTTGGGAAAGCTGATTAATCACTTCAAAGTATGCTGCTCCATTTTAGGTTTTTTCCTTCCTATTTCTGATTTCCTATTTTTTTTTCTTTCCTATTTCCATTTTTAAAGTGTTGCTCAAATAAGGACTGCAATGGTTTTGGTTTACCAATCTTTCTGTAAGGAAAAAAGGGAAACAAATACATGTGGCCCAAAAACCACTCTGGGATGAACGTGTTGAATCACTTTTCTCCCAAATGTTGCACTTCCTGAAACCATGAGTTAATATCTTAATAAGCCATGAGTTCATATTTTAATGAGTTGTTATTCCCTCTATACTTCAACACAAGCAAAATTCCAAGTCTTAAGAAACTCCAAGCTTTCACATAGACCTTTTGAATCCAGGAGGTGACTCCCAGTGATCAATTCCGCACCTAGGGAACACAAACAGGGACGCAACAATCTAATCTGTGCAGAGCAAACACTTTCATTTCATTATTCTAATACTGCTGGAGTGACTTATGAGGCAGCTGAGCACTTCTGAAAAAGGTACTAAAGAAAACAACGACGAAATTAGGCAAAGTACAAATGTTGTTTATAGGATTACAGAGACCAGTAATGTCAAAGGATATTACAGGCAGCTAAGGCCATATATAAGCACATCTGTGAGGCAGGTAAAGCATGTTTTTATAGCTGCTCACAAAAAGAAAAAGATGAATCATCTTTTAAAGCTCTCTATAAAATTACTTCTCTAGTGGCAATTAATAGAGAGAGGCCCCAGAACACCAGTCACGTGCTCTAACCATCAGGGAGGGTAAATTAAATGACAATAAAACCCCCCAAAACTTTACTTAATATGGAGAATTGTATTTTTTCTTTAAAAGCAGCTGCAACAACCTCATCCTTTATAAGCACATTAGCAAAGAAACAGTTCAGTGGAGCTGGAGATCTTCCGTCCCTGAAGCATCAGGTGGGTAGATTACAACCCAAATCCCACACGAGTAAATACGTTCTGTAAGTTTATCATCATTCTTTGCAGGAAAAGATGCCCTGTTAATCTATGTATTACTTTCAGGAAAAGATGTCTTGTTAATTTATCTCTAATAATGCTGTGATCTAAGAATATCACTTGTAAAACCCACAAACAGTCCAAAAATGTTACCAGGACACGTAACATTAACCAGAGGCAGCAAAACCCACAGTGCTCTGGCTGGAAGAAGGGACTGCCCAGTTTTCCTTCCCCTGAAGTCTCAGTCTTTTCTTTATACTTCAAACAAATTAAATCTACTGCAATTAATGATTATAGTTTTTCCTTCAATCAGCCCATGCTCCTCTAGGAAATTAACTTAGCTATTAAAAGCCTAAAGGCTGGAAAGGAACCTAGTTAGATGAGTTTTACCTCCTCTGTACTGCCTCTGTAATCAAATGCAGTTTCCCCACCAGTTTAATTCTAATCAGTTTAATTACTGAAAATTACAACAGAAAGAAAAAAAAAAACCTTTTACTTCTTGCACCAGAACAAAGGAGAAAAGCTACACGTGGTAGGAAAGATAACTGCGTGGCAACACTTCAATACTGCACGTGAGGGAGAGGAAATGACCAAAAATAAAGGCAAATTCCAATATTCCTTAGACAACAGACTGAGGAGGTGGAGATGGAGCTACAAGAAGAAAACTCAGCACAGGCAACTTCCAAGGTGTGGAATTCAGGGAAGATTTTATTACTTCAGTGTTACAACACCTTCATTACACGGGGCTTGTGTAGACCCACTGAGTCTTGATCTCTACTTCCTACCCCCTCTTTCGGCCCAATAGGAAAGCCTTTTTACTGCAATATAAAAATAGTGAGATGAAAGGTGTCTTAAAAGCAAGTCTATTAGAAAGACACGCTGCTACACAGAAATACTTAGAGAGTAAGAAGGTTTCCTTCACTTGATTTCCACAGCAAAAGTATTTCTTACTGTCATGACACTCTCTGTTTAAAAAGAAATTATTTTGTGGTGTGTTCCTCTCACCTCTTGCCACAAGGAAACAGAAAGAGCTGATCAGAGCAACACAGGACAGCATCATGCCTTTATTTCTTCTGAAATATCCCACATATAAAACAAATCCGTTCCTTGATCGTATCTAATTTCCATTTATCATTTCTCCTCTTTGGCCATAATGGCTTTGCTGCCTATTTGACAATTTTAAGGATCTCCACCAAGGCCACTTTAAATCTTCTTCATCCAGATGACTAATCCCAGTAATCCCATTTAAACTGCTAGTTTACATTCTACTAATACTGCAAAGCCATCTGACCTGTGTAAGGAAGGGGTAGGAACATGCTGGTGACTCTTACTACAAGACACTGTGATCCCTGTACAAGCAAAACTGCCATAAACCAAGGATTGGTATAAGAGACAGACCAGCACCTAAAAGCCTAAAAGTATTTAGAACAAATTATTTTATTTTTGCTGAATTCAGCAATCAGCCAGCCTTGTGTCCTGTGATGGGAGCTGCAGAAAAGAGGAATTCTGGCTCACCACAAAAATCACAATCCTTCTCCAGAAAGGAAACTTCTTAAATCCAAGGCAAGTTTTTAACTAATTATGCTCACAGACTTTTAATAATGGAAACTGTGGGAAGTAGTGGGTGGAGGGAATACCACAGCAGTGCTTATAAGCATCCTGGGATCTGCACAGAAACACGGAAAGGTGAACTATATAGACTTCAACAACAGGCAAATCGTGCATGTTCTGAGGGAAATATGTCAAAACACGTGCTCTTCACAAGGTCCCCTTCTGTGCCAAGATGTCTGTGGCCACGAGGACTTTAAAAATTCCCTCAGTTATGTAAGGGAGTGCAGAAAGCAGCAGCATCTTGCTGAGCAAACACACCAAGGGCTGTGTCTGAGTCTACAGAGCTCTCCTGGAAAGACTGTTTAATCAAGGAGACGGAGACAGGAGCTCCCAGGGTAGAGAATCCTGCTACTTATGCTAAATGCAAGTCACTTATTCACCACCTTTGTTCAAAAATACCTGGCTTTGAAGGTTTTAAAGGCTCTAGTGTTAATCTGATCAAGTGTAGCTAAAAGGACAACACACCTCAATCAAAGCTTTTAAAAGTTCTGGACTTAGGTAAGATGTCCTCAAGTACCTGACCCACTCCAAAATGCTTTATCACAATCAATTAAGAGAATATTTTATAAAGCCATTTCCCAAGTTTTTCCTGGACTTTCTTCTCTCACAAAATGGGGAAAGCTGCAGAGAAGTACCTTGTTAATCCTGAAGATCCTGGTTTTTGAAGCAATAATAAAACCTCCAGTGATTACAAGGGGGAAAGAATTTCAATATTCCAGAAGCATGAATCTACTAGCAGTACCTCCTTAAAAGCTGAGGGATTTTTTTTTCCTCTGCTCCATTCATGATAAAATTTGGTTTTCCTCTGCAGAATCAGCAGTTAGAAAACAGAATAAGGGGAGAGGAACAGAGGAGGAAAAAGAGCAAACCAAGAAACAATCACAAAGAAACACATAAAGGCTGTGACACAAGACTTCTTCTGTCTCCTTTTTTCCCCCCAAGAAGACACACCAATGTATCTATATTTTCCATTCACATTACACATTTTGAGTACACCTCTAGGAAACACTTTATAAAAGAACTGTGGTTATGAAATCAGCAGTAGATTTTATAAAAATCAGTTGTATGTGTTAGTGGGGGATATTCCAGGGGTGCCTTTCCTGTAACAGAGTGCAGAAGGCCCCATCAGGACGCGCAGTAACTGCATCTCACATGGCAGGATGAAATGCAATGTTACACATGACATATTCCACCATTACCATTTACAAATTCATCTTCAAAAGAACAAAACTGTATTTGTTTGGACCATCTAACTAGTTCTTTAAAAGGAAGAAGAAGCAGCTGAACTGGAATTGAAGCAGTCCATGGTACTTTTATGACAGGATATTAACATCCCCTCCAGCACTGCCCTCTCACCGAAGCCGAGATCTCGAGTGCATCACCTCTGGTGTGCAAAACAGCCTTTCAGGAAGATGAATTCACCCATTGGTGGGCCCAAAGGATCCTTGAGAAGAATAAATGCACTTAACCTGCCTTTCCCGTTCTTCACAATCGATAATTCCAGCAGATGCCCATTTGGACGCTCAAGTCCCTTTCGTGCAACCTACGGAGCTCCCGTGGGCTCCAACCAAAGCACAGAAAGCTCTCATGCCACAACCACCATGAGGGTCGGGGCTGACTGAACAGCCAGGCTTAAAAAAGATTAAATTCCCTAATCTGAGAAGCACTGTTGAAGCAGAAGACCGGATAAGTCTCAAGCATAGTTTCAGAAAACAAATCTTGCAGCTCAGCAATTCTACTTTTTACTGTAAGGGATGTTATGACAGCTCCACAGTGGATTCATATTTAAATAGAACTTTAGTCCCCCCTTGCATCCTCCAAAACATCCATCACTGTAACTTCAGCCTTTTCATAATTTAAATGAATAATCTTTAGCTCGTAAGTGCCGCTTTGGTCTGTTTTGACAGACAGAATTAATACCTCTTGCAGTTACTGTTGGAAAGTACTGGAAGCCCCAGTTATCAGATGCTCTGACCTTCCCCCTCCAGCCAGTTATTCATGTTGTCAGCCAACTTCCACGGGTCTCCATCCCCAGCACCCTTGCTGGGAGCATCCCAGCCCTGCCCAGGCACCCCTGAGGATCTCGGGATGCCAGCACAGATCTGCTGTGACAGCCCAGACTAGGACTAGGACAACCCTGATCTGCCCTGAGCAGCACTTCTGGAACCAGGCTTCCAGCTGTGCTTTGGCTCCAGAGCACAGAAGGTTTTATGCTTTTAGAAACCACATCCATCCTTAGAGAAAAGGAGGTGTTTTTTACAACCTATCCATGGAAAAATGTCCCCGTGCCCCAAGTGGGCTCAATTTAACCTGCTAGGAGAGAGAACTGTAGAGCCACTGCTGAGGAGACAGGAGTTCTCTGCATCTTTCTATCAAAGCTGGGTTATTTTTGGGTTTTGCTTCCTTATTTAGGGGGAGTTTCTGTGATTCTTGGGGCTTTTGGTAAGGTTTTGATGATCCTTGTGGGTCCCTTCCAACTCAGGATATTCCATGATTCTGGGAGTTCCAGTTGCTCCAGTAAACTTTAATCTATGCACAATTTGCGCATTGGGACTTTTGACCGACACTGATCAAGTGAAGTTAAAAAAGAAACAACAAGACAACCCCACAACTCAAACAAGGCTCAATTCTCTGCTTCGACCAGTCTCTCCAAGTCCCCTGTCCCAGACTGCTTTCCTGGCCAGTGGAGTGCAGGAAGAGCAGTGATGTTTGGATACCGTTGCCATGGTGTAAAAGTATTATTCCATATAGGAACTTTCACTACATTTGTCATCAAAATCATATTCAGCAGGTAAAGCTGAAGGACAGGGCACAGGAGGGCTGAGAGCCTGAGATCCAGGAGCTTAAACAGGGTTGATAAAGAGCCAGCAAGTGGAACTGAATCCTGCATTACTTCCCAAGGGAACTGGGAAAACTGGCAAAATTGAAAATATTGGTAACTGATAATTCATTAAGATTCTTGGTAAATGCTTTAAGAATCCTTTATTACCATCCTCTATTTAAAAATGGGCATCATCCATTTATGAACAGGATTGAATTCACATGTGAAAGCACTTTATTAAAATAATACCATGGAAAATGATGACACGTCCCACTTTAACACTTCATTTAAAAGACTCACCAGAAGGAATAAAATCCATGAGAAAAGATGCAAACTATTGTTTATTCATGGGACATCTTCCTAAAGCCTAGAAACTATTAAAAAACTCCCCCATATCCCAAAGGAATCTTTTTAAAATACAGATTATCGGGTTTTATTTTGTTAAAGAAGAAATACTTCAAGCATTTAGTCAGCTGCAGTTCAAAAAGATCTAACTATGAATTCTATGTAATATCACCTACTTATTAAATTCAACAAATTAAAAAAAAAAACCACCAATATCAGCTTATTTTGGTGCAAAAGAAAACTATTAAAACTTTGAGCAGCTTTAAAAATTGCCAGGGACACATGGTATTTTTCCCATTTTTTTTTTCTTCCTTCCATTTTATCCTCCTCTCATAAATGGCTGTGCAGATACCATCTCTGGAACAGGGGGCTGAGATATTTTTATCACTCTTCAACCACCTAATGATTTCACTTTTCCGTGATTTGCACTTGGAAGAACGTAACAGCAAACACACATAATGACCAAAAATGCTCACTTAAAGCAGCCAACTGGAACTGTCGCTGCTGGAACCACAGGGAGGGAGTTGGGAATGGGGAAATGACAGTGTCTGGAATATTAGATTTCACAGGGTGTTCACAAATAATAATTTCCCACAATGTGCTGCTCCCCCCCTCCGTTCCCCAGGGAGTCACCAGGCCTTCTAGGAAGCAGGTTGGAGCACTGAGTTGAACTCCCCATCCCTCCTTCCCACTGACTGTAGATGGATCCCGTCAGCTTTTGTGAACAGTCTTCTTTAGGTTCAGAAGCAGCATTTAACCTGCAGGCTTTACAGCACTCACACTGAGTATACTCAGGGCTGGAAATGCAGGAAAAAAATGCAGGAATTCTGCACTCTGGAGGAGATTAAGGGGCAGCTGAGAGTGATTTTCAAAATCTTGAGGTGCAGAGGTCCCAGCATGTTCCCTTTGCTACAGCACAGCCAAACAACACAGCAGGGAAGCCCAGGCTTTCACCCACAGTGGCACACCTGCCCACAAATCCAGGGTTAGGAATGCAGTGAGCCCCAGGACTGGGGCACTGGGCAGACACTGTCATCAGTGGAAGTGCATCAGAGACTGGCTCAGACCAGGTCTGCATCCACACACACACGAGGAGTTCAGGTCAGCTTGTATGAACCCAAAGTCAGCAGCTGTACTTTGGCATTGCTCCTGACACCCTGATGGCCTCTGAGGGATTGCCCTACACCACCACTGCACCCTTCCACGTGTTTAACTAAAGACAGTTGCCCCTAAAATCCACATTTTGTAGTACTTAATTGAAAGCAACCCTTTGGAAACTGCTCCTGAGCAAAGAAATAACCCTGAGCCCCAGTGAGACGCTGCTATCAGGGCCAATAAGCACTGTTTGTCCAAGATTTTCTATCACAAAGACTTTGTCTCCATGATTTTCTTTCATCTCTCATACCTCTGATGTCCCACTCACGGTTCCCTCTCCTCAACCTAATCCCTACATTTCTCCTCTTTCCAAGGCTGTACACAAGACATCTTCTCACAAGCACATAATCTACAGGTACTTATCTCTTCTTTGGTTCCTCTTTCTGCTGCTTTCTCCCTCCCCGGCTGTGTTATCCATCCAGTTTGCTTTTCCACAGCCCTCAGCCCCATCTGCTGCTCTCTGTTGCTGCCCTCTGCCCGTTTGCTGTCCAGCTTTCTGCTGCGAGATGACATTTTCCCTTCCCCATTTCAGCATGTGCCGCTTCCAGCAACGGGATTAAAGGGATTTGAGTTAGAAAGAAGGCAAATATGTAAACAAGCAGCTGTGAGATACAAGTTCCTAAAGCAGGTTTCATTTAAGCCACATCCACATTTGAGAAAACAATCCTTTTTTTTTTTTTCATTGCCCCAACAAACACTGCCTGAAAACTTCCCCAACTACTTCATGTCTTTCAGGGTCATCCTTCAATAAAGACACTTCCAACACATCCCTGGGTATGTCAAGAAAATTTCACATTCAAATTAATTTATCAGGGCTTTCTCTCAAGAGGGAATGCAGCTGTTAACTAGAAAACCTTATCTGATAGCCTGGGAGTTAAAAGGTCACAGGAGACCAGAGAAGTAGCTGATTGAAGAATAGCCATTATCTTTTCCTATGCATTATGGTAATTTTTTCCTCTCAAAAAACCCCCCAAAAAAACAACAAAGCTCTCAAGAATAATTTACTGGACACCATATTGATCATTTAAAGTTTGTCCCTCAGTGTCTCATAAACGTTGGCAATATAATTATGAAACTGTAAACAAGCATGTGCTGCAGAATTGTATTATTTAGTGAAAAAAGAAGTATGTAGGATATAAATGGAAATATGCACTCTTAAGACCAGATATTAAGGCATTTTTCAACAACTCAGATGTAGAAGGAAAAAGTTTAACTCACCAAGATTCATCACGAATATTGAATTATTAAACAAACAAGCCAAATTGGATATTGAATACCAATCATTGCCACAATGTGGGAAAAAAACCCTCTTCCCTTGAGAACAGACAATCTAATCAGCCTACAGGAAAGAAATACTGGAAAAGTTAAATTTAGTGCTCAGTGAGTACTATTTTAACCTCCCTGCTTCAGCAAGATTTAAGATTTGTCTCAGAAGAGTTATCTCTTCTCAAATTAACTTTACTCTCCCCATCCTTCCTTCCACTTGCTTATGCAATTAACAACAAATAAAACCCCGAAATCCTATACTGAAATTACATTTCCACTGTAGCAGGTCAAACAACAACCCTGCTCCTGCCATTAGCTGAAAACTAACTTTTAGATTAAAGCCCCAAGGTTTGTGGGTTTGTTTTGTTTGGGTGGGCTTTTTTTTTTGGTTGTTTGTTTTTGGGTTTTTTTTTACTTATGACCATTTGTCTTGATTTTTACCCTATATTTCCATGATGGAATGCTGATGGCAAAGTCTAGTTTCTGGCCACAGAAGCAGGCAGTGGAAACCTGAATTTACAACGGAATTGCAGGCTTTACTACATAAATTAACCTGCCAATATCCTGCCACCTGTTCCGCAGGAACTCCTCAGGGGTGAAGTTGGGCCCTGCAACCATGTGCAGTTAAGATTACAAGCGATGTTCAAACCAGAAATTTAACACCATCATACGTCATCTGGAAAGCAGAGACTGGGCAGTTACACCTGAAAAATAATTCCATCTAACAGTCCTTAAACGGGAAGGCAAAGAAAGCACAGAGCACTTCACAGTGCAGACCAAACCCCGCAGGAAACGGCAAGCACACTTTAGCTCCAGGAAGGAATATGGTCTGGACAGCCACTCTAGACTCCCCCGGAAGATCTGGTGTTTAGGTGTAGGCAAAGCTTGGATACTTAAGGGCCCGGAAGCTTTTCTGAAGGAAAACATGAGCAGCTCTAACTCAGAGGAGCTTACAAACTGTGATTATGGGAGAGGCAGCCTGCCTTGAAAGGGAAGTCCTCAGGAGGCCCAGCTCAAATCCACCAAAGCAGTTCTACCCCGTGTGGGCAGACATAAACCAGCTATTTTCTCCAGAATGGGGAGAAGAAAGACATTTTTTCCCTTAAATAAACCGTCCAGAAATAAAACTGTTGGGATACTCTCCACAAAACGCCGTGCTTTCAAAACACCCCTCGTGAGGAAAACGAGACAGTTTGGGAACAGCTTTACACCAACAGGGGAAAACTCGGCATTCCATGGCATGTGCCACGAGTCTCCACGTGGCTTTGAGCTGCTGAAGTCACAGAACAGAGGGCACTAATTCCTGCTCTCTGTGGCACCATCAACCCTCACTGATCCCCCACGACATGAGGGAGGGCACAGAAGTTGTGTTCGCACAGCGTTTGGCTTGTTTGCTCTGTGCAGGATTTTGCAGTCCCGAGTCCTTCCTTTACAGGGTTTAGTCCTTCCCTTATAGAGTTTAGTCCTACCTTTACAGAGTTTAGTCCTTCCTCAGC
>JAWWLV010000121.1:6246639-6266444 GCA_035041135.1 Platyrinchus mystaceus | reverse complement strand
AGTCCTTCCTTTACAGGGTTTAGTCCTTCCCTTATAGAGTTTAGTCCTACCTTTACAGAGTTTAGTCCTTCCTCAGCACTCCTCTCTAATGGTATTTGTTCCCTCGATACAGTTTTCACGCTGCCTGTGGAGGAGCAGGATGTGGAAAAGCTGATCAGAGAGATCATATCACTCTGACTAACTTGCTTCTTTCCCCCTTTCTCCTCCTTGATCTTATTATTTTTTTTAATTAATTTTGCATAACAAAACACGGCAATCTCCAGCACCTTTGCCTCTGGAACGCCAGCAGTGCTCAGACCCACTAAAAGCCATAATGAGCAGGAAGCCACGCATAAAAATGCGACCAGCAAAAGTCCACCCAGCCTCCAGCTCCTTTCTCCTGCACTCAAAAACACCGAGTTTAGTCACATCTACAGAACAAAGAACAACCTTCAATTATTTTCACCTGACTGCTAAGGGGGGGGAGGGGGGGGGAAGTACAGCTGTAGTTATTTTCGTTGTTCTTATTGCTGTTTTACAGGATTATGAGGGGAAACCTTTGGAGCACTCGAAGCACATCATCACTGCCCATTTAACAAACACAAAAAGATGCCTCTCTCGTCCGGCAACAGGGCAACAAAACCCCTCGGTCTCGTTTGAAGCAAAGGTTAAATAAGTGGGAAGCAAAAGCAAAGCACAAACACGGTACTTCCCGCATAAAAACACAGACTATAGAAGGCATTAGCTGTGTGGATTCCGGGCTGATATCTTGACTCTCCAACAGCGTGACTTTAAAGGTTATGAATTCCTAAGCCACTACTTCTGAAAGGCTTAGAAGGTGAAAGACCATTTCTTTCAGCACTCTCAGGCTGCCTCATCCTCGCTGTCCATGGAAAACGCACTTGCTGACTAGTCAGGCTCAGGAAGAGATGCTCAGGTGCACAACTGCCTAGGCCCACTTTTCCACAAATTAAAAATATCATGGGCCAAAATAGTATTTATTTATATAGATGAAGGATTTAGATGAAAATACAATGAAGGCGAGTTTCTCCAGGTTGCTTAACCAAATAATGATCCTATGCTAAGATCCCACGAGGCAATTCCAAAGGGAATATAATTTCTAAGAACTTGCAAGCATCTTTATCTCAGCAGCCCCGGACCCCTTCCTAGGAAACTGCTACTGCATATGTGGGTGGGGTTGGTATTTTTCATTTGAATTTCTCCTTTGACGAGGGGAGAGAAAACTTCTTGCTCCAAGACTGGTATTCCTCCCTTCACCCACAACTGGCACACTGGAAGCAGTGAAGGACATATTCCATGAGCTATGCCCATAACACTGTTCAAAAGCCAGTGATTTAGATATTTACAATGCTGTTTAAGAAGGATTCTGTTCTCATTAACATATGTACAAATACAACTAGACAATTAAATCCAATTTAGGGGCCTAAAGAATCAATTAGCTCCAGTGCCTCAGTATTTAAGAGTCCCTGTATGAGTTATCAGCCAAGTCCTGTCACATTCAGTGGAACTTTGCTGAAGAAACCTCAGGATTATCTGAAGTGAGGTTCAGAAATTAGACAGACAGAAATTAAAAGTGCTTCTGCGCAGAAACTGTTAAGGGTTTTCTACACTTCAACATATGATATGGAAAATATGCCAGTCAATCTTAAACTCTCTCTAATTAAAAGGAGTAAACACTGATTGCCAGAGCATGAGCAATTTTTATAAGCAGATATTCCCCCATACTTTCATAGCCACTGAGGATGATTATTCACACACACAATTGTAGGAAATCTATTTCAGCATCTTTTATTATGGACTAAAGCTGAATCCATGCTCTGTAACAATGGAAAAATTGTTAACAATATTTTCTCTAGAGAGGGCTGGGTTTGGGTTTTGTTTTAAGACCCTAATTACTTGCCTTTTTTTTTTTGCTGCTGACTTCACTGCTATCGGTTGTAATTAAAAACATAAAGTATTATAACCCAGCTTACAACCCGCCTCTACAAACAACCATCAACTCCTAAATCATTGCAATGCAAGCCATTGTCCAAGGACATATATCTTAAATATTACAAGTGTTATCTAGGCTTCACTGGCAATCAAAATTCTCCTCTGATTTTAATTCCTGAAGCCACCCTGCCTTTCCAATCCTGAAAATAAACTACTTAATTGCCTGTGTCAGACTGAACGTCGCTGCTGCTTCTGCCACTAACTAGAGGTCTAAACAGCTTAATGGTCCTCACAGGCTGCCAAAAACTGGCATGGGGAAAAAAAAACAAAACCTGCCCAAAACTAATGCTCTACAATTAAAAGAATCACAGCCTTCCAAGTGTGACCATACTGCCTGCTCTTCCACCAAGAAGAGATTTCCATGTGACAGCATCTAGGGACAAAGCAGAGGACATTTTCATCCTTGGCAAGTACCTCTGTGTGATGCCTCCATCCCTGACCAGAGGGCTTCTTCCTTAACTCAGTATGGTGAGGACCCAAGCAAACCTGCAGCCTCTAAATCCGCAGCCTCTTCCCCATCCTGCTTGTTCAGACATAGCTTCTCCAATGGAAAGGCCAGGTCGGGCTGCACTGTGCCTGTACAAGGAACAGGATTTTATGGGAAAATTCTGTAACTGAATACGACCTAAGCATTTGCAAAACTTTGCAAATTTTGAGAGGGTTTGATAGGACTTTTCCTAATGAGGCCGTTTCAATACTCCAGTAGCTGGACAAACGGAAGTTAAAGGCCTCTGCACTTCCAGCTTCATCCAACACTTCCCTATTTACAGCCTCAGGAACTGAAAAATAAAAAGCTCCAAATTGTTGCAAGAAGAGAAGAAAGGAAATCGATACCTATCCTGCCTCTACAAATTCAGCTCCTCCAAGACAGAGGGTCAGTATCACAAAGCAAGTGACTGAACTAAAAACTTCTGGGTGCCATTTATTCCCAAGGGATGATTCCACATGGATACTTCACAGTTTACTTCGCACTTTTTGGTAAGGCTTGTTCTGCAGTAATATGGAGGCTCACAGAGAGTTTGAAGTCCACGTTGCTTTTTATATCCAACTTCTTACTGGCTCGTGTTTTATCCTGCCCCCTGCAACTGCCTTTTCCACATCCTGCTCCCAGGGAATGAGGGCTCCTGCTGACAAGCTCATGCCCGCTGATCTCAGCAAAAAAAGACAGGCTGCCACTTCCTACAGAGGCAGCAAAACAAGATCTGAAAGGTCCTGCCCTCAGGAGAAGCACTTGTTCCTCCCCTTCCCATACACCAGCCTGGGAATGGAGCAGAGCAACCCCAAGCCCAGAGAAAGAGCTGACGCTGGCACAGGGCATGGACAGCAGTGAGGCACGAACCCAGGGAATAAGGACAGGTAATCAGGAGCGAGGAATGCAAAACCAAACACTGTTCTGTGACCTCCCACTCCCCTCCAGACACTTCCATCCATGCCTTTCGTACCATGAGCCGGAGCACGGGATAAGAAACACACAGTGTTCCCTTCAGCCCTTCAGACGAGCACAAACTCGCAGGCCCTGCCCTACTCCTCCTTCCAGCATTTCTGTGTCTTCTTGTGGATAACTCAGCCTCGTTCTGCAGAGAGGGAGAGACAACAGCCAGGAAACGTGATGGATACATGGCTGGTGCACTGACCTCTTCCCTCTTACCTCCATGGGATTTTTCCAACAGATCTTGTTTTCTGCCATTTGGTTTGGTTTTGTCACCTGCCTTTCGGACATGGCAGATGGTGTTCTGGAAGGGATGACCACGACAACTGCAGAACCACTTCAAAGCCAAGATCCACCTGGCCTGAGATCCTGCTTCTAACAGAGGCCATGAGAAGATGACCAACATAAAACACAAGGACAGGATAATCAAGCACGATATTCCCAAATACGATTATTCTTGCTAATACTCCACACGCTTTAAAGCTGAGGGAATTCCTCAGTCGCCTTCACTTTCTAAATAATCCCCAGTGACTTTCTAGCCCATGAACTGATGCAGGCTCCCCTTAAACCATAAGCATCTGCAATATCCTTTGGCAGCAGGTCTCATGTGCCTCAAACTCACTGCGTAGCAAACCTGGCTCCTGCACGCCCAGCCTGGCCCTGGCTCTATTTGTGCAGGTGTGAGAAGCTTTATTTTTTTATTGCACTTCTTAATAACCCACTCAGAACATTGAAAGCTTACAGCCCTCAGCTCTCCCAAGCTGTGTTCAAAATAATGATGTTACAACTGCCACCCTACAAACCCAAACCATTTCAGCCAGTCATTCACACCATTAGTAATTGTCCCTTTTCATTCTCCACAACGTTTAGGAGACGTTTGTTTTATCTTCAGACACAACCTCTAAGTCTCCAGCAAGAAAGTTTTCTGCAGCACTGACCTCTCCAGTTGAGAGAGGTGGGGATCATTCACAGCATTTTGTATATCCCCACCCAAAATTCCACAGGAATAGTCACTGCCCTTCCATCCATCCTTTTGCTACGTGCCTTATATACAACAATTACATTAAAGATCTTTTCAAATCCTTTCCAGCTTCAGCTTTAACATAAGAGTTTGCTTTTTCTCTTCCAGTTTGCAGGCATTCAGTGGCACAGGCCTTACTCTGGAAGGCATCACATGCCAAGTGTACAAATGGAAAAAAAACCTCCACTGCTCCACTGAAAGAAAGACAAGTGAGGCCGAGACACCTCCAGAAGAAAGAAAAAAAAAAAAAAAAGACACTAAATGTAATCAGCTTAAATTCTTTTGGTATTTTTAAATTCATTGGTATTTCCAGGTAATGTTATCAGTAGTGCTGAAGGGCTCTTGGGGAACAGAGGATGTCGGGTAAAGCAAGTATCTGCTATAATTTGATTCTGATGAGAACGAAATGGATGGAATCGTCTGGAATATATTTATAGCAAAAAAAGACTTCACCAGTCACAGCATTTTGAGCTGATCATCCTGGCACACAGGTATGCAACTCGTCTCTACAAGCTCTTCTTTAACTGATGACAAAATGAAAAGAAACTAATCTGAATAAGAATGTATTCAAACAAAGTGTTTCTTAATTAAGAAAACTCCTGCTCTTTTCCTTTCACAGGAAACAATTTTCAGCCGACAAATAGGAGGTAAGGCTTTCATATACACAGAGTTTTAACATATTGAAGAACCTTATTTGAATCGTCATACTAAATTTTAAACATAAGACTTTCAAAATAACATATAAATACAACTACATTCCAATAGAAAAATGTTAATTTTTATAAGTACATTTTAATCTGTACAACTCTTCTTCTTTGTGCATAGCTGATGCCATCAATATGCAATTTATTTAGAGTATATTAAATATTCTGTATAGTCAGCTGCAAGAAAACAAGATTCTTTATTTAACCTTTGGAAAAAGATTATGATGATTTCTCTTTCCTCAAAATTTCAGGGCTCTCTGGCAAAGTCAAGGTGATGAACAATTAAAAAATCCACTTCTACTGATGTAGAAAATATTCCAATCACCAGCTGAACTAATAACAAACAGAAACAAACAGGTTAATAATTAAAATCAGCCTTGTGAGTCAAACCCCTACAGTCTAATCAATCAGCAAGAAGTAAATAAGGGTTATAAAACGACTGTGCCAGTTCAAGGCACATTTTTGGACTTTCACGTTCATGTTCTGCCCAGGAAACAAAAAACCTCAACCCAGTGGTCCCAGCCCCGTTTGCACAACACCGAAACTCAGACAAACCCGAGATGAAGATTGCAGAGGAGCAGATTCCTCCTGGGCTGTCAACACCTTTACATTTGTGTTGGCTGGCCTGACTCCTTGATCTCCAAGGAATTGTCCCAAAGATCACAGGCAGATACAGAACCAGAAGAGCAAAGAATATTTAAGCAGCACAACTGCTCAGTGGGGATATGTAGGTGTTTGTCTGCAAATACATTAAGATTCTGATGTTGTTTTATTTTCCAGCCTGAACAGGTTAGATTTAAAAGCAGGCCTTTCACCAGCAACACGATTTCAACTGAACTGATTGTTCCAATCATTAAATGACTGATCAGCTAAAGTTTGACTTTTGGCATTTGCCTGAGAGTAAACAAAGCAAACCAGATAATTGTATGCTGCACTTTCTTTTTTTCTTTTTTCCTTTTTTTTTCAGCATCTGTTTCTTGAGAGCAAGAGAGGTGTTGATTTGATCTCAAGCCACGACGAAGGCAACAAGCAGTACTGAGCTCATATGTGTCAAACAGGAACTTCTCCCTTGGAATCCAGGTTGCACCATCTCTGATAGTGGAAATTAGGAGAGGAAAATTCTTTGCTCTTTGTGGTGACCAACATTTCAGTGCAAATCCCTTCTGTGTTATACCACAGAAACATCATTCTAAACTAATTTCCTAAACTAATTCTTCAAAAGATTCAGCACAGCAGATGGTCTGTTCACTCCCAAGCAAAGGAAAGACAAACAGAGCAGTAGCAATAGTTAAAACATCTTCGAGTAAGTCCCGAGTCGGAAAATCAGGACAGACAAAAGTACCACAGATATTAATAGTGCTGAACCAAGCACTGGTAGAATCCAGCAAGCCCATCATATCACCTGAGAAATACATTAACTGTGCTTAGAATCCAAAACGTCTCTAAGTCACACAGTTTATTGCCTCAAATCCTAATTATGAGACTCAATCAGCAGATGCTTCTACGACACCGTGTAACGTGCACCTTAAGAGGTCTGAAATTTAAAAGCTTAAAATCAAATTACAATAATTTATCTGACTGCTTTGCAGAAAGACTGGAATCCAGCTGGAATTATATTTTCTGTTATGCCAAATATACCACATCTAAACCCCTTCATATTCTGAGGTAGGGAAAAAAAAAGCCAAAAGACAGTCAGTCACAAGCTTCTGCAACTCATTTCTTCAAAAAGAAAGAACCTTTTACTTTTTTAGTTCCAGGGTAACATTTTGTTCTAGATATACATATATATATATATTTAATACATGCTCAGGCTAGCAAAAATCAGAACTAGGAAGCTGTTATAGACCCAAACATGTCATGCTAAGAGAGTTTTGGTTTTTTTAACCCCAGAAGCAAAAATTCCCCCTCAGATCCAACTTTCTTTCCATTAGAATTTAATATTTGATCACACAACATTTTCCTGAAGGAAAAAGCAGCCCTTCAGTCTTTCAAACTGCAAACAGGCCTCCAGGCTGCTGGAAAACCTGCTGACACTACTGTTGAAGAAAAAAAAAAATAGAATTCACTTTCCCTGTCTAACACAACCTAAGCTGTTGAATTTCTATGCAAGGCATTCTGAAATTTAGCAAAATGCTTTCCATACAAATGCCAACACCGAAACCAGCGTTTGTGCCTCAGAACTGCACCTTCCATTACGCTGAGGATGCACAGATTGGAAAGATCCCGCAGCCTGGTCCCAATAGGATCAGCCATGATACTTGTATTAACCCACCACAGCATTTCCTTCCATCTGTAATTCAGTGCATTAGGTAATGAGCTCTGGCAATTTGCAAAATGTTTTTTAAAACTGCTCTAAATCACATCAGAGGCTACAGACAAAAGCGGGTAACCTGCTTATTATTTCACGAAGCATTTCCATAAAATTACAAGCCCAACAACCGTATCATAGCTTTGGTAAGAATAAAAAACGATGCAACCATAGAATAAGACCCAAGACCATTAAACCCTACTGCCTTTTTTTTTTTTCCCAGAGAGATTAACAAGAGCTACACAATTTAAATCTACTTAAACACAACTGTCGCTGCATAAATAGTCAGCAAAACAGTTTCACACCGTTGGCTATAATTTCTATATACAAAAGAGATATGATCCAATCTGCCAGTATTCACCATTCCAAGGATTTGCCATTCCACAATGTCTAAAATGATCGTGAAAAAGAAAAGCTAAAATTCTTTTATTGTGGGTTTTTTTTAAAAAAAAGCTGAGAAGAGTTCTGAGTTTCCAAAGCATTTTCAGAGGAAGCCATCACACAGTGCTGCTTCCCACAAGGCCATCTGGAAAAATCCCTACCCTGCAGAAGAGAGATCTCCCTGCTGCCCATGTCAATTGTCAGAGCACATAAACTCCCTGCCGCTGGATTTCAAAGCAGACACTTGTTTTGATGCCGGGGAGGCACCAGTAGTGCTCAGGGAAGGCACCAGCAGTGCTCAGCCGGAGACTCCCGAGGATTTGCTGGCTCCACGCGCGGTCCCCCGGGATCCCGGCGGGTGCAGCAGCAGCAGAGCCAAGGGAGCAGCTCAGGGAAGGGCTTTTACAGCATCTCTGCCTGTGAAAAGGGCCACATACCCCATGTCCTACAGGCCTCCAGGAAAAGGGCCTCAAAGCCGAGACTCCCCTTGCACTCGGCTGCATCCAAGGAAAGCGAATGCTGCTGAGGCATTTAAGAGTTTAAATCTGGAAAAACCTAGAGGTGGATGCAGCCTGAGCCCGCCCTCTGGGCCCCTGCCACCACTCAAAACCTTCCTGCTCCTCTGAAAGTGGAAAGGATCTTTTCCTTCTTCCCTCCTGGACTTCTATTTTAGAGAGAAAAGAGATTTGATCCATTGTAAATACTGATGTATCATGGTAGAGATAGTTAAGATTATGTGTGTAATGTATTATAATATTTATTTGTTGTACAGTCTTCTAATATATTCCCTTCCCTCCATTTTGAGACTCATGTGGTGTCTGGAAAACCCATTTCACACTGGGTTGAGATGAGGGAGGGGGGCTTGAAATCGGGAATTGGATTTTTGGGGCTCTCAAACCGTTACATCTCCTTTTCCCCATCACTTTTCACAATACACAACCCAGCAGCCTTCCAGGCAACGTCCCTTCAGTGCCTTCAGCCACAGACATGTCACCTGCAGGAACGAGACACAACCTAAGGAGGGATTTTACAGAATTTCTGTTCACAGTTATTCCTCCCTCGCAGCATTAGGGATTTTTGGCAAGGCTGGAGTTACTCTTTGTAGCCCCAGCTCATCTCTGATCAACCCTTCTCCTCTGTTACAGTGAATTTGTCCAACAGTGTTGTCACAGGATCACCGCAGGGCAGAGCTGAGCTGTCACTCTTGCTCCCGGTTTCCAACCTCGGAGAGACGCAACCAACGTGACGCTCACTCGCAGCATACACCGGGAATTTTGCGTTCGTTTATGCCAGGGAACCACTTTTTAACAACCTTATAATGTTTTGAAAACTCCCTTTGTGCCAAGATTCTTGACACAGAACCAAAGTTCCTTCCTGATAGGCAAGAGCCTTGGTTTGTGTTCGTACCATAGCTGTGCCCGAATTTCAATGCCTTATAAGCCTCGCTAGGAAATGTCTGTTCATCTGTACTGCGTGTACCTTTTTTTTTTTCCCCCTTCTTGGAAATCACACTCGAGCTCATCTGCAGCAATGAAGGCACCCATCTGAATTCCTCCCCCCCTCAGCCTCCTCGGCGCAGCTTTACAAGTTCCCACCTCGCATTTCCTCGATTCCCTGAGAAGGTGACAGTCTCTGCAACAACAACGTGCAAGCTAAAACTCTGTAACCTTCAACAAGTTCCTGAAACCTGCAACTGATACGGATTTCTCTGAGACGTAAATACCAGCAGAAAACTAACTTTCAATTAAAATGCTCCTTCTCACAATGTTTTTGTGTGCAATGTGATTTCCAACAGAGATTACTCTGAGGTACCTGAAATTCGTGACTGGCACCTGCCACTCCTTCGGAGAGGCAGAGCTTTAGAAAAACCATGGAAAATGGGGAAGAGAGAAGCCTAGTCTGGAGTAAACCTTCTTGCAACCAATCCTTTCAACTCAGCTCACTGATGCTTGGGGTACAGTACAAGGTGCACCGCGGGCAGGGCAGCACTGGAGCCAGGCCATACACATCTTGTTTTACAGAGGTGATTATTACTCTTGTCTTCGGTTCCACCTTTTCCACTCCTGAGCAGAGTTTTCCAATTCTGAAGGAAGCTCCGCCTTCTCATCCATGAAAAGGGAAGAAAACTTGATAGTTGGTGGATTCTGAAGCCTTTTGAAACATCCCATTTTACAGAAATATGTTATTTCCAACCAACCCATTCTTATTGTTCATTAGTACACAAACAGCTTTTTTATTGCAAAATAACACTTAGGGAGAAATAGTCCTTTTGCAGATCTCATTCTTTCGCTATTTTTCGCCCAGCTCGAATGCATACACACAATAAATAAGCTATAATTTTAGTTCTAAAACAGCTGTCATCTCTCATAAAAACTTGCTGCTCACAAGCAATGTTTGTTGCACATCCAATCTTATAAGGATATAATACCCCTAATTATGCTATTGTTATTAGGCAATCATAACAGATACCATATGGACTTTAAAGTGGCTCCGAGAACCATTTTTTAATAAATGCAACGCATCTTGCAAGAAAAATCCATGCCCCAAACTGCACCCTATTGGTTACACAGATAACTCACTGTGTTTGGGGTGCTTTTGTGCTGTAGTAGCAGGAGAGCAACAATACAACGCACGGCTTCTATTGAATTTCACTTTCAAAGGCTCTCCAGACTCGCTGCACATCATGTTTCTAATACAACAGTGACTGCGCGCCAGAATTCAATGCTCCTGCAAATATGCCAACTTGTAGCTACTTTCAAAATGAGCTACTCACTAGGAATTAGTGCCAGGGTAAATCAATGGCACATTCAGCTAGATGTCCCAGCTCCACAAAACGAATTATACGCTATATACAGTCCTTTTGTGCACGTCTGTCTTTTTTGCATCAACGGAGGCTGAAAGGACTAGAAATGAAGTTCCAGAAGGCTGTCAATTATCCAGCCAAGGATTAGCAGAACAGGAAGCAGTTCTGTCTACCTGCACATTTGAATACTGCAGCCACGTACTGGAATTAAATCCTACACTGTCTAAACCATTTCACCCCTTCAGGAAAAACCGCCGCTTTCTTCGGATCGTTCCCCCCTGTGACACACACACACAGAGCACTGGGATGCTCAGAGCTGCACCAGCAGCCTACCAACAGCTGAGGGAAAAAAAGAACTAAAAAAAAAAAAGAAAGTCACTTAAATTGCAAAAGCTAATCATTGAGGGGAGCAAAACTGAATTTCTGAAAGCTCAGAGCCGAACCTGCGACTTGCCAGCCGCAGCTGGTACGGACACAAGGAGGAATGGCATGGTGGATCACATGTGCTTCTGCACGTGGGACAGCTGAATCGGGAAAATGGGGGCCCTGGGGAGCTGGGAGAAGGAAGGGAAGGTGCTGGGGGGGCCAGATATCAGGAGCTACCTGGGATCTAACTTTGGTCCCACACCCTGTGGGGAGGGAGCCGATCATCAAACAGGGTAACCCCCTCATCCTGTTGGTTCTTAGATAAACCAGTGTCCACACCTACTGTGGACTGTAGGGGTTTTCCCTTCCTGCCTTTTTTTTTCCCCAATGTTTCTCATTCATGACATGGAGTCCATTTCCTTGTTTTTTTTTAAAAAAAGGCACTTTACCAATCCAGAGTGCTCTTATTGCCAATTCCAACGAGCCTGAGGGCTGTCCACTCTTACAGTCCACCCCCCTGACTGAACAGCAGGTAAATTTTAGAAATAACTGAAGCTCGTGGAGCTGTGTTTGTGACGGAGGAGAGAGCAGCCTTCTCCACAAGGCTAAACATCAGTTTGCAGAAGTTTCAGCAGCCTGACTGTGTCCCATTTATAAAGCCTTCTTATTCACTATTCTTTCATTCCGTTCTGACATTTGAACAATTTTTCATCCACATCTCAAATGTGCCTTACGAGTTCTGTGTGTTTGTACCACGTGTTAATCGTCTCCTCCTACAGAACCGGCCTCCTTTATCTATTCCAACCTCAGAGGAACATGTCTAATTTCACCTCAGTCCCCCATTCAGAGACAGTATACGGTATTTATTTTGGTATGGATTATGCACAGTGCCTTAGGTGCTTACGCTGTGGGCATTTTATAAGTGTAAACTTGATTGATTGGTCACAAGACTGTTTTGGATGGGCTGTAAAATGGATTTGGCCCCCAGCCACGGTTTGCTCAGCACAGATACACTGTAGGACTGAGATAACTCCAAGAATTCATAACACATATGGCTAAGAAATATTACAAAGCCCTATTAGTACGGTCGGCATTACACAGGCACCACTAAACATTCCTCAATGGCAGTGCATACTATGACACAAAAGAGAATCCTGGCTGGGTATTTATCAGGAGAGGAGCCTTATGAAAATGTGTTTTCAATAACTGGTGTGAAGTCAGCCCACTCTCTGCTGATTAGATGCAGTCTCAGTTCAGAAACAGCCTTATTCAGCAGAGTGGGAAGCAATCACTCGCTGCACATGGGCTTCAATTGGGAGCTTCACGCTTTATGCTGAGTGACTGAATGCAAAAAAGATCCAAGATGACTGCATTAATTGCCACCTTCAACTTGAATGGCAGAAAGAAACCCAAAATCTAACTCCAAATCTCCACCTGGATTCTTTCTCCATGGCTTTTTCGAGCGCTGCTACAAAGAGTCCCCTCCGTAAGATCAACTCACTGTAGCAGCGTTGTTCGATCAAGGGACAAAGGTACCACCATCTGCCACCACCAGCCATGGTTTTCATAGAAACTAGACAAGCCTGACATCAAGACTTTTTTTTTACATACAGAATAGTATCTTCATACCATTTTACACTTCCCTGTCAAAGTTACTGGCTTGAGTTTTCAGTTTTAATAGTTACAAGGGAGCCCTCGCGCACGATCATGTTTCCATTCTTGAAATCTGATCTTTAAGACTATTAAGTCTTGAGAGAAGAACTGGAGCATCTTCAAAGCAGTTAAGTCATCAGCATAACCACTTCTCACACAAGATTAAAGCAAGATAAAACACTCTTATACTCCTAAAGCCATAACTTTCTAGGGCTCTAGAGTTTCCCAGTATTGAACTAATAACAGAAAAGATTGCAGCCCCTACAGACAACCTTGCAAGGGATCATCCACTATTCTATTTCTGCACTACCTTCAAATAATATTCAAACCAGTAAATTCCACTTTGCATGTGTGATTCTCTTTTTTTCATGTATTTGCATACTCACATCTGTAACGTGTGGCAACATTACAGCTGCCTTGGTATGCAGGGTCTGCGTTCTTACAAACATTTGAGAAAGAATTTATTTTTAACCTTTATGCTTTGAATAATCCTCTCTGTATCAACTCACACATACAACTTCACTGCTAGCGTGAAGCAAAATATTTAATTCAGAGGAGGGCTGGGTGAGTATTCTGAAGAGAGTCTTAACTTCTCTTTGCAGAAGCAGCTTGGGTCCAACCACCAAGAGCATGAAGCCCTCCCATGAGCCTCTCAACTTTTGACGTAGTTATTTGACCAACTTCAAGCTGCAAGGACAAAAGCAGCTTTTGTCCAAGCCAGAGACAGGCACCTCTTCCTAAAGTTTGAGTCAAGTCACAGTGGAATCATGAATCTTATCTGGATGAAAAGAGGTCAGATTTTTTTCCCAGGTGATGTGTGCAAAAAGCTCCACTGGACACCACCAAAGCAGCACTGCCAAGGAAAAACCACCTCTTTCCCCTTCCAGACAGTCCTGCTGTTAAGTTATGAATGTCCTTGCAGGCTGATTCACTGCAGCACCAAAGCATATGTTCACCTTTAAGTGCACATATAGTCAGGACTGACGTCAGGGAATGAGGTCCATGAGAATGCTTTGCTGGATCAGGTCCTAGCCCACAGTTGGTTACCCACTTAATCTGCTGCTCATCATCTGTGTGCTCACAGGGCCCTGGAAGATGGCACAGGAAAGTAGAAAAAAAAGATACAGGAACAGAAATGGACCTTTATGACAGTTCACTGAATCACCGAATTCAAGCCAGGCTTCCCAACCACAGACAACAGTTAAATCAAAATAGTGCTTGGGGATCAATAAAACCAGATTGTCAAGATCATGCTGTTAACTGGAACCTGAACATAAACTAACACAATCCAGCCACCACAGTTCAGGCTGTCATTAAGGTTAAATTTCACTGCTTGGGCTGCAGAGCTTTTATGACTGGCTTCTTTTAACTTCCTTAAATTAAGTTGATTTTTAAGGCAATCCATTAAACTGTTAAAGTCAGGAAGCACACTGCTCTCTGCTCAACAAAGAGCATCCTTTCGTGGCGTGGCAGTGCCACTTCTCCAGCAATTAAACAGGCATCATTCACACAGGCTTCAGTATCAGTGCTTCCAGAAAGCTGTAGGATTTTGTCTTTTCTATCTCAAGGGAAAAGCCAGTGAGACGTGGGCCAACACAGTTATATGTCATTTATAAAATGAAACATGGCACTTGACAGGAAAAAGGATCTTTCAGGTAGGGTGCTTGCTAAGTAGGTCCCAGCTGTCAAAGCATCAAAGACATCACCTCTTCCTCCTGTCACTCAGAGGACTGGAAACCCAAGAGTTGACATGCTAAGAGATACGGCTGCGGTTCAGAAACAAAACCAACCCTGGAATCTCTTGGGTTCTGCACTGTAAAAGGGAGCACACGAGGGTTAACTTTCTTACTTGTGAAACTAGAAATAAGAAAACACTTATAAAAAAAATTCAGATCAGATGTATAGAATCATAGGGTTGTTGAAGTTGGAAAAGATCTCTAAGATCTCTCCACTGAGTTCCCCGTTTAAGTGATCTTCAATAGCTTGGCAGCTCCCAGATCTCATAGAGTCATGGAATGGTTTGGCTGCAAGGCACCCCAAAGACCATCTTGATCCAAGCCCCCTGCCACAGGCAGGGCCACCTTCCACTAGGCCAGGTTGCTCAGGGCCCCATCCAGCCTGGCCTTGAACACTTCCAAGGATGACGCCTTTCCTTCCCCAGCCAAGCTACTCTCTGGCTCCTGCCAGACACCTCTCACAGCAGGGATCTTACAGGCCTCAAAACACTCTTCCTCCTTTTGAGAACACATCTTCTCTAAGTCTAAAAACACACACTCTGATAGACCCAGCGTGGTTGATGCAGTTAAACCCCATAGCCTGGAGGGAAGCAGCTGCCCAGCACCACAGTCTCTCTTCATTTAACTCCCCGTTCCCTTCAGCTCCTACGTTTGTTTTGGCCCAACACCCTCACCTTTGGAACGAGTACAGAGATCCTGTGACCCCAGACTGGCTGCTCTGGCTTGGGCTGCAGCTACAATTCAGATTTCTCATTCAAAACTTGGGCTAAAACCTGTCATCTTTTCAGGGAGCACAGCAGCAAATACATCAAAGTGTTCATGGCCTTTCAATAACTTTCCCACTATTTGCCCTGAAGGACTCGCCTGCTCCAAAACTGTCACAATTCACTTGGGCGAGGGGGAGAGTTGAAGATTGCAGGAGGATCTCAGGAGGAAGAAAACCATGGTATGTCCCAAGATGCTCCTGTGGGAGCACAGGGATAGTGTGCAAACAGCAGCAGGGGTGTAGCTCTGCTCCCAGTGCTGGTGCACGGGCGCTCAGCTCCGGGTTCCTCAGCTCCTCCAGGGAAACACACCCGCTGGGGACACCAGGCAGCCCCTGCAAGGCAAAGCCCTGGATGCCTTGGCTGGAGCACAGCCGTGCTGCTCAACACTGAACTTAAATTAGGAGCCAGTTTAGGTTTTCAGTTCAGCTTTATCAGTGAGGTTGACAGACTGAGGACTCGCACAAAGCCGCTGTCTCCAAGCCATGGCACTTGTAGGATGGAGGGAATTTTATTGACAACACTGTTCCACGAGCCAACTGTGGTTTAGGTGAGCATTGCTTACTGCTGCTGGTTTCTCCTCTGGGATTATCAGAAAGCAAGTCACTCACCTCCTCTGATAAGCATTTTAATGACAGTATCCTAATCCTGCAGCCACTGAGATAGACTAAGGAAACCCATTCCCAAAAAGCCATCTCCTAAGACGGCTTATAATAAAACACAAATATATTGGCAAAAGTATTTCCCAAATCAGGTCACTGAATACCAAACAAACAGGTTACCTGGGGAAGAAAACATAAAAGGATACGGGAACAGAGGGCATATAGGAACTGGGTTGCAGGGACAGCACACAAGGATGTTTCTGCAGTGAAAGATTTTAAAAACAACTGGTGGGACAAATAGTAACCCAGCTAATCCTTGGTGCTGGCACACTGCCTATTTCGGGAGAGCAGCAGCTGGTGAATCTGACGTAAGTCTCTGCATCCAAAGCAGGAACTTACTGTAATGAAACCACAGCCCACATTGGAAAAGAGACTGTAAACTCGAACAAAAAAAAAAAATCAGGATCTCAATACATTCTGTGCTACACTGAATTATTTCCATGCAAGGAAAATTAATCACAGAACGTCCCAATTAAGCTGATTCAAAAAAAAAAAAAATCAAAACCATCACTTGGACTGAGCTTAGCATTTAAAAATAAATATTTTTTTTTTAAGAAAAGGGTGAGGATGAAGAAATTACAAACCTTGCATTTTGCTTTGAGAAATACAAATCTAAGACCCTGAGTGGCATAAAAACACCGTTCCAGAAGCCCAAGGCACTAGGCAGAACCACTTGGACTGGAAAAAATAGGCACATTAGTGAACCACCTAATTCAGGATCCAGTTACTCTTCCACCCCCATTAGAGCACTGCAAGAATGTCAGTCCCTTTATCCTGGACACTGTGAGAAAAGCACCTTCTGATAAAGGCATCCACACCTCTCTTTCCCCCTCCTTCTTCCCTCCCTTTCACTGTCCTCGGAGGAGGACCAGGTTCACGTGAGGCTCTGTGCCTCGGGACATACCAGCCCTCTGCACTTCCCTGACCAACTGCTTTCCAGGATCATTTTTCCCTTTCTTTCAGCAAATACAAGGGGACAGGGGGTGGGAAGGCTTTGAGGCACTCCCTTTTAATCTTTCTCTCGGTTGTTGGGTAGTAATTAGCACGGGAACAAACGACTATCTGCATAATGGCAGGAGTGGTCACACAAACAGGCCCCTGAATCTCATTTCAGGAATTCCAGTTGCCCCACCTGCCAAGGGTAACAGAGGGTGCGCATTTCACCAACAAAAAAACCCTTAAAGGGTTTTTGGGTGAAGGGATGGGCTGAGAGGCACAGGAAGGGGTGAAGAGGGTTATATTGCATTTAGGGATGAGAGAAGAGGAAATCACCAGGTCATTAAATCATTTCATTTGCTCCATAAGCAAATGTGTGCATAAACACCAGCATTCTGGTGTGTTATCTCTCACTGACCTTCAGTGTCAAACATGCTCAGATGTTTTCTTTTGTCTTTACCAGCCAGCCTTGTAAAAACAGCTCTGGAGCTGAAAGTCAAGCTGCGCTCCTTTTCGCTCATGCATCACCCTAGGAATTGGTGATGGAAAACTTAATAGGAATTGTCACTGGAGTCAGCAGATACCGGCTCCCAATAATCACTGGCAGCGCCACTGAGTAAGGAAAGGGGATGTTTTCCAGAGCAGAACTCCTGGAACAACCAGACTGTGCCTCCAGGGCTGCACGTGAAGCCAGGGCGCAGAGAGGGGCTGTGGGAGATTAGGGACTGAAGTGACTCAATTTCTTTTCCCCTGACTAGCAGTTTTTAATGCAACTTACACACATCATCCCCCTCGCCTCCCCCCCACCACCGTGCAGAGTTTGGTCACATTTGGAAGCTGGCAGGAGCTGGGATGAGCTGTCTCCCTGCCAGCAGTTCCCTGCCTTCTCCCGCGCCAGCGTCAGCGCTGGAAATGTGGCTCTGGAAACACAAAAAGTGCTGTGAAAATTTTAGCTCTTCTCATCAGCCACTCCTGCTTCTTAACCCTCCGCTAAATCCCTCCCTGCACATTTCAGGAGATGAACCTCAATTTGCGGACGGAAACTTGGCTGAAACCAGCTCAGCGTCACTCCATTCCACCTCCAGACTCTCTTGATTCCCAATTCTCTCAGTGCTCAAAATCTTCACAGATTTCTCCATGTTTCTCTTAGTTTCTCAGAAACTAAATCTGTTCTGCTCTCTTAAGATTAAGATCTTTCATTTCCAGCATTTAATTCCCAGCTTTTAAGGTATGAGGACCAACACTTATGTGAATAAGCTTCTCTCTTGCTTTTACAGACCGTGTCACGGTGATCCAGGGTTCCCCAATGCCACTGGCTTTGGGATCACCATCAGCCAAAGAGAAAGTTTGCTGCAGAACGGAGGTATTCCTCAAAAGGGAGTTTCAGGAAGCATTCCCAATCCAGCCCAGGCCCTTCTCCTCCCACGTGACACAATAACTGGCTCAGGCCTAAGGAAAATTTATGCAGCTACCAAAGGAGACTCTTCTTTCCCTGGAGAAAAGGCAGTTGGATGTCCCCATTTAATTTCTGGAGTGCTTTACATACCATTAGTGTGTTATGCATCTCACATTTTGACTTCAGCAAGCTAATACATCATCATGGAAAAACATTATAAATAATATGTCAAAAACAAACTTAGAAGTATAAATTCTAATCACTGACTCCAAAACAGCCGCCTCGGAAGTTTGGAAGTCCCAAGCCATGGGGCCACCCCTGGTCTCTGTTCCCTGTCCTGTTAACTTTGTCTCCCACAAGTGTCACCACAGGGAAAACAGTGAGATACTTGGAATCTCACCAAGTTCATGGTTAATGAAGTTGTTTAGCACAGATGAAATTATTTCACATTACAGTCATTACAGAAATCTCACATAAAATAATTTCTTGGCTTAATATTTACAGAATTTCTGCATTCTCTACACAGGCTTTGCTTTAATTATCTATAATGGTTAACTCTACCATTTAAATGGTAATTTGGATAGTTTCTGGCACTAGGAGAAGGGAAGAAACTTTACACTGGTGTGATACGAAGAGGACAAGGTCAATGAAACATAACAAATGTAACACACTGGGCTAAAAGTTGTCATTATATTTTTCAAATATTTAAGTCCCCTTTATAGGTTGGTACAAGATGCATTGAAATAACATTCTGTGTTTTCCCTCACACAAGGAATAGAAATAGAGTTATCTGCCTGGTCTACACCTTGAGCTGGAAGATGCTTTGGAGGCTGGACACACCACGACACTTCAAAGTTGGACTTTTGTCCTCCTGAGGAAAGAGTAGATTCCTAAATATTACTCTCAGTAACGGATAGCCTTCTGTTGCTGTTTTTCAATCAAACGATTTATCTTCCAAGACATCTGCTGGGAAGGTTTCCTGGAAGGTAGCAGGACTGGCTGGGGATTTGATTTCTGCAGCAGGCTTTGAAGCCACTCATTGCTGAAATGAAAACCTGGGGACAAAACTCCCTTAGTAATGAAAAATTTGGAGTGGGGAAAAAGGGAGTAGAGGGGGGATTTTTGGAAGGTGTTTAAGTGATCCTGCTGCTTTTAAAGATGTCTTGCCTCATTCTGAAAAGCAAGAGCGCGTCTCAAACAACACAGAGATGTCCAACACCAAAAATAAAGTGTGCACGTATAAAAGCACAGCAAAGAGATGGTGGGGTTTTGGCAGACACTTCTCCTTATGGACTCCCTGCTCCTTCCCCTTTTCAGGGCCACTTGCTGGTCCATACACCTCCCATGGCAGTGGGAATTTCCCAGGGCACAGAAGAGCAGGAGCTCCACACACCGTCACATCCTTCAGACTCGTCCTTCCCCTGCCACGTGTCCCCGTCCCTGCTGAGTCAGTCAGAGCCAAGCTGGGCATCCAGCAGCACAGATTTTCTGACGAGGAAGGGACTGGCCTGAGCACCAGGAGATAATGTGCCAAGATGTTTTGCTGCTCCTGAAGCCAGTCTGCAATTTTACAGCGTGTTATTTGATTTTTTACGGGAAGGCTTCTATTAAAGCAGAAAAGTCCAAACTCCAGCCTAAACTCCTGCACGTTCAG
>JAWWLV010000121.1:6217703-6246539 GCA_035041135.1 Platyrinchus mystaceus | reverse complement strand
GTTATTTGATTTTTTACGGGAAGGCTTCTATTAAAGCAGAAAAGTCCAAACTCCAGCCTAAACTCCTGCACGTTCAGTGGAGGAATATCTCAGACACAGGCACGCCGAGCCAACATTTCTTAAGCAGTTTATGAAACCAACCCCAAAATGTGCACAAAAAGAAGTTTACAGCCTTTCAAACCATACTGTATTTCACCCCAATTTCACAGTTGTCCTCTTCCTGCAGTGTAATGGCCCGAGTTTCCGCTCCAGCCCAAGGGTTTCTTTTTGTTTGGCGCAGTAAAACCACGGGTTTCTCTGTAATGGGCCACTTAGGATCTGTGTAGCGAGAGCATTTCCAAAAGCTCTGCCATCCCTTCATTAGAATAGGTTGTGTCCCTGGTAGACTAAACGTTAGCTTGAGAAGCCTAAACAGATGCTATGCAAGAAATACAATTTTTTTTTCTGAGGCACGTGGTGAAATAGCAGCGCTGCTGAAACCAATTGATCCTGTGACACTACAGCAAGAAGACGCCGCAGCTGAGAAAAACGTCAGCTCCGTTTCAGCCCCAAACAAGTTATAACAGCAGCAGCGTTGGCTCAGGGCATTTTTAAGGAATTAATAACCAGCCAGGGTTAGTAGCCCGAGGCAAAGTCAAGGATTAAGCACTCTGAGGATAAACACATATAGCAGCTTCAAATAATGTACTTGACTTCAGTTTAATCATTTTGTTTCGCTTGCAAAAAAACTTATGATCTCCAAACAGAAAATATAATTCGTATCAGCAAAAGAATGTACACATATACACACACACACACAGCCCCAGGCGAGAGCTGAAGAGAAAAATGGAAACACTGTAAAAAGTAAACATTTTCCTCTTAGCAACACAAGGAGAAAGCTTCCATTGGTTACAATTAAAACAAACAAGAACTCCAGAAAACAGGCAAATACTCCCAAAGGAGGCTGCAGAAGAGCTGGGGAGGGACTTTTTGTAAGGGTATGAAGCAACAGGAGAAGGGGAAATGGCTTCACACAGAAAGGGAATAGGTTTAGATCAGACATTAGTGACAAATTCTTCCCTGTGAGGGTGGTGAGGCCCTGGCACAGACTGCCTGGAGAAGCAGTGGATGCTCCATCCCTGGAAGTGTTCAAGGCCAGGTTGGATGGAGCTCTGAGCAATCTGGTCTAGCGGAAGGTGTCCCTGCCCGTGGCAGGGGGGTTGGAACTGGATTTATTTTAAGGACCCTTCCAACCCAAACCAGTCTGTGATTCTATAAAAAAATAACTAAAAGATAATAATGACTTCATGGAAGAGAAAAGGTAACTGAGGTGATCCCAAGGCTCAACATGTTCCCCCAAGAAATATCGTGGGCCAATCTTGTAGCACAGCCTTCACCACCCAGAACTGTTCCCAGAACTGAGCTAAAATATCAAACTGTTTATGATTCCTTTTTCTGCATGGCTAGCAAATAAAAAATCATTTGCTATTTCTGCTCAAAGGACTTCATACTCCTTTTCTCTAAAATAAATCAGCCCGATAAACTTCAGACTAATTTCGAAATGTGTAGTCCGAACAGAATCAGATTTCACTAACAGGTAAATTAAAAGCATCTTTAAGGCATTGACAGGAGCTCTAAGTTGGCAAGATAAGTTCCAATAAAAGAATTAAACAGTAAACCCAACACTTTCATTCATAACAAAAACATTTGCTTGCATGGTTCGAAGTCAGGAAAGAATAACCTTAAGACAATACACTTCAGCATCTTTTTGAGAAGGTCTAACCAGCCTCTACCCTAACTCAGAGAGCCTGCACTTGGAAGGTTTACATTTATTTATCAATATAAATATATTTATCTATAATTTATTATAGACCAAGAGGAGAAAGAAGGCTATTCTATCTGGGTGACTTTTTAATGCTTAACATCTAAACACAGGACATGGCATTTGCTCTCCTGCAGAAGGCATTTTTTTCTCTCTCTTTTTTTTTTAGGTTTTGGGGTTTTTTTAAGCAGGAAAAGGTCACTCTGACATCACTGAAGATGTTTAAAGGACATTGCAAAAATTCTGATGCTACTTAAAATTACTTTAAGGCTCTTCTTCCAGTAGTAAGTACAGTACACAAAAATTACAGTCAGTAACTATGATGATCTTTCAGACAACACCTTTCATTTATTACACAGACAAAAAAATCTCTGGAGTCAGTTAAATATTAATACACAATGGAAGAGCTGTTTATCTTTTTAATCTCTAATTTACATTGATATGATGACAGAAGTGCATGCATTATTATCAATTTACTGTTTAAAAAGTATAAAAAGGTAGGGATTTTGAGACAGCTTTCCGATACTCGGGATGTAATCCGACCTCAGTGAAGTCAGAGGATGCTTTGTCACGGGCTGAATTAAGACTTCACTGAAAGCTTTTATTTGATCATTCTTAGTTCAGAAACATGACAGCTCCATCCTTAGAGATTTGTTTGACTGGAGTTGTTTCTAGTCAAAACACTTCTCATGCGACCAGCCCTTCCTGACTCGCCCCAAAAAGCCTGTCACCGCCTAGAACAGCATCATCCACCTCCCTGAGCATGAGCTTTTACAGCAAGGGACTGGGGAGCTTTCACTCCAAGTCCTTACAGTATCTTCCTGCAGCTCCAGGGGGATAACATCCCTGAAGGCTGAGGCAGTGTTCACGCATGAATATCTCCCAGGGATGCCGGAAAGGTTAACATTTCGAGAGCACGGCACTTTCATGTCGGTGAAAGAGAACACGCACGAGGAAAAGAAGGACAAAACTTACTGAAGACAGAATGGAAAACTCAAAAAAAAAAGTGACATAAAACTTTAAGAGGCCTTACAGTCTAATATGGAAAAAAAAAAATCAGAGTATTTTACTAAAAGTTCCTTTCACAATTGCTGGTGATGAAGTATGAATGGGTGCAATTCCGAGCGCTGAGACATGTTTTCATTGCCTCTTATAGAGGGTGTACTTCGGAATATTGAGCTATATTCTTGCAATGGTTTTCCAGCTATAAATCCTACACTTAGTGCAGGGTTAGCCATTTGGTGAATTGCAAAAGCACGTAATAAAATGCATTTTATCATGTATATGTGACAGCTTGACTTGCTATTAAAGTATCTTCCAAATACTATCATGCTCTTGAAGAGCTCTAAAATAAACATCAAATCCCAACCACAAGCCAGAAACTCCTCCTGAACAACTGAGTATTCCCACAAGTTTACCCCAATCTCAGAGCACAAGTATTCAGTCCAGCATTCTGAGGGAATTAGCTCATAAATTATCAGTGTCAGGTGCATCTTCTTTTTACCTCTGAGGAACAAGCGGTCATCTAATTTCTCACCGCTCAGACAAAACAGTTTCCGTGCCATCAATCCACAAAGTTGATAATATTATGGAAAAAAAACCCCACCCCAACAAACTTGTAACAGATTCAGGCTTCTACATGAAGTTTTATTTCTGCCTTTACTCCTGACTCGAAAACATGAGCCAGTCTCCCTGTTTCAAACACGGATTTTTCTGACAGCTCGTGCCAGCAGTTCAGACGGTTTGGCCGCCTGAAAGAAAAGAGCAAAAAAAACCACAAACCACCAAACAAACAAAAAACCCCATGTCTTCTCTTTACAGGTCATCTGGTGTCTTCCAAGACACTTGAGTGCTGGCCCCCCAGGGGAAACAGCTTGGCTAAAACCAGTCTTATTACCACTGTCCAGAGCAAGCACAGTATTTCACAAGTACTTATTTTTATATCTCGTCAACATTTGCATGGTCTTTGTGTCTGGAAATTCCAGAGCACCGGGTACGAGCTGTCAGCTACCTTTGAGCAGTGCTGTATCCTTCCCTAGAACTCATAAAAACCCCATTTTCAGTTAGACAACATAACTGTCACATCAAAATGCACTCAATCATTTAAATCGTTACACGCCGCTCACCCCAAAATCTCTTTCCAAAGAGTATCTGGCACTGACTTTGTGACATTAAACAGAAGGAACTGCTGCCTGCTAAAAGCAGCATCCATAATTAAGCAGGCAGAGCATATGAAGTGTGGGATAATAACAGGAAGGTGGGATTTCAGTCACCTCAGGTAAGGTTTCCACAGGCTAATGCAACCAGCTCGTATTTAACTGTCAAAGCTTCCTATAGACAATGGGAAGGAATACACGGCTTAAGACAACAATTACTCCAACTTACCTTCAATTCCTAATTTAATCAAGCTGAATCTCTTCCTGAGATTTATTCCTCTCCATTGAATGTAACAGAAACCTGAGAGGAGTGTAGCTCACATTTAGGTGTTTAAAGGTTAGACATGTAAGAGGAAGTAGGATGGATCTTACCTTGAACTAACATGTTTCATCCTAAAGCATGAGTTGGAGATTAGAGGTTTCCTCCAGAGAGAGCTCAAGGGGTTTAAGAACTGTGGAAAAGCAGTTTCATAGAAACACACGGTGCATACTGCTAGGAAAAAAAACCACAAGGTCTTGCTATGAGCACATGCACAGAGACGGCCTGGGCTTAAAAAATGAGTGAGGAGAAGCAGCATCTGCAGAAGGAACAGGATCTGATCTGACAACTGATGGCTGTCATCGACAGTGCAGGCAGCAAAATCACTTGGGCTGATGATCAGTGGATCCTACCACTCAATCCCCAAAACTGCAGGCGTGTCTCAAGGAACCTGATGCAGGATTCCCCAGCCTCAGTTGTCACGGCTCCAGGAATAAAAAGGACTTTATGTTTCTGGTCAGCTTAGCTGGAGTCCAACCAATTTTTCCCCCCTTAACAAAGGAGCCAAAAGAGCAGATGCAGAACATGGAATGTCAAAGCATTTACCTGATTGCTCTGACAAGAAATGTCACACATCACACACAGTATAACTGCAAGAGTAAGAAACGCCCCAGCGTGTGTTTATCCACCCTCTCCACCATGTCCTGGCACCTGCCATCTTAGATTCCCATTAACTGGAAATTCCAAGTTGACATAAGGCAAAACTTCACATCATTTGGGCAGGGAGGTACTAGAAAAGGTGGCCCAGAAAGGTTGTAGAATTTCTGTCCTTAGAGCCACTGGAAGCTGGGCTGGACTCAACCCTGTGAGCAACCTGAACTAACTGGACCTGCTCTGAACACAGGATTGCACTGGAAGACTCCAGAATTCCCTTTCAACCCCATGTATTCTGTGTCTGTCCTTTCAGCAAACAGCACCAGGGATTACAAAACCATCATCCATAGTCATGGACAGGAAAGTAATCCCAGTAATGCACCACCCCGGGTTTGACAATTTTCGCTCAGTGAGAAAAAACTCCCTTTATCCTCAAATAAACACGTCGGGAAAATTCACAAAACGACCACACTTTTGGCCAAGCTACCATTTTGATTATATTTTTGAAGGTGTGAACATCTTTTATTATTTGGTTTATAAACCTGAGTTTAGCACCTCTCCTCCTCCCCACCATCACACCGCCCCCAGACAAAAATAAAGAGTCATCACTACACACAGATCAACCACAAACAAAATCACGTAGAGGAACACTTGAAAATTCATCTTTTATCATCTGTGCCACCTAGCAACACACAGGGCTGGATCCAACATGCTGGCAAATCTGAGGAGAGAGAAAAACCTCCTTTCCCATTTCAAAGCTTCCACAGGCACAAGAGCTTCCCACTAATTTGGAAATATTGCCATGCTTACAACCAAACCCGCACTTTATTTTTAAATTGAATACTCCAGGTCTGAGTAAAGACAGAGTTTAGGACATGTTGGTGTTTTTTTTTTGTTTGTGTGTGTGGCTGATAATTTCACCTATAAATCAAAACCAGGCCAGGTATTTCTGAGACATGGAAAACTTTGCTGAACTTCAGAAATGAATGTTAACAGACTGCACACAACAGATCACAAAACTGCAGCACATCTGGGCCAGGCCCGAGGCCTCCTGCCCTCAGTGTTCTACCCCTGGAGTAAACCTATTTCTGTTTTAAAATTCATTGAATAGTTAAGTAGCATTACCTATACAAACAATGCATTTGACTTCCAGCTCAATAAATGTGATTTGAATTGTTTTTAAAAATTGCAAGATTAGTTGACTGCAGTATTTTGAGAGTCAGTCTAAAAGAAATGAAGTATTAAACATACCTAATTTCAGTCAATAGTCTGAAAACTATTGTAAGCTTTCCACTTTTTAGGCATTTCTGTTCATAACTCACCACTAGATACAACAAAAATAATACTTTATTTATAAGCTGCAGGTCAGGTTCTGTGATTTGTGTGCACAAAAAATTTAATTCAGGCTACATGTCTGGGAAACTTTCAAAGACATCCCTCTCTTGGTTTTATTTTTTCCTTAGGAAATAAAATTCAGTAAAACTCAGTTTATGAGATGGTCAAAGCTCATTTAAAAATTTGTTTGGACACATACACACACATTCATTGTGACAATATCACCTTAATTTGCAAGCAGCTTTTTCCTAACTGGGATATCTTTTATTTCTCCCACTATCTTATCTATTCCAGACAATGAGAACTTCATAATTCACCTTTGGACCATTTTTTCTGATTATAAAACACAACATCTTTTCTGCAGATTCTGGGTGGAATTTTTTCTTTTTAATTGGGCTTTAAAACCATCAGCCTGCTTTTATCTCTGCATGTGGAGGGGACTCTGGCAAAGAGATGAAAGGTTTGCCACTCCCAAGGAAGAGGCAACACAGAGACCGGAACGCGAACGAGCGCAGGAGACAAAGCCAAAAACATTGTAGAGAAAATCAGAGGTGAATATGACTGAGGCAAAACAGAAGGAGACATGAAGATTGACAGCTGTCAAGCACTGAGTCACCTATTCAATCAACTGAGCAGCTCATGGTGGGCAGGACAAGCTTCTCCAGAACACTTCATCGGCCTCCCTGGAATCCGAGTGAACGCAGCTCGGAGCTCATCGTTACACAAAACCCCATCATTGCATTGTTTCTTCTTAAAATTCTGCACTGCAGGACAACCATCAGCACTGCCTGGTGATCCGGGATAATTCGAAAATCCACAAAAACCGGACAAATCGTGGCTTTGATTCCCAAGCTCTCACACGGTAACAATTAGTGTGGCAAATGAGAGCTTGAATGATACACATGGCACCTTGTCACCAAAATCAGGAGGAGTGTTTGTTTCTGCTTAAACAGGGGGGGAAAGTCAGGCAGATATCTGTATAAAATTGCATTCTGCTGCAAGTTCCTGTCACAATTCCAACGGTAAAGCTGAAAATGGGAGCTTTGCACAGGGTAGAAAGACTGGGGGGTCACCTGTGCCCAACGAGGATTCAAGGGCTGCACAAAGAGCCCCTCCAAACACAGCTTTGGAGGAGAGGAGGAAAAATATCCCATTTTTTTAAATCTTCTTAAAAGTAGAATTGTATTTGTTAAGACTGTAAGAGAAGATACTCATAGATTTGTTGAATAAAAAAATCTGTTCACTTCTATTAAAACCAAGGAAACTCGGCCTGTTGGTTTTTGGTGCTTTAGGATTTGCAAATAATTTCACTTCAACTTAGAAAGGAGGACCAATTAACCCCTGTTCAGATTTTGCTTCCAACATACACAGCCGCAGTATCTCCACTCCTGCACACTTCTAAATGTCCTTACACACCAAAAGAAGGGAACCTAAAAATCAGTAACATTCCTTCACTTTAGCTTTCCTACTGCTGCTTAATCTACTTAATCAATATTTGCTTAAGCACAGAGGAAAAAACATCTGTCCTTTGTTTAGGGAGCTGATTCTTAGATTTCAATTATCAACAGATCTGTGCTGGTGAAAGGATTTGAAGGGGGTTTTAATACAGTGAAGCAATAACACAAGTCATAAAGCAGAAAACCCAGCACTCTGTGTTAGTTCATTTCAAAGTAAACATAGAAATTAAATGATTTCTCTATAATGTCTCAGAGACTGCAAAAACAACGATAAAAGGGTAACTACCACAGTGATGTAAATGTTTTTATAGGATCCAATTAAGACACTGCGATGTTTAAGTTCTGTTCAATACTTTCCCAGTGTCTCACATCCTTCCCCCTCTGGCTTCTAGAGAAAAATTCTTTTTAGCTCGTCGTGGTTCTTGACACCTCCATGAGATGAAGCTTTTTTGAGAGAGGGCTCCAGTGAGGCATTTTCCATCCCCATCCTACCTCCAGACCATCTTCCTCTGTGCAGAGACGGGGGAAGATACAACACGGTCCAGCAGATCTTGGGGCTGTGGTTGATTTTTCCTGGTGCTCCCAGTCCAAGAGATGGGATGGGATGCTACAGAGGTTTTGGAGGCCAACCCCGTGCAGTTTAGTGCCCATCACAGCATAGCACGTGACTGCTGGGTTTGTATAAGGAATATCTGACTTTTATTTGCTACTAGAGGAAAACCCCAGCTTTTAATTCTTCATAGAGCAACTAAGTTGTGGCATTACACCCATAATTTTTATTACTTAAGTCCCTTCTCACCATAACCACTTGGAGCCCTATTTTTTTTTTTTATTTACCAGGCAGGGTTCTTTTTTTTCCCCAGGATACACAAAAGAAAATAATTTCCTTTTCCTTTCCTTAAATTCGTTTCATACACTGGCTTTTCCTCAACTCCTCAAACTAAGTATTATCTGCAAAGTACACAAGTTTACTTATCATCCATCATTTCAGCCTGATGCCCTGAAACAACACATATACTGATAAATCTCCATAAAATGCAAATGGCCAACTGATTCATCGACTGCCGGCACGGCTTTGTTCCTGATTTTTTAACCAGTTTCCAATACATTGTTCAGTGTCAAACAGTACTTAACAGTAATTGATTTTTCAGGATGCTCACTCCGTGTGATGCATACAAAAGGCTGGGATTCATTTGGAATATCCTATATTCACGCAAAACTTCTGTAATAAACTCAATAAGTAGGGTTGGTGGGTTTTTTTCCCAGCAATGCCTAATTATTTCAAGCTCATCACACTTGCTGCTTAAAGCTCCATTATCCTCTGCCTTCTTGGTTTTTCCTTCCCAAACGCTGTTATATTTAGTTGGCTACTGAAGCCAGTTTTCACTTGATAAAAACATGAAGGCTGTTTTCTTCACTGTTCACCAAACCTGAAATGCTAATTGCTGGCGTTCCCTTTGCTTTCCTCCAACAGGAGCAGCCCGGGATGTGGCTGTGAAGGTAACTCACAGTTGCGTGAAATGAACTCATTCCTTACCAAGCTGGTGGTATTTTGTCACTCAAACACGTCACTTTAACTACACAGAATAATTTTTCCACCTGGCAAAGCCTTCTGTGGGTGCACTGACGGGCCCTTCATGGCTTTCTAATTGCCTTTGCTCCCTTCTGGCCAAAGGCTGATCAAATAAAATCCCAATCTCAGGCTTTCCATGGCGCTGGGCAAAGCCCCTTTGCTCCTTCAGCTGGGAAATGAGGATGAAACACCCCACACTCACACTCCCCACATCTTTGTGTGCAGCACCTGCATCCTCGCCTGTTCCTGAGCTGGCCTTCCCTCCTCCATTCCTGACACTTGCATATTTGTGTTCTGCTTCCAAAATCCTTTCCTTTTCTCCTTGAGTTTTTTTGGGTTTGGTGAGGTTTTTTTCCCCCCTCCTTTGCATTAATTTGTTTTGCTTCTAAAATGGAATGTAACAGCTGGTTAGTAGTTCATAGCTCATTTATACTTTATTCACCTTTTGTTGCTCCACATTTCAGCTCTCCTTATTTAAATGAGCATTATGTGCTGGGATTTTAGCATTAAATAAATGTTTTTCTGCTCAGTTTCACCTCTTATGGGCTCCAAACCCATGAAATATGTTATAAACAAAGACCTACAAGGGAAAAGAGAAAGAGGATCTTAGAAATCCAGTTTGGAGGTGATGGATTAGGGATTTACATTCCCAAACTACCAAATACAGTGGTCTCCTTGACCACCCAGCTCCAGTGATTTATACACAGTGACAGATCAAGCAGTCTTCCTGGTTACATATCATTAGTGGAAATCAAAGCCTTGTCAGATATTGATGGTAATACCTTTCAAAGGTACATTACTGGCCAAGCTTTATGAGCAGCTCTCACATGAATTATTCAGAGAACAACAATGCTTAAAATATATGCATATATATATATATATACACACACACACACTCTGGGATCCTTGTACATTCATCACTGATGATTTCAAAAGAAAGGGAAACACACTCAAACTCAAGGCCAACCTGAAGACAGAAGCAGCAAGTTCAGGCCATTCAATTTATAGATTTACTGTTGCAAGTGCATTACGTTAAAGTGCAACGAGGTATCTCGATGGCAAAAGCAAACCCTCCTAAATATCTGAATTCCAGTGTTCAACAAACACAACTCCTTCTCTTCGTGTGCTGCAAAGTCTGTTGGAATCACTGACCAAAAATAAAAAACCTAAACTTTTAAACTTCCATTTAAAGGCCGTGAAGTTGTTCTGGGTTACGTTATCAATAAGCTATTGATTAAAACTTATCTATTATAGGCACAAAGTCATCCAGCGTCGCTGCTTATTTTAAAATCAAGGAGTGATGAAAGCAATTTTCATAGCCCATTTTAAACTTTCACTCAAAACATGTAGGTTAATGGAAGTTAATGTAAACAGTACGGAACAGAAGGACTAAAATCTGATGAGGGCCAATCAGAATAATCTGGCCTGCCAGCTGAAAGGATACACAGGCATAGCTAAATTGGGCTTTGTTTATGCATTTTGATTTTCAGGCCTTCTCCAGGATGATTACCCTATCTCCAGTTCTACTGAGGGGAAAAAACCGCCTCCCTCTTTCTGAATCTGCTTCTAAACCAACTTTTTAAATATTGTTTTTACAGTACTGGGAATGTCACACTATTTAGCTCCTACTCTAAACATCTGCAAAGAAAATGTACCTATTGCCAGCTCCTGACTTTTTCCCTACATCTGCTACTATTATTTTTATAGTCTCCGATTTGTTTTGGCCATTTTTTGGGGGGGTGTAAACAAGTTTTAGGGGAAGCCTCTTTTTTTGTTTCTCCTCTCATTCACCTTTGAGAAAAAAAGGGATCATAATTCCAGTTGCCGAACCATTTTTGGCGGCTGCAAGTTGTACTCCCACGCTCTTCAAAGGGGTTCTTGACCACTGAGATATCTCAGGTGCTTTATAAAAATGAGGATGCTCGCTACAAATGGAATTCAAATGAAACAATACCTGAGCAGAGGTGCAGAGGGAATGCAGATAATGAAGAGAGGCCTCCACAAGCAGAGCCCTGCGCTGTGCTTGTGTTTATATGAGGGAAGCTGCGGCACTTTCTCCCCCTGAGCGCTTGTTTCGTTTCTGTACACAAATTACATCCACTCTGCCAGACACCATTTATAATGGCAGGCAATCAGATCAGACACGACACTCAAGGGTTTTTTATAAACTTCACATTAAAAAAGCAGCGTGGCAGTAGATTTGGCTACCACTGGTTTCCCCCCCCCCGTCATTTAATTCCCATTTGTCTTAAATCAGTAAGTGGCTCAAAAGTCGCTGTCCAGAGTGGGCCAAGAACCCACAAATAGCCACAGCTCACAGAACAAGCCTCAGTTTTTAGGAAATCAGTTAGAAAAAAAAAAACCACTTTCAAAATGCTTCACATTGGGAAAAAAAACAAACAAACAAACAAAAGTTTTCATTTCAAGCTTCCCAGATAATTTTTTTTCCGAGGCACAAAAATGGGGGAAAACTTTAGTTCAAGGGGTTTGTTTTGACCCAGTGCTGAGGACATCAGTGGTTTGTTACATAAGGAGCAGGGCTGATAGGTTCCAAAAAAAATCACAGTACTTGACAACACACAGATATCAGAAGTTACTTTATTACCAGACATGAAAATTGCGCTTCAGAAGTCGACTAAAACTCACTGCACTTGGGCAATTCCACCTCGCACAGCCAGATTAGTATAAAACAAATTAAGTTGAAAAAAATAATTACATCATTCAGCAACTTTTTAACAGTTCCCTCTCTGAGTCTTTGTGTTGAGCCTCCTCTTAACCACGTTTTTTATTAAGAAAATGGATACCTAATCTAATAACACCCCGGACACAAGCGACTTCATGCATTGTGAAAGTTCAAACTGGAAGAATTGTATCTCCCATAAATTAGAACTCCTCTATTAACATCAGGAAAGGACTGTGGAAATTTCCAGTCCTATCAGCTCCTACCCTAAAAGAAACCAGACCTTTGAAGTGACTGGCACAGCCTTGCCCTCAAGACAATCAGGAAAAAGAGTTATTTTCAGATAGGGGAAAGATGTGGGCCATTGTGCTGGGGTTTTGAGGCCAGGTTTTGGTAGTGGGGGGGGTACACGTGGTAAAACATTAATTAAAATCTAGCAAGACTCCCAATCAAATCAGCAAATTTCCTTGGTTTTTGGTGATCATTATGTTGGAAGAATATAGCACAAAAATTCACAGCCAGAGATCCCTTATGCATTATCTTTTTCTCTTCCATTATTGGTTTTAACAAGTTTACAGTTCTTTTACTACATCCCAACAGTCTGCATCCAGCAGAGAATCACTGTCCATCAGTTAAGGAGACGATAACCCCTTTAATACACTCCATCACTGGGACATGTCAACTGAGTCTAACCTCACTCTGGCTCAGTGTCACAGAATAATAACAGAATTTCAAACATAGTTCCTAAAAATACTGACAGGCTAGTGAAGCACAGGCTTCTAGAAATCAAGAGATATTAGGTTTCAGTGTCAATGCCTAAATCAATCCATGTACAAAAGGACATAATGTTTACATTTTCCCCATATCATAAGCACATTTTGGGAGCTGGCCAGCTCTTGAAGTTTGGGGTGGGGGTTTTTTTCCCCTCTTTCTTAATGATGTGATTCTGTCAATCACTTAAAATTCGTTCAAAATAATGACCCTAAAGAAATAATGTCGTTAGTAATCACTGAATGATCACAGCCAAATCAAACTCCAGGAACAGTGTCTGACAACTCCCAGAGAACACAAGTGCCACCATTTCAGAACTTGTCACATTAAGAAGCCCCTCAAGGGTTGGGACCAGATGAGTTTTAAGGTCCCTTCCAACCAAACCATTCTATGATTCCATAAATTGAAGGAATTGAAACTTACTTCAGTTGGAAAAGCAGGTGCTAAAGCAGGAGGGTCTCACAGGGCAGGATGTGAGGGGATCAGTGAAACAATCTGGGCTGGGGGAGAAGGGCACTGTGGACACAAGAAATGGGGGGCAGCACTTACCTCTCAAGTCCTACATGAATGTTGTGAGGAAGAAAAGGAAACTTTACACTGGGCCAAGTCAGTGAGAGAGGGATGAAGAAACAGGACGCAATATATCCTACTCAAAAAGTAATACCAGAAAATAAAGGAGCCTCTTCTTTCTCCTCACAGCAACAATGAAAAAATACTTAAACCTGATTACTTGAACCTATTCTTCATCAGTACTAGAATAAAGACAACGCTGCATTCCTGGAACTGCAGATTGAAAGGAACAGAGTCTGGTAAATATCAAATATTAAGATAAAAAAGGTTTAAGAAAATGACCCCAAAAAGCTAACAGTGCACCTTTCAGAGGCATAAGTAATGACTCTTAATTTTAAAGAACACAAATACTTGTCTGTTATTCCCCTGATGCAGTGAAATAGAATAAGCTCTGACAGGTCAGCATTATTTTGCTGACCATCAGTTTTCCAAATTCTTCTCCTACAAATAATTCCAGCGGATTGAAAAGGGAATACTACATGGCTCTGGCAGTAGCAAGGAAAGGCTGTGACACATCCCTAGGTGACCAAGGCCTTCCCAGGACTGACAATATTCCTCCATCCAGCAGCATCAGCTCACTCTGTTGAGGAGAAGCTCTGACCCCGCTCTTCATCTATATTAGTTCTATATCAACAGTTTCTACTTTCCTGCTGTCAACCACCACAATGATGAATTGATAATGCATTTTGATGAAGGGCAGAGTATACATGTAATAAAAAAATATTGATTTTGCTTACATACTTCCTGACAAACTTTTGCATTGTTGTGTATTCTGTTTGGTGACTCGCACGAGCCTTTGGCTGGATTTCCATCTCAGGAATAAATTCATGGTTCACACGGGTGGTGTTTCAAAATCAGGGGGTTTGCCAAAGGTACTTGGACAGTGCACATGAAAGTGCTTTGCTTGGGTTTGGGGGGTTTGGGGTTTTTTTAAAGAAAATTGACCTAGTGATGACACAAAGTCATCCACGGCTTCTCGTTTCCGTGCAATGTGCATCATTCTCTGAAAACAGCGGAACAGTGCAGGTGTGTGAGAAGTAAGACCTTATAAAGGAGAAAGATTCTTGCTCATAAATTAAAGTGATCACACAGCTGCTTAGCCTTGTTGAACTCCGGCACAAAAAGGCTACGTGAGAGCAAACCCCCAAGGGCTATTCCATGAGGAGCCCATGTAAGTCATCAAGAGAGCCATATCTCCTTTTTTACCTTAAGAAGTTTCATTAACTAGAGGAAGAACCTAGACATGTTTCTAATACCTGTGTGACTATTACATGTATGAAGAAGCTTTCATTAATAACTACCAGGAAGCAGGGATGTAAACCACAGGACTCTTGGCTTCCCCTCACCGCTGAGAAGGAGAGGTGAGGTCTTCCATCAGCAATGCTAATTTATTCCTCCAGCTCCCCATTTTACAGCCTCTTGGAGGCTTTTAACCACTGGACTGAGTCCTGAACAAAGGAATCAGGTGCCCAGAACGAAAGGCCTGGAGGAGCAGTGGCTCTTTATCCACCCTTTGCAATATTCCCCTGACAGCGTGAGGCGAAGCCGGCGCCCACCGCCGCTGGATGTTGAAGGCGGGAAGGGCCTTTCCATCAGATGTCTCCAAGGATCCTGCTATTAGCAGGACTTAAGGAGGCCTTTGTCATCCCAAATATGCTCAGCTGCCTCGCAGCACGGCGGAGCGGTGTAAGAACCATTTAAAGATGTGTCTGACATCATTAATCTGTTTGCCCCCTGACCCGCCGGGCCGAACTGTAACTATGGCGACTAAAGCCTGACCTTACAACGCTGAGAAACTTTAAAGCTCAGTAGTATTTTGGGTCACATTGTTAGGCTGGACAAAGGAATAAAGGAGAAATGTGACAGTTTCCTGGGAATTAAGGTCAGCAGGTCAATTGCCCTGAAGCTTTATTGTTATATGATAAGCAAGAGTGGCTGAAATAATTTTTCAGTGATTAGAATTAAAAAAAAAAAAAAAAAACAAAAAAAAAAAAATCTACAAACAACTTCTGTTGTCTGAAGCAGAAAATTGGTCTCCGTAAAAGCAATAGATAGCCCATCACAGGGCAAAATTACTCAACAGCCGTCCCTGTACTATATCCAGCACAAACCCTGGAAAAAAACGGGCAGTGGGTATCAATTTCATATCCTCAGATGGGGTTTATTGTTAATTCAGGCTCTTGGGGGCGTGTGAAAAGTATTTATTAATGTGTTTCTGGGATTGCATTTGCTAAAATTGCCAGTGTTTTCCAGCCTCCCTTCTCAAATGATTCATGGCAGTAAGTGGGAATCAGCAGCCCGAATGCCCTGATTTGGAACATCTGTGTAAAAGCAGCATATGTCTTGGGCTGAGAATAAATACAGTGGGGGGAACTTGCCCTAACTGAATGCTATGACAAATGCCAATCCAAATATTTACAGTCTATAAAATTAGGCTTGTTAACACTGTTTATACGATTGTGTGGTGTGAAGGAGTGTTCACTTTCATCGTGCGTCAGCGAAATTCACCGGCGTCTCCATTTTAAAGCCATTTATAATTCAGTCAATGAAATTAATTCTACATCAGAATTAACTAATTTACAATCATGTTTTTTAAGCCTGAAAGCTTTTCAAATTTGAGGTATTCCAACCCACATATATATATATGACCACAAATGTAACTTAAAACAGCAGCTAAAAAGCAGACAGATCCAAAAAAATCTAAGTTGTGCATTGACTTACAGTGTTGGGGGTTTTTAAATTTCTCACATCATTGCTGACAAACTGCTGCAATGCAAAAGTGCAGCACAGAACGTGCATAACGTGCCAGTTTAGCTGAGCATATTACCCTCAAAAGGATGAAGTTTGTGAAGAGAAAAGTGTAAAAGAGAAAGTTTGTGAAGCAGTGTCTTTTTCACAGCAGGTAAAGTAAATATATATCAACACAGAGTTTTGGGGTTCTCCACAGTTAGTATATTTTATTGAATTATCTAATAAATATCGTGCCCTGCGAAGTGCATGCTGAAGGAGTGGTGCTTGTTCATTAATAAAGATGAAGAAGTACCAGGTTCAAGCTTCCAAGACATTCTTGTGACTATTAAAGAACACAGAAGGAAAATTCCAGTCTTTCTGCTTTTCATTTTTTCTAGCTGTGTCTAAGGAACAGAATTCCACAGAACTGGCTTGAAAAGGTCTGCAGACCGCCAGCCTGGCAAGAAAGCATGGCAAAAATGATGCCAGAAGTGGGGATGCTGTCAGTAAAGAATTCAAATGGCCTGTTGCTCAAGTGCAATCTGAAGCGATCAAATGCTGCAGCTGGATCTAACCTGGGCAAAAAATGTGGGTGGCTCTAGAAGAGCCCTAGAAAACCTCTAAAGAAGGGATTAAAAATCTAGACAATCTGTTTCAGTGTGGGCAAACACAGGGATGTAATTAATACATGTACCCAACAGCAAGGCAAGAGTGATTTACCTGCAGCCATCAAAACCTAGAACGTCTGGGAATTCTTATCAGGAGATTACTCGTCGTGCGGAGAATGTCCAAAGCCACTGATGCCAAGCAAATCACAGACTGAAGCAGGTTTTAAAAGTGAGGGCAGTTTGGAGGGCAAACATGCTAGAGTTAATATTTAAGATATACACAGTAGACTCTCTTCATTTCACCTTGGAAGGTCGGATGCCTTTGGAAGCTGTGCCCGTGACAGCTGTGATACCAAAAAATGGTGTCAAGAGGTTATTTGGGCTCCATTATACAAAAGGTCACCCTAAATGTCATAAAGGCACACCAGGTTATTTTCATTCTCTCTCAACCTGACACAGAAGCATTTAAGAGCCAAAAAGCACTGGCTCTTAATAAAGTATCCTTTTGAAATCACTGTATTTTAATGTTATCTTAAAAATAATGATAAACTAACAAACTTGCCAACTTATTGTGCAAACACCCAGTTTGCTGAAGATTGGCACAGAAGGGGGGCATTACCAGGTGCCACGCTCCCATTACCCACTCACAGACAAATAATTACTCTGGGGGTCAAAAGAGACCCTGGAAAACCCCTAAAACCTCACCAGTTATTACTTCCTATACAAGTGAATCCCATCTGAAGCCATATATTGAAGCACTACTGAGCTGGCACAGAAATGGATAAAAGCCAGGAAACTCTAAGTTTAAGCTGACTCGCCATCCTTAGCCCACCCCATTGTCCTTTATCCCTAAAATTTAATTAAAGCCCAGTCCTGACCAGTTGCAATAAGTAGTACAGAAAACTGATTATTGGAATTGCTTTCCTCTGACCGTCCATTGTGCTGCACTTCCTCTCTGCAAAACACAAAAGACTCTTATGTACATTTTTCTTTCTCTGTGAAAAAAGGGTTGGAGGGGAAAAAAAAAATCCAGTCTGAACTTTTATTTAGTTGCCAATTGTGCTGTGGAATGAAACTAAGCATTTTCTTTTAAAAGCTGATTCAAATTCAGTACTTAATCATGCCACAACAGAGCAAGTGCAGTGACAAATTATGTTACAATTACATCAGAAATTCTTTTACAAGATTTTGTTTTCAGTCACTTCTAATCTTTCAATAGCTGCCGTTTCCAGGGTTGATATTTCCCTAACAACATTTGTGCCTGAAACTCACTGCTCAGAGCAGAAACATTTGGAATGTAAGGAAAATATGTACGAGCACACGTGTGCAGACAACGGGGAAAAAAGCAGTCACATTTGATTATAAAAAACATTCTAGAAGCCATAAAATATTTCCTTTATTCTTCTAAATGTTTGGGTTTTTTTTCCTTATTCCAGCAGATTATTTACTCCAGCTCTCCTAACCAATTTGTTTTCTCTGCTGCAATATACCATTACAAAGTAATTGTTTTAAAATTTTAAAAGGCGTGTGCTATGAACTGCACTTCAAATAACAGGCCCAAAACACAGGCCTCAAGTGCCAACATTAAAGCAGAACTCACCACTAACTACGTGGATGACTAAGCCATCCAGAAAGAGGTAAAAGAGCTGGCAGGACACGGGACACACAGACTGAGAGCACAGGTTTTAAAAGTCCTCTTTGTCTGCAGTGCTCTCCCTCTTAACCCAGAAAAGGTCAGGTGATTTGAAGATATCAAACAACATCTGTTTTCTAAACAACACACTCATGCCTGCAAAATTTACAACACCCACTTTTGAGCCAACCCCGAAAAGGCTCAGCCCAGCCTGCGAATCCAAAACTCTGGAGGAACCTTAATTAGCAATTTCAAAAAGAGGCCTGTGATCCAGGCAGCACAGCGCTGCCACAGATGAAATAAAAACAATCTATGTAAAGCTATCTATGGCATTATATGGATATTCAACGGAATTTGGAAGACTTTAGGTTAAAACTGTTAAACTTGTAGAGCTTCAAAGAGCAAAGGTACAACCCCTGGCAGGCCAGCGACAGGTCAGTGCCTGTTCTGGAGATGCCTCATCATTACTCCTGTAAATGACTCCTGGTTTGGCTCCACAGCTGCTCCGTTCCCATCCACCTCTGCCTTTTGCCACAAACACAACACAGCAACGTTGTCTGCTCACCAAAATGAAATGCAAACCCATCCCTTATCCTCCTGGCTCTCTGGCCCAACAAATGCGAACGTGCTTTCCTAGTGTACAGTATTCTAAAAATTGGGGTCCCACAGCAAAGGACAAAGTGCCATTCCCAGGGTTTTTCCACAGCATTCCTGGGTTTACACAGTTGCAGTGATGTTTGCCCAGCAGTCACTCCAAAAGAAGCTAATGGTCAATATTAATAACTTCTAACTGTAAGAAGGGAAGGAGCCCAAACAGCCTTTGGATGAGAAGGCAGGTGGATTTCATAGGATTAATCATAGAACCACAGAATATGCTGAGCTGGAAAGGACCCAGAAGGATCATGGAGCCAAACTCCTGGCCCTGCACTGGAGACCCCAAGAATCCCACCATGTGCCTAAGAGTGTTGTCCAAACACTTCCTGAAGTCAGACAGGCTTGGTGCTGTGACCGCTGCTCTGGGGAGCCTGTTCTGGTGCCCAACCCCCCTCTGGGTGAAGAACCTTTCCTAATATCCAACTTAAACCTCCCCTGACTCAGTTTCATATCATTTCCTCGAGTCCTGTCACTGGTCCTGAGGGTGAAGAGATGGAGATCTGCCCCTGTTTTTGTCCCTATCGCTCAGGGGACTCCCAGACCAAGCACTGCACATTTCAGCAATAGTTACACGACACTGTTCCTACTTGAAACCTTAAGTAACACAAGCACCACACATTGCAAGAGGGCAAAGGGTTGCTGCAGTGATGACAAAACGAACAGCTGCCACACCAAATTGATGAAAGTGCCAGTTTCCATGCCAATACCACAATCCTTTTGACGAGGCATTTGGCCAAAGTATTAAAATCCCTAAGACCATGGGGAAAACAACAAGGGCAAGTCCCCAGTAACAGCCCCAGCACGTCATGGCTATTAAAAATACAGCAGATTTAGCACTACAGATTACAGAAAAGAGCCGAGTATTCCGGAGTTTCGGAAATTAAAAAGCCAAGAAGAAAACTGCTCTGGTGGTAATATGGCGGCGACACAGACCATAAGAAGTTTGACAGCTGCACATGCCAAACTCGCACGTTCGCTGAGAACAAGTCTGTGCGAGACCTCTGAGGCAGAAGTTCACAGATGCAGCGTCAAAGTCGGTTTTGAGCAGCGCTGGTGGGTGGAAAACCATAACTAGCAGGCAGCAGGGCTCTGCAGTTGTTTTGCAGGCAGCTCAGAACGGTGAAGTAAATAAACAAATAAGTGAAAGGGAGCCAGCAGCAATTTGGGATGTGCAGTGTGACTGGCTGTCATTCAGAGCTGGCTCGCCTGCTCTTCCAGCGGATGGGTTCTTCCTGAAACTATTCCATGCACACATACGCAGAGAGTTTCCATTAAACCTGTGGAGACTAAATAGAGCCCCTAATGAGGCTGAAAGCTTGACTTTTCACCTCTCTGCAAAGTATACCTGCAGCACTGTTAGAGCTGACCACCACAGCCAACTTCAGCTCGCCGGACCCAACCACCAAAGCGCACTGGGAACAGGATGGTCCCGCAGGCACCAGCACTTGTCTGGCTCCATCATGAGCTGGATGGAAAAGCAGCACCAGCAAAATGTACTTTTTTCTGGGAGGAAGCCTCCATTTCTGGCAGCTGAGCTAACCAGAGCACTGGCCAAACACGAGCTGCTGCAGAAGCGGAGCCGGGGCTGCCCTCTGCAGCAGCAGCCAGCCAGATGTATTGTGCAAACCCATTTTTAGATGATCTTGCCTGGAGTATCAGGGACCTGAACTCAATAACCTGAATCCCTTCTGTTCTGTGCTTCCAGGCTCCACTGTGTGCACAGAGCACAGAGCTGACCCGGCACAGGCCCGAAATGATTGTGGTTGAACAATCCCCAGCAATCACGACTTGTTCGCTAAAGAATTTACAATTGCAATCAGAGCCTCTCTGCATCCCCTGGGAAAAATGATCAAGGAGAAATGAAACAGGCTTTGTTATACCCACGAACAATAACGTAAAATAACATCAACGAGAAATAAAGACAAATGCTAGGCAGGCTAACAACAAATGGAGTTTTCATTCCTCACTGGGGTTATTTTTAGATGCGTTCATATTTAAATATGAAGGTAATTTCCCAGTGCAGCTGTTAACAGCTCTTCCTGAGCTTCTCTTAGAGTTTGGATGTTGCATCTGCTGGCATTTGCAAGGCAAACTTCTGGTTTTAGTGCTTTATGACCACAAAAGCAAATGTTTCAAGCATTACTTCCAAAAAATCATACTTTGCATCTCAGGGGTACTACAATCAATATATTTGTAAGGAGTTTGAGGTTTTATGTACAAGACTCCGTTGCTGTTCTAACAAGCTTCTTGTGAGTGTTTTAATCTAAAGAAAGGCACATCGAGGTACAGATCAGGAGAGCAAACACCTATAAATAATGTGCTAGTTTAGGCACTGCTGGTGGTTTGAGAAATGCATGATTTTAAAGAACCGTTGCTAAGGTCAAGAGCTGCTCCAGTTTTAATGAGGGACTCACTTCTCTCATTCAAATGAAGACTTTTATTTTTTTTTTGGTCAATAAATGGAAATTAAATATTTCTCACACATTACTGTATCTGAAAGCCTGCTTATGTGGAAAGAGATACATTAATGCTTTAGTTTAGGACTATGGACACATCATACTTGATTCAGACCATAGGTCCACCACAGAGTTTTTGCTTTCACAGCAAAGTGCAAAACCAAGTGTTGCACCTCCAAGCTTTGTCATAATACCTGAAGATTGGAAATTGATTTATATTCTGGTTTTATAACCCATCTAGAGTACCAACCAAGGAATGGGAAGCCAAACCACCTCAGAGTGTATATCAGTGATCTCTCCATCCCATGGCACCACTCGCACTGTAATGACTGTGCTACAGGCCTTGTGCTTTACCTGCTTGGTTGGCAGAGCTAGGCCTGCCTTTGACCTTCTCTCCAACACCTCTCCAAGAGGAATGAAGATGAAGCCTCTGGCATCGATGCCACAAGCCCCCAGTGGAGAGCTGTGGGTCTGAGGGTGGAGGAGCGGGTGGGAGAGTGACTGTGAAGCAGCTCTGAAAACCTTTTTTCCCCCATCAATGAATTGGACATAAAGCTACTGCAGTGCAAACTGCTCTTAGGGGAGACAAAAACATGCTGAGCTCTGTATGTGAAAGGCAGGAGTTTGTTTTCCTTACCGTTAAGGTGAGAGGAGAAACAAGGAGCTCAAGGAAAATACAAGACCCTGATGAAAGTGTTCACCTACTGCACATCTGCTGTACCTCAAAATTTCCATCCTGCCTTCTGCAACCTCTTACTCCTCTGAACTGCCCAGAGTCAGACTCTGTTCTTCACTAACAAAGCTGCTGTTGTCACCATCTCAGGCAAGTCAACTCTCTTATGTGCTGCCCGCCACAGACAGCCACATCCATCCTGAGGTCAGGCAAGATGCTTTTGTTTTCCTGAGTCACAGAGCTGAAGGTCTTTTATGGGTTCCTACAGGTTACTTCTCCTCAGGATTTCCAACACTTTCCCCCAGGCCTTGGGATTGGCAGCAGCAATTAGTGCATGTTCACAAAAGGCCAAAGAACAAAAACTTTGAGGAAGGAGATTAAAGATGGATTAAGGAAGGAAGAAAAAAAAAAAAAAAGAAAATGTAGAACACTGCTCCAGATACTAAGCTTGAAATGAATTTCAGATCCCGTTTCCCATGAAAATTCAGCCTCTTACCACTTCAAGGAACTCCATCCTCAGTAGCAGCAAGGCATACCTGCTAAATAATGCATGCCCATCACCTGTTCAAAGTAATTGCCAGGTCTCAGGCCTTCTCCTCACTTCCCTGCTTACCAGCGAGCTCTGGGCAGACACCTGGCAGGGGAGAGCTTCTCACCAGTGTTCCCAGTCATCCTCTCCAGGTGCTGCAGTTGGATCACTCTAGGAATACCCAGGAAACCCTGCAGCATGAATGTGTTTCTGAGACTCGAAGGAAACACTACACCTTTGCTGAGCATTCCAGCGCTTTAGGAACAAGATCTCCTTTGCAGTCGAGGTAAACTGCAGACAAAATTTCACTGGTAAAAAGGAAAAGCAAATGTGAGAGAACACACACATGCCTTACAAGTGCCTTTTTTTTTTTTCTGTTTAGCTTCAAGGATCTCTCCACAGCACATTCACCAGCAGATGCTGGAGACGCGGCAGCTTCCACACCGACTCATGCAGATGGTGCTGCTACAAAGGCGACCTGTCTTCCCAACTGAGATAAAGTTTCTGCATGTGTGTCCTTTCCCTGAGTCAGAGTCCTATCAGACATAACTACATGGCCAGGGAAATTTCAAAATTCCTGTTAACTCACTTTTAATGACCATATCAACTTGTAACTTCCTGCCAACACCATTAACTGCTGTTGAGCAAAGCCATTCCTGAAACGCCCTCTCTTGCTGAACAGACGAAGCCAGAATAATCACCCCTACTTAGGACTAAACAAATCTGCTCAGACAATGTAAACTTGGTCCTTTCTGAGAATAAACACTTTGGAGTTATTCATATATTCCATGCTGGCACAGCCTTTCGCAATTTCAGACGCAGGTATTACACAAGCAAATCAGCAAAGGCACAGACTCGGGCTCATGGCTGGATGTTAACACAGACTAGACACAAACAACCAGGGCGGTACATTTGGCCAAAATGGTGTGCTAATGCTTTGATTTGCCTGCAAAGCAGGGGGTGTATGCTTTTTTAGAGATTACAGAACACCACCTGATGCCTTCAGCAGCGCTACATCCCCACACACTTGCTTCGAGTTTACACAGAATGCTAAATATTCTAATTGGGAAACTCATGCATTATACAACTGCACAGAACTTGGCCACTGTAATTTTACCAGATTAGACCTAAGTGAAACCGCTCACATAATGGGAGAAGGAAAGAAAATAGGAAACTCTCTGACATGTAAAAGCGGGGGAGCAAAGGAAAAGGACAATGAGAGAGAGCGGAGAGTTCAGCAGAAGCAGCTTCTCCCAGCAGATGATCAATGCACAAAGAGCTGGAATGTGAACGCTCCCGTGTGGGTTGATGTGCAGAGGAACAGCTATTGGGCAGTGCAGGAGGAGGAGAGGAGCTGGGGAAGGGGCAGGGCGTGTGCAGAGAGCCTGGCAGAGACAGGCTGAGAGCGCTGAGGGGGAAGGCAGGAGCGGAAAATCCTCCGGGGCTATCAGGAAGTAAAAACAAAGAGTAAGGACCAGAAGAGCCATTTTCATGGCCTGAAAATACACTTGAGATAAAGCATGTGACTTCTAAGCTCTCAGTGTAAACCTGTGAAGAACTAAGATCTATGAAAACTGCATATGGAAATGTAACAAGAAACATGAATTTTCCCCAAACTGTTGTCTGCTCAGGAGAGGCAAAGAGTTCCAACACCAACAGGTAAAATAGGAACGTGGGCAAAAAGGAGTTATCCACCCCAAGCCCCTTTTTAGCAAGCCCCAAATCACCACTTCCTTGCATATCCCTCAATCCTCGAAGGCCAGCTCTGGGCAGCTGTTGCATCAGCAGCAATTAAAGTTCCAAGAAAGACCAAAATTGCACCAGAATTTCTCTTTTGTGCCATCTCAGAAGGTTTAGGGTTTTTATTTGTTTAAGTATTCCTGTACCACTGGAACCCTTTCTACAGAGGCAGGTGTAAAAATGCATTTACCACTTTGTTCAGCTCCGAGTATGGGCTGCATCCATAAAAATGTGAATTTGCAAATGTAAGAACTACCCTGAGGGCAGAACAGCAGGTTTGGTGGTTTTTTTTTCCCCTTTACAGGATTCTTCCTCGCACATACTACACGTTACTAACAATCTCAGTTAAGGTTTTCAAGGTTGTTTTGGCGGAACACTATTTTTTCCTTCCTTTAACACACTTTCAAAGCCACGTCAAGGCGCACGGAAAGTCTATTCTGTTCTGACAGCACCGCTTACTTTGTCAAGTAAGCAAGGAAAAAACTCCATGTTAGGAGTTAGCTCTGCTTCTCCTAAAAATGCTGTCATGGTGGCTTCATGGTTTGACACCTAACAAATAGAGAGGACTGCCTTCTAAAATACAAAAATCAACCCTAAGCGTTATAGGAGCAAATTTTCTTGGTATGAACTTTACGTCCTCAGCTCTCTTTACCCATTTCAGTATGTTCTGTAAATAATAAAAAATAAATACCTCACTCAAAGGCTTGGCAATTTCAAGTACCCCATTAAGTTACTTCATTTCGCTATCCATAGCACATGATCTCAACAAGCAAAGCTGTTTATTTGCCTTAGGGAAAACAGAGATGAGGTTGCATCATGGGTGTTTCTGAGTTGACAGGGCTTTTCCCGAGGGCTGTTTGGGAGAGTTGGAAAGAAGAACAGGGAGAAAGCATGGAGAGAAAGGAGAGGAATGGCAGAAAATACAGGTGCAGTGGTCTAACCTCCTGGCCCTTACAGACAGACAAAATAACCACAGTTACAAATATTATCCCTCGCATTCCTCTCGCAGGGGAAAAGAAAGGAGCACTCTTGAGCCTATCTAATTTTAAAAGAGCATTTAGTTTTAGACCCTTCATACATTTTTAGCTCTACTAGCTAAATGATTACATTCTCATTTTTGTTGCATTTGATACAGAGCTGCTGCACCAACTTTGACAAGGTACTCTATGTACATCCACAATACTGAAAGCTGAATTTGACAGGCATTTATGTTCGGAAGGAATATATCCAAAATTGGATTCTAATTCTGAAATGGTTCAGATCGTTTAAATTTTATACTCAGATATAAAATGCAATATGTGTTTGCTGAGAAACTGTACTTAGTCAGTATCAGGAAACCTTACAGGACATGTATCATACCGAAGTTCATATATTATAGTGTCCTCTTTCCTTAGATGTCTCTACAAATCAGCCAATGCCCAGCTTGGATTTGGGACAGCTTGCTTTGAAAAATCAATACAACCCGATAAAAGCCTAAAGCTAAAACCCACTAACATTCATTTCAGCTTATTCCATTGAATATCAAACTATTACTCTCAGCTTTATCTGACAGAAATCTGTCCTTGGGAAGCTCAAAGAAGCAAGGCTCCAGTTTTGGTGCTCGAAGACAGCTCTCTCCCTGTGCACCGAGGGCGAGTGATCTCAGCTCCAATTTCACTGCCTGATCGGTGTGTTTGGTTTCTCATCATTTCACCAATGTCCTGCCCGGAAACGTTTCTGACTGGAACTGGATCCACAGCAGGACCAAGTATATCGAAAACTCCTGTTGAGTCACAGCGAGAGTCATTCAGGTCAACCTTGGGCTGAGGGAGTTCCCAGAACTTATCAGAACATCAAGATGCTCAGGAAAAAGAAATAACCATCATCATTATCACCTTGACCTAACAGCACCTTCCAAGTGCATGTTATAAACTTGCATTAACATTCTGTGAAATGCATTATGTAGTGTGAGTACTCTGAATTTCCCACCCAACACCTTCCAAACTCTCTCAGCCCATGAAGCGTTAACAAGATTGCCATGTCTTCTGAAAGGTAATTTCCCTATAGGTCTGACAAGAACTTTAATCTCAGTGTCATGAGCATTAATTAATTCTATAAACAAAATACAGGTAAAAGAATATTTTAACTCACAAATTCAATTAAAATATCTCATTATATTCCTCAGCTTCAGCACGTCTGTGTTAAATATTCATATTTTTATTCCCAACATATGAGTAACTCCATCCGTATTAGCAGAGTTTTCTCTGTTCTCGTGGAATTCAAGAGGCTATGAATTTCTACATTTTAAGAAGAAGATGGAGAACGTGGTCCAGCTCTCCATGAACAACAGGTTTTTTCGTGGAGAGTATTTTAAAGGCTACCCACGTCCTTAAGAAGTATATTTACGGAGTTTACATAAAAGAACGCAGTCAAAAATCTGCTGCAACAGCATATTAAAGACCTTTTAGTGCTCCAGAGCAGCTGTGACCTGGTAAAATCTAATTATTTCTCACATGCCCTTTGGAATACTCCAGGAATATGTACTGTAATCTCTAAATGATGCCATCAGCACTGGGCTGGCCTTGGAATTAAGCTGAGAGATAGAACATATACATCTTTTATGAGTATCCATCCCACAGATCTATGTTAAGGCTCAGCAATATGGCACAGCAACGTAACCTTGGAATCTGTTAACTAATACAACTAAGTCAGGCGTGAGAAATACCAAATACACAACGTTTTTTTGTAAAAAGACATCTATAATCTTTAAAGAATCTCTTTTTTTTTTTTAAATCCCCAGGATATCTGCAGCATTTCAAATCTGCTGCTGCACTTGCACAGCTCGCTGTTCTGTCCCACATGGTAAGACCCGGGCATGCTGTAGTACCAGTCATACCCATGTTTGTATAATACATGTCCATATGCATCCACTGCATGCATGTAACATGTTATATATATGCATTAAGATGTATATGCAACATAGCTGATTATCCTGAGCTGGTCAGGACACAGCTCACTGCCAGGACTACCAATACAGACACTTGTACCTTAACCTAAAGTCCATGTGTTTTTAGTTCTTACTCTCCTCAGGGAAAGATTAGAATTGAAGTGGCAGAGAAAAAAAAAAAAAATCCCTTCTCCCTCCTTGTCAAGGAAAATCGATCCAGAATTATTTTTTTCTAATCAGTCGAATAAAGATAGCAGGTATATAACATTTCAAACACCTAAATACGAAATATATAAAAAATTTCTTAACATTCCTCTCATGAAAGAATGAGGTTTGATACTTTCATTTGCTTTTGCCAAAAGTTAAACAACAGGAACTGAAGTATTCAAACTTTGCACAGAAAGTGCAACTATGTGGCAATTTCCATAGGATTTATGGAAGTCAAGCACTCTATGGATTTAATGGAGCTCTTGTGTCTTCTGATAGCAGCGAAAAGCACAACTGGAGGACAACTGGGATCAGCAGAGACAGTTTTTGGGAGCTTCCCTTCTCCCTGACATTGGCTCCTTGTGCTGGCCAATGCACCAGTCAAAACCAAGCAGGAGGAGGCCAAGATCACCTGTGCACTGCTGACAAAGAGAACAGGATGCTCATGAAGGCAGTGGCTGCGTGCCATGAAGGAAATCCCGCTTTGATGGAAAATTTAAAGAAAACCCAATGGAAACATCAACTTCATTTGCCAAAGACAACGCCACTTGCACGCTTGTAAGCTGCGAATAACGGGGAACTGAGTTTTAGGAAAGAACACCTGGGAAGGTATTTTCTAACTTGCCCTATGACCACCATAAATTTTTGGTTGTGTTGGGATGGCAGAAAATTTGTTTTCCAAGGACAAATCCTTACAGACGTCAGCCAGGCCCCAATACCCCTCAACCTCAGTCCCGCTGGGCACCATAAGATATCTCCCGGCAAGAGTGAGAACCAGGCAGCTCTTATCCACTCGCTGATCCCAAACAGGATCAAAAGCCTCAGGAAAGCCCTTCAACACCCCGAAGCCGCCGCCTGCAACACCTCATGGGCAGGGAGACGCCAGAGGAGCAACGACGCTCCTGGCCATCCGACTACAGGGGCTGAGGGAATGTAAGAATTTATTTACATTGAATTATTTATTTATTTATTTATTTATTTATCTATTTCTCAGTATTTTTCAACTCGTGACCTGCACTGGTCCTTGGACCTAAAGCCGGTGGACGGGGCGGGAGAAACGAGACGAACCGGGGGTCACCTGCCCGAGCCCAACGCCGAAACGGGCGCCGGGGGACGAGCAGGGGAGGGGACGAAGGGGCCTCGCTGCCGCCACGGCCAACAGCGGCACCATCAAGAAAGAAAGGGGGAAAAAATTAAAAAAGGGAGGGGAACATAAAACTTAAAGAAGGGTGAAGAGCGAACCTTCCCCGGAGCCCCCGAGCCCCTGAGGCGCCCTGCCCGCCCCCCCCCTCCCCTCCACCCGCCGCGGCCCGGCCGTGCCGCCGCCTGTCGCGCCCCCTGGCGGCGGCCCCGCTCCGCTCCGCTCCCCTCCCGGCCCGGCCCCGCCCCCCCGGCGGCGGCCCCGCCCCCCGTGACGCTCGGCC
>JAWWLV010000121.1:6205382-6217603 GCA_035041135.1 Platyrinchus mystaceus | reverse complement strand
CCCCGTGACGCTCGGCCCCGCCCCCGCGGCTCCGCCGCCGCCGCCGCCGCGACTTGAGGGGCGCGCGCGCCCGGCTCCGTCCGCGGCCGCCCCGCCGACAGCGCAGCGCCCGCGCCGGGACCCGCTCACAGATCCCTGCTCACAGCCCACAGCTCACAGCTCACAGCACAGCCCGGCACCGCCGCCGCCCGCATCGCCATCCCTGCCCGCGCCCCGTCCGCAGGTAAGCGCGGGATCACCGCTCTTCTCCCTCCGCGGGAGCTGCGCGAGTTGCAGAGGTGGAGGGAGGAAGGAGGAGGAGGAGGATGCGGCGGGACGGTGGGGCGATGCTCCCGCATCCCACCAGCCTCTTCCCAGCGCTGCGGCGGGAGAGCGCGCCCGCCCTCCCTCCTGGAGCCGCGGAGGCTCTGCCCGCACCTTTTCGGGGCGCTCCCCGAGCCGCGGGTGCGCTGCCCGCGCTGCCCCGGCGAGAAGGAGCCGCCGCAAACGCGCCCTCCGCCGAGGGACCCGCAGGGGACCCGCAGGGCAGCGCCGGCTCTCCGCGCTGCGGGACCCCCGCGGCGCAGCGCGGACGGACGGCGGGGAACCCCTCCTGCCCGCACCCCGCATCCCTCCCCCGGTTTGGAAACTTCCCCTTCCATCCCCTCCCTCCATGCGTCCCTCTCCGCCTGCTGCATCTATTTAGGAAAAAAAAAAAAAAAAGGAAAAAAAAAGAAAAAAGCCCCTGCGCAGCGCTGTGCCCCCCCTCCCCGCACCACAAAGTCTGCGGGCGAGGAGATGGGCAACAAAATGGTTGCACTGGAAGAATGAATGCAACAGGCCCCGATTCTCGCCCCGACGCCCCACTTTCTGCGGGAAGGAGAGCCGGCTGGTAATCCCCCTGCCGTTCCATAGGTCCTCGCCTAGTTTTAATCAACTTTTCAGCTGTTTTCGGTGTATTAAGTGGTTGCCTGCCCTCGTAGGAGCGCAGCAAAATTTCGTTTATAGATGGCTCGCAAATAAATAGTTCGCCTCTCACTCCTGTGCACGAATCATCTCTACGTGATTCCGACCCCGAAAACCATTTCGCGACTGCTGGATGCGTCAGAACCTTTGTTTTAACCCATTTCCTCGAACGCAATTAGGAGCTGCAACTTAGTTGCTCAGGAGAAGCCCGCGTATCCCTGCATTTCCCAGCGCAGCCATTCTGCTCCCAGCATCTGCCATAGCTCTCAGCATCCAGGCACAGCTTTGTGATTTTGGGGTTGGTTGGTTGGGTTGGTTGGTTGGTTTTTTTTGCTTTTTTTTTTTGGTTGCTGCTCCGTTTCCAAGCTCATCCCCTCGGTGAATAAAAGCTCAGCTCTTGCACAGACAGCTGCCTCTCTGGCTCAGCCCTGCTCTTTGAGGTCGCCTCAATTTTAATCTCTCTGACCGCAAAGAGGTTTGAGCTCAACCCTGGCACATCCAGGCAAAGTTGCGAGAGGAGTGTTGCAAACGCCAGGACCAGTGTCTGTGATTAACTGATTCGGGGAATGATCTTAGCGACGGGTTGTTAATTTGGGCTGAAGGCAAGTCGCACCCCTTCTGCGAGGGATCAGTTCTGGCCAGTTCAGGGAGTACAGTGGAGTATTTTCTGTACCAGATTCACACCGAAATGCAGAATTACTTTACAATTAAATCTTAAATCCTGTGAAAGAGCACGGATGTAGCTGAAAGCGTTTTCTCATTGCCTCTTAGGGGAAAAAAAAAAAAAAAAGGAAGATTCACGTTCTGCATTTCCATGTAAATCGTTTATACTTTTTCTCTGCATAGCAAGAAGAGGCTGAAAATGTTCAGACTTTAAAAAAACAGTTCATTATCCTGATGCCAATTTCCTTTTCTAAAATATACTGCCCAAAAAGATAGAAGCATCAATTATGTTCACTATCTATTGCCTGGGGATACGGCGTCTTAATGAACATTTCTTTGAATTAGACTGAAAAATGCATTTGTCAATTCAAGTGTACAAAGACAAGAATTATTTGCCATAAAACAGAAAGATCAGTATGTGTTTTCCTTGTCAATAAATGCCACACATTAGGTCATACGAGAGGGTTTCAGTGCCCTTCCCTCTCTCAAAAGAAAACCCACCCTCAAGTTTCCTTTAATTTATTCCAAACCTATACAATACAGCCCTGTTTAAGATCGGGTTTCAAATATTTCATAAACAAAAGGTATACCTGGGTTTACAGAAAGCCAATTACCTTAAAATATACTGAGGTTATTCTAATCCTTCTATTCATGCTGCTATCAAGCTTTTCTGTTTTGCCATCCACATTTAATCACTCCTAAAAGCTGTATTTTTTCCTGCCTTCTGTGCTCCTCCAATACACCAGAAACAGTGACAGCCCTTGGCATATATTTAAAATGCTAATTCTCTTTCTCTTTTTTTTTTTTTCTGGTGCATTTATACCATTTTAACTGGAGAACAACCAGATAAATACTGCAGTTAATACAATCAGCATGGGAAATTCTGTAAACTCTGTGAAAGAGTGATTTATTTATTTTTTTTTTAATTCCCTCCTTTGGAGGCCGCCTCTGTTTTTCTCAACGGGAGACTTTGTTGTAATTAAAGCAGAGAAAACTGGACAGCAGCAAAAAAACATCTGACTTGTGGCTCTTAAAAAGCACAGGTTTTGTAGCATGTACCACCCCCCAGTGGGCAAAAAACTCTGTAGTAAACTCGCAGCGAGCTTTAATTCTCCAGAAATAAAGTGGGATACACTTTACAGCAAGAATGAAATAAAGATGAGTTTCTGGCTTGTTGGGATTTTATTCTTTCTTTTTTTTCCTTTCTCTTAATTTTTCCTCTGTCACCAGTAGCTGGAAGTTGTCAGATATTGTGTAAGGCTCGGTGACTAATCCAAGCAACTGCTGGAGTTTGCAAACTTTGCGCTGCAGTTATTTGAAGTGGCTTCACTTGGGAGATGGCCATCTTTGTCTCCTTCCAGCAGGAAACATGGATGATAATGGCTAGTTAGCCCTCAAGTTTTTTGGTTTTGTTTTTGGTTTGTTCTTGGGGGGTTTTTTGATGGTTTTATTTTTCCCTTCATCACTTCAAAGCACAGGAATGCACAGAAGAATTAATATCTGATTGCTTGCATTTATTTTTAATGAGCAGGCAAACGCCACTCAGGGCAGGAATCTGGAAAAGTGCTCAGTAAATATATCATCACTAAGTCTGCTCTGCCTTTCCTGAGCTGTAAGAATCCTAAATTTTGAGGAGCAAATTTATTAATCTGGAGATGAGCAATCAGCTGTTTTAAAGGGGAAAGAAACAAAACTAGTGAAACTTGATCTGGTGTTTGAGTAACATTTTTACACGTCTGGGGTTCCATGCCAGGAACTCCCTATCAGGTATAATTCTACCTAAACTTGTCAAGAGAGGGGGGAAAATATTTTTTTTTCCCCCTTGAAACAATGGCAGCATTTGTTCTCTATTCTTTTATTTAAAGCCTGGGTGAGTTACCTCAGCAGCAGCTCTCAAAAGAAAACCTAGAAGCCATAATTGGCTAAACTCAAAGAGCACTAAAACACAAAACAGAAAGCCATTGCAGAAGACTCCCCCTCCAAGTGCTTTTTTAACACACAACCTTTGCAGCAGCAGAGTAGTCAAAACAAGAGAGCGAGTAGGAATAGAGTAATAAAAGCCTGGGTCTTTGCAACCCAGCATCTTCAAAACTAGGCAGGGTTTTAGAAGTAAACTTCAGAAGAGAACCACTCTGAGTTCATTTCCATCCTCTCCAGCAAATACTGGTTTGGCTGATCTTAGGTGTGGAGTCAAGCTTTCACTCAGGATCCATTCCTAAGTCAGATTCACTTGCATGTGAAGGAAGATCACATAAAAATTTGCATTTTTTAAGACACTTGAGTTAGACCTAAGAAGGCAAAAGCAGTATTAGATTCCTACTGCACAAGAGAGGGGAGCAAATTTATTTGCAAGGAAATAAAACCTTCTCCATCGGGGGGAAAAAAAAAAATTAAAAGTAACCAAATTTCACCAACAGGCAGAGACACAACCTGACTGCAGGGCTCACTCTCACTTTAACAAACTCCTCTGCATTCTTTACCCCTTGGAAAGACAGCTAGAGGACCTTCTGCTTGCCCAGCACCAAACAAAAGACTGGGGCACCTTCCTGAAATATGATGATCGTGGAAATTGCAGCTCCTAGACAGGGTGCTTAGAAAGCATTTTGCTGTCACTGTCAACTAACCCTCAGTAATACACTTAAAGAAAACAAAGTATAGGCATTGTTTTAAGTCTGGATTAGCACAGTGGAACTTCTTTTGAAAAAGAAAACAAGTTGGTGGAGCTGTTTAAGCAGCAGCATGACCTTTGCAAGCACAACTGGCATTAGAAGCAGTGGAGAGACTTCACAAGTATTTGAAAAAGTAAGCACATTTTGTGTTTCTGATACATTTCAGATTCTAAACAAATACAGAGGCGACTCTGGAATAGAAGTACACTGATTAAGCAAATTGTTTGGTCAAGTATGTGTATTCTAGTGGTGGATTTAAAAGATACTTTTGTCATTTATAACCTAAAAAATACCGAGGGGTTTCCCTTCCCCCTGTTACTTTGATGGTCAGAAAGGAGCCACTGGACTACCAGAGTTCCTGCTGGAGAACACAGAGGTAGATTAGAAATTCAAATAAACATTTTGTGACCTCGAGTGAGGCAGGGCTTGATTTTATTCACATTTTATCACAGCTGGGAAAGAAAAGATATCTTTGACATCGTTTTTAGGGAAAAAAAAATAAATCTCAGCTTGTCAAATATACCAAAACTATTTATTTTGTTATGCCATTGCCTGCCTACAGGACAGGGAGTGCAGCTGGGCTCCAGATCTTAGCATAAATGCAATGTTCTTCTCAGGTACATTTTTCTTGTCTAGCACAAATTACTTTGAACATTTTAAAATGAGGTGCCCCCCTGCTTGGCTGTGCCAAAGCGATAAGTCCACGTGCAAGGCTCACATATTACCCGCTATCTCTGGTAATTCCCTTGCTTTCACACTCCCAGGAAAAGTAATTTAACCATGTGGTTCAGCAAAGTTCAGGAAAACATTCAAGTCATCATAAAAGATAAGCCAAAAAAAAAAAAAAAGCTGCCGTTCTGACGTTACTTTTGTTACCAACAAAAAAAAAAAAAGAAAAAAGAAAAAAAAAGTGATTTTTGCATTTAAAAATTGATTTTAGCCCAGACTTTCTAAAACCTGCTCTGTTCAAAAGTAATGGCTCCTTTCAAAACCATGTGTCCATGAAGCCTCCCAGTCTGATGTTGCAGAAACCTGGACACAGTGTCTGTACCAGTGGGGGTCACTTTTCTTTTCATCCCGCCCAGATCAGCTCTAATGACTTGGTGTCACGGAATACTTAGAGACAGCTCAAGAAGGGGAAAGTTGGAGCATGGCAGCAGGATTCCCTTCTTCTCTGTAGACAGATCACTGGAGCCTTTGATATGCAAAAACATTGTTTTCAGCTATGGCTCGAGCTATAAAAGGGAAGTGCAAGATATCAAACAATCAAGACCTGGAGAAAACTATTCTAAGTTTAGAAAAGGGAGTGGGGGGTATAGTCTTAATCCACATTTTTGAAACAGTGTCGTCTTCTCCAAAGAGACCTTTTCTTTTTTTCCCCTCCCTTGTTTTCACGTAATTTTGAGAGAGGAGGGATGGAAAAAAAAAATTCCAGGAACTTAATGAGCTTTAGTGCTTTCATTTTAATCCTCCACATTACTGCTATTATAATAGTGGCAATAAATGAAGAGATGACTATCAAATGGAGCACAGAGGAAACAGTTTATGTGCTAGAAAGGTAAAACAAATGAACTTACTTTCTGTGTGTGCATGGATCTATGTAATGTATGCATACTGGAGCCAACCTTTTACTTAATACTAACAAGTTTTTTACAGCTCGGAGTTCTAAAGGAAATTTATGATTTTAAGTACTTAAAAGTTACTGTAGCCTTCAAAGGCCTATTTAAGGGATTTATATTCCTGCTTCACAATGCCCTTCCAGAAAATACCTTCTGTCACGACTTCACATTAGTTCCTAAGAGATACCCTTTTTTTTTTTTTTTTTTTTTTGTCCTACAGCTGTTAAGCAGCTGTTTATTTCAAAGTTTAAGGAATAGGGCCTGGACTTCTTTCCCCAAACACTTCAGTAATACAGCCCAAGAAAACCGGACCCTGGAAGAATACAGAGCTTTTTGTTCCATTTCGTAATGATTATATAATTTACCCCAATTACATAAGTTACCAATAAACATGCATTCTCTTCTAGTCTAAAATGTGGCCACACAGATTGAGGTTTTGCCTTGGATAAAGCATGTGTTAAAATATTTATGCCACAGTGGGGGTCTCTCATTCTGAGCTCCTGTTTTTCATTGCACAACTGGCTGAAAACAAGGTGCAGAAAACAAAGCTCAGAGGAGCTGCAGCAGCAGAGAAAAGGCTTCTCCATTCCCTTGCTGGGCACTCACACCATCTCTGAAACGGGGGGCTTCTGGTTTTTAAATTATGTTCATGTGGTTTTTTTTCTGTGAAAAAGAGCAGCATCATTTCTACTTCAGCAATTTTGCATCCCTGCAGATTTCCTGTTGCTGCAGGAGCAGGGACTGATCCCTTCTCGTGATGGACCTGCCACAAATGGCAAAAGGCAGTTTTAAAAATTGAGTTTGGGTTGTTTGTGTTTGGGTTGAATATTTTATGAAGGACCAGAAGCTGCTCTAGTTTTGCTCCCAGGAAGAGGCAGCTTACTCAGCACGCTGCTCCTCATGAGCATTTCCAAGGATTGTGCTGTGGATAAACATGCAGTCACCAAAGGGAGAAGCAAAGAAACGTTAAGGATTATTTTTTTTTTCTTTAACTTTCATGTTTAACCACTTCTATTTCAAACATGCTACCTGCAGGCTCTCGGGTGACACAGATTGCTATCTCACTGGATACTTTCTGCAGTAGTGATATGGAGCAGCCCCAGTTAAAAATCCCAGTTAAAAATAATTAAGAGTTCTTTAAGAAACACGAACAAACAAAAGAGATAATAATTTTCTTATTTTCTGAAATTTTACAGACTAAACCCACATATGTGTCTCTGTTGCCAAAGAGCTGATGCAGATGCCTGGCTAGTCCCAGACTCAAAACCAGCATGGTGCAAAATGGGAAATATTCATACATTTAGCCAAAACATGTCCCCTTTCACCCAGTCCCTCCTGAACAGTAATTAGCTCCCTTCACTTTTGAAACCAGGGAGAGGATCATCATCATCTCTCTCTATTTACCAGGAGCACAAAGCAAGCAACCATTTCGGCCTCCTCCCAGGAGGCATCACTGGTCAGCAGGTAGGAAACATCATTTCCAAATATTTTGTTGCTCTCTGCCTTTATTTTCCTACTGAAATAAGGGAAAATATAGTTTCAGCATAACATGAGACTAAGCAGCAAAATGTTTGTATTTTGCTGAAATACCAATGTTTGGGGACAACAAGGTGTGCAAGTCACGTATTCAGGGGATGCAACTTAGTTCTAGTGCCCACCAGTTGTTATTAATTACAATTTTTTTGTTTTTACTTTTGCAGGAAATTAAAGAGTTCGAGGGAAGCTTTCCAAGGGGAGTTTTCTGGGAAGAAAACAGTTTCTGTGTGTTTGGTTTTTGGTGTTTTTTTTTAATGAAGAAGACCACCTAACTTTTCTGTGGCAGAGTAACTTGCCTTCCTGCAGCACAGGAGGAATCCTTTCCTGCATTACAAACCTGGAGGAAGCTTTAAAATACAAGAGTCGGAAAATGGTTCTCCCAAAGAGGTGTGGATGTATTGGGATGTAGCTACTGTACAAAGGTCACACTTGGATGGTTCTGGATAGGAAAAAGGACCCTTCCCTGACCTCCTGAAGAGGCTGCCACCCCTCCAGCCTCAGCATAATGAATGGTTTCCATCACGGGGTGCTGAAGTTGCCTCCTCCGACTACTCGGCTGCACAGAAGAGTTTGTAAGAGTTACAAAGGAAGTAACTCCTGCTAAAGGCATTAAAGCAAACAAAAGGGGCTCTTCATTCACAGACTTTACATGAGGACACACACAGAGGGAAGCTGAAGCTTTTCTACACCCTGGCCTGGTGTGCTTATGTACCATGATAAATCTTGGCTGGAATGCTCAGTGAGTGTCGTGCCAGGAGCCAGGAAACACACACCACCAACAGGGACCATCTGAGTAAACACCTCCACGGACAAAACTGCTCCATGGAGTAAACCCTGAGAGTGACTGGAGAGAAAGACATTCCTTTATTGGATATCCTCAAGCACAAAACTTACTCATACCTTTAAATACGGTAGGATCAATATTAATTTATTTTCTTTTTCGTGCCTCGGAGAATAAAGTTCAATTAATATATGAACCCACAAGAGGAAAGGTCATGACACTGCTTAATGCACAGGTCATCTTGCAGGAGTTCTCACAACCCTAATTACAATGGTAATTGAATTACGTTGTCTTAAAAGCTATAAAAATGCTAATCACCTGAGCTCAGTGTACAAACACACTACTGATGCAAGGTACAATCTCAGTCTCAAGAGTTAATTTATATTATGCTACTAATAAGATGGGAAAACGTGGTTAAACAGGCCAAATAGTCTCTGATTAGTGTGCTGCCTCGTAAAGAAGACTTTTGAGAATGACAAATATTTAAACATGAAATTGAGCATGTAATGAAATGCTTCATCCAGTCAACTAGAAAGCCAGAGCTCCACAGATTGTAACATTCACCTTTCGAAACACTCCTGCTTGAACGCCAAGCAAAGGAGGCCATGGTATTTGGGAGTTGCACAATGTGGTGTGGAGTACTCAGAAGCCCTTGGGAAAAGGTCTTTACCGGCCCTTCCTTATTTGTCTGCCCATCCTGCTTTGCCATTAGGGCTTTTTTTGGGGCCTCCAAAATAGCTACCGCTGACTTGTGGGTTTGGTAAGGGTTTTATAGTTCACTTAAGGGCTCCTGGAGTAGTTAGCTGGCTTAGGAATTACTTCTTATCTTTCAGATATAGAATGATTTACTGGAACTCTGGTGTGACTTTAACTCTGTACTTTTATCTGGTATCTGTGAACAAAGATTGTATGCATGAAATGTGAAGGAATCCTTAATAAGAGCCTTCTTGCTTAAGCAAAACGACTCACAGATCAGACATACTCAATTATATTATTTTCAGTCACTTTGCAGAATAAGCTGTTAAGTTAATTGAATTAGTACAAGATGTGGTAGAATTACTGATGTAAGGAAAAGAAAGCAAAATGTGCCTATGAGCTTGAATTTTGGTTTAATGTGTGTTTGTTTCAGATATCTTCTGTACTGTTGAAGTTGAATTTTTTCATTGCAGTTTCTTCACTGATGATCTGGATAATTTTGTTTGTTTGGTTTTTTTAGATTTGTTGAAGATCAGAACTGTATACAAATCTCATCATTCCTGACCATGATTAGTGTAACCTGGAGCATCTTCCTAGTTTGGACTAAAATAGGGCTGTTACTTGACATGGCACCTTGTTCTGTTAGTGCCAAGCCATGCCCTTCAGTTTGTCGCTGTGATGTGGGTTTCATATATTGTAATGATCGCGATTTGACATCTATTCCTACAGGAATCCCAGAGGATGCAACCACCCTCTTCCTTCAGAACAATCAAATAAATAATGCTGGGATTCCTTCAGAACTGAAGAACTTGCTTAGGGTGGAAAGAATATATTTATACCACAACAGCCTAGATGAATTCCCCACTAACCTCCCTAAGTATGTTAAGGAACTGCATTTGCAGGAGAATAATATAAGGACCATTACTTATGATTCACTTTCCAAAATTCCTTATCTGGAAGAACTGCATTTGGATGATAATTCAGTTTCCGCCGTTAGCATCGAGGACGGAGCTTTCCGGGACAACATCTATCTCAGACTCCTTTTCCTCTCTCGAAATCACCTCAGCACCATCCCCTGGGGTTTGCCTAAAACCATAGAAGAGCTACGCTTGGATGATAATCGCATTTCCACCATTTCTGAGCTGTCCCTTCAAGACCTTACAAATCTTAAACGCCTTGTTTTAGATGGAAATCTCCTAAACAATCACGGATTGGGAGACAAAGTCTTCATGAACCTAGTCAATCTCACAGAGCTGTCGTTGGTCCGCAATTCCCTCACAGCCGCGCCGGTAAATTTGCCAGGAACAAACCTAAGGAAGCTTTATCTCCAAGAGAACCACATCAACCGTGTGCCACCCAATGCTTTCTCTTACTTACGGCAGCTGTACCGGCTGGACATGTCCAACAACAATCTCAGCAATTTACCTCAGGGTGTCTTTGATGACCTGGACAACATCACCCAGCTCTTCCTTCGCAACAACCCTTGGCACTGCGGGTGCAAAATGAAATGGGTGCGGGACTGGTTGCAGTCATTGCCTCTAAAAGTGAATGTGCGTGGACTGATGTGCCAGGCGCCCGAAAAGGTGCGCGGGATGGCCATCAAGGACCTCAGCGCGGAGCTGTTTGATTGTAAGGACGACAGCGTGATCAGCACCATCCAAATCACCACCGCGGTCCCAAACACGCTGTACCCGGCCCAGGGTCACTGGCCGGTGTCTGTGACCAAACAACCCGACATCAAGACTCCCAACCTAAACAAAAACTACAGAACCACAGCGAGCCCGGTACGCAAAATCATCACCATCTTTGTGAAATCCGTCAGCACAGAGACCATCCACATCTCCTGGAAAGTTGCACTGCCAATGACTGCTCTGAGACTGAGCTGGCTCAAGATGGGCCACAGCCCTGCCTTTGGATCTATAACTGAGACCATAGTCACGGGCGACAGAAGCGACTACTTGCTGACGGCTCTGGAGCCGGAATCGCCGTACCGTGTGTGCATGGTTCCCATGGAAACCAGCAACATCTATCTCTCCGACGAGACGCCCGAGTGCATCGAGACCGAGACGGCTCCTCTCAAGATGTACAACCCCACCACCACCCTCAACAGGGAGCAGGAGAAAGAACCTTACAAAAACTCCAGCCTGCCCCTGGCCGCCATCATCGGCGGCGCGGTGGCACTGGTGGCCATCGCGCTGCTGGCCCTGGTCTGCTGGTACGTCCACAGGAACGGCTCCCTGTTCTCCCGGAACTGCGCCTACAGCAAGGGACGCCGGAGAAAGGACGACTATGCTGAAGCGGGAACCAAGAAGGACAACTCCATCCTGGAAATCAGGGAGACATCTTTCCAGATGATACCGATCACCAATGACCAAGTGTCCAAGGAGGAGTTTGTAATACACACCATTTTCCCGCCCAACGGCATGAACCTGTACAAGAACAGCCACAGTGAAAGCAGTAGTAACAGGAGCTACAGAGACAGTGGTATTCCAGATTCAGATCATTCACACTCATGATACTGAGGGGGACACGAGAGACTGCCTTGGGTTTTGTTGGTTTTTTTGGGTTTGTTTTGTTTTTTAAAGAAAAACGAGAAAAGACTGACTTAACAGTTGCTGTTCTACTGCAAAACACTGGATTAAAAGACTGACAAAGCAATGTACTGTACATTTGCCATATAATTTATATTTAAGAACTTTTTATTAAAAGTTTCAAATTTCAGGCTACTGCTGCGATTAATGTAGTGGGGATACCTGACCACAATTCTATATTTTAGTATTTTTTAGTAATTTGTACTGTATTTTCCTTGCTAATATTGAAGTTACAGACCATTTAACTTTTGTGTTCTACTGAGTAAGATGACTTGTTGACTGTGAAAGTGAATTTTCTTGCCGTGTTGAGCAGTCAGAACATTCATCTGAGATCCTTGTAAGTGTAAGCACAGGCCATTTTTCACTTTGGTATCAATAAAATAATGTCGAACCTGGCAAATCAGGAAGATCAAGAAGTGGTTGCAAAAACTCACTTTCCATGTTGGGTCTATTAAATCTGTAAACCACGACAATATTCAATAAACAAAAATGCGTGTAGTAATGGGCAATATCAGCTGTCTGGATATATCCATTCAACAGTGGTGAAATTCAATTTAAAAGCAAATAATCCAATCGATGACATGCGTGAGACTGAAGCGTTTGACACGTGTTAAGAAAAAAAAATTGATCCCTGGAAATAAACAATGAAATTCCTAACAAGGAATTTTATAAAAAAGGGGGGGGGGGGGGGGAAGAGTGCTAGGCTATAAAAACCAAGGGG
>JAWWLV010000121.1:6181402-6205368 GCA_035041135.1 Platyrinchus mystaceus | reverse complement strand
CCCCCCCCCCCCCCCCCCCGAGGGCTAGGCTCTACAAACCAAGGGGCTAGATAGAGTTTAGGGATAGATTTTTGGTTATCAAAGCCAGTGGTCTGTGTATTACAGAGAAACTAGCGATGGATGCTCACAGGCATTTGGGAGAAAAGGGCAGGGAGAGAGACAACACTTTGAAACTGCTTTGAACAGAAAAAGGGCTGAAAGTGCAGTTTCACAAGAAGAGAGAGCAGGATGAAAGCCAAGGCAATATAAGCAAGGTCTCAAAAACTGCAGTCCCAAAGGTGAGCAGACAGCTGGGGAATGCAGCTCTTCCAAAGCATATACAGGCCTGTGTCCGGTACACTGCCTTTACAGTCAGGAATACTGCCCATTACTGTCACAGTTTTCCAGAAATTTCCTTGATAAATCTGTATTTCTTTCTGCCTTCCTGCTGGACTATGAGCTATTTCATGTTTAAACCCCAAGCCACTCTTTGTTGCCATAATCACTCTGTTTCTTCAACTAAAGAACCAAAGTGCTTTGTACGCCCTTTGGCCAGTCTTGTGTGTGCCTTGATCCAACGCTGCCGTGTATCAAGCTTTGAAAAAAAACTTAAAGGGAAAAAAAATAATAAAATACCCACTTTTTCATACATAACGTACCTATGAAAAATACTGGTCTTATTCGTGAATTAAAGTGAAAAATTAGTTCTACATCACGCTGCACCTCTGCAGTGCGCTGATAAGAAACCCACTCAGAAGTTACTGCTTTTCAGGTCGTGAGCTTCACCTTTTTCTGTGTTCAGCTCGACAGCGTTACACTTGAAGGTTTTCTTTAGTATTAACTGCTTGGAAAACAAGTTTTCACAACTGTGAACAGTGTGAACGATGAAAGGGAGGGAAGACACGGAGTTACAACCCTCTGAGATACAATTCTTTTTTCAACAGAAACGGCTAATAAGGAGAAAAATACTTAATATTTCAGACAATATCTCGGACAAGAAGGAATGTACACCACACGCAATTCAACTGTCAGAGAATTTTAGCAGTGCTTGGCCTGTTTCCCTAAAAGCAGTAAAGAATGGAAAAGGACAAGAACAGTGACAAACACTGAGACTGATGTTTTCAGCCTGCAGATGATGCTCCTGCCAGGGATCCATCTAACTGCACAGACCTAAAATTTCCAGTAGCACACTTTTTTTTTTCATGCTCATTTTCCATATGTGCCCAGGGAAGCTGCTCTCCAAGCTCCCTGTGCCATGGCACTGTTGCCTTCCAAAAAGCCTCCTGCAGTTTCTGAGCAGTGGGGGAATCCCAGGTGGAGGAGCAGCACTGTGCTTCCCTACTGACCTTACACAGACCGTGTCTTCACATGGAACATGGACTGGATCCATGGAGAGGGGCACCCTTAACAAGGGTGTGCTCAGCTCAGTGTAGTGCACCAAACAAGACTACTCTGCCCTGTTTTCCCATCCCAACCTAGGGGAGGGCAGGAAAGTCAAGACTGAGCATGTGGAGCCTCGTTATGTTCACGTGCAAAAGGATTCCCAGGCAATGAGTGGAGAAGGAAAACAGCCCAGATGGACTGGAGGGACCTCTTCTTTGCCTAAGCAGCCATTTAGGGACCCCTCATATCTGAGACAGGTTTAATGGCTGGGGGTAACACAACAGATACCAGTTGTCTGCCAGCAGTTCTCCAATAACACAGTTAAATAGGTTTTGCTGGATTTTCAACCTGTTTATATGGAAACCTCTCTCCCAGTTGGCTCCAAGTTGTGGAAAGGGTAAAACAACACTCAGTGAATACTCTCCCCTCTGAGGTACCTCAGCCAGAGGTGCCTGGTCATGGTACCATCTGTAGTGATTCCATGCAGAGCTCATAAAGGGCTATTAAAAAGCCAGCATTTGAGGAGATAATTGCATGAGAATCTTAAACACAGTGACTTTCCATGTGACACTTCTGTCTGAGGCAGTAGGGTGCAAATCCAAAGCAGCTGCAGCAAATCAGCCCAGTTGTTCCTGCTTTCACCCTCGCCCAAGAAGAGTGGAAACCTGGAAGGGATCCTGTCCTCCAGAAGCAGCCAGGTCAGGGAGCCACTGTCCTCCTACCACAAGCGATGCCAATGGAAAAAAATGGCACATCCAAATGTGCAAGGACCTTCCTCGGGTTCTACAACAACCTTTACACAACACACATAATATTAGGATTACTCTGGCAAGTGAAAGATCTGCTTTCAAACTAAACTCTGTATTTTTTTCTTTGGATATTTATACAAATTTCTGTTCTGCTCCATGTCATGCCTGTCTCCTCAAGACTGCTACTTCCTGTAGCATGCAGTGCTCTCCAGCCCCACGCACGAATCCCCTCAGTTAGACAGGTACATGCGCTGGCAAATCCGATTACTACACTGAGCAGTTTACTCAACACATTCATCAAAATAACAGTAATCCACATTAAGTTTATCTCCCATTTTTGAATTCCCTGTTATTTCAGTGTGCTGTTTAATATTTATTGGTGGAGCAAGGAGAGGAATTTTTTTCGGTGTTGCCTAAGCCTATGTGCAGAGTTCACTTGATCAGCACCCTCCATATTCAAACACTGTGCCAAGTATGTTTTACATTCTTTATTATCTCCCCTTTTTTTATTTTTATTTCTATCCTGAATTGCTCGTAGTTCTGTTTTAACCTGATAGCTGCCTCCTAAAACACCTTGGTACTTTGGAAACCATATTAATTTTGTCTCATCTTGGTACTTACCACAACTAAATTTACTTCATTTATAAGCTGTTATTTCCTAGCTTTCTACAAGAGCCTGATGTGCAACAACTGTTGGGGGGGTTTTGTTTGGAATTTTATTTGGGGGGTTTTTGGTTGTTGTTTTTGCTTTGTTTTGTTTTTTTTTTGTTGTTTTTTGTTTTTCTTCTGGCTTTAACAGTACCAAATTCAAAGTATTATGGTCTTGGAACACAGTTTCCATTTCTGCTGCTAATGCAGTGGTGAGCATGCAAGCTATCTTGTGCCAATGCTGTACATATTGAATGTAGAGCAGCAAATGCAATAAAGCAAGAGCAAAAGTAATAAAGCCTTATTTGCTATTAAAATAATTTACTGGTGACATAACACACTAGAGCACGTCTAGAGACTTCTCTGCTGACTAAGAGGATGCAATTCTGCACGTTCACCTGCAGATCAAGTGGGATAAGATCTTCAGACATGAGCTGGCAGATGCCACCTGCCTGGATTTATCCAACCCACATTTGTTTATGATAGTCTTGGACGGAACCATAATTCACACGGATACCCTCTGCTTTCAAAACACCTGAACCTTATTTCCAAATCCAAGTATTGTTTCAGCATCACCCTGGAACAGATCTTTGTTTCTTTACTGATACCAGAACAACAAGAGCTTCGAGCCACAAGCCAGGACTTACCACCAGTGATTTTCTTTTTTCTTAATGAAGCATAAAGTTACTCCATACCTGGGGAGTTCCTTCTTCCAAACTTTCCTTTCTGGTTCAGCCAGAAAGGAAGAGCTCACTGACTGACTTCAGAACATGAAAATTTTACCTTTTTTTTCCTTTGCAAATGGATTTTGGGGGGTGGCAGAGTAAGGGTCTGTGATGAAATTAGAGCCCTTTCAAACACTGACAGTATAACCACGACACAGTATCAGATTCTGGACACAGCTGCTTTAAAAGTTTTTTTTTTCTTTTGGTGAACATGAATGCTTGATTTAATTTTAATAGTTATTTCATCAAATAATTTTCTGTTCCTCTCAGAAAATCCAGAAGAAAACACAGAATATGGATCTCACTGAAACGGTGGCAGAGCAGGTGCTCAAAACAAGCATCAACCCATTCTATCAGCACTGGACATGGAGCACCACACTCGCTGCATGGCAGTCTTTAAATGGTGGCTGAGGAACATCCCTGCCCTGGGGGGAATCCAAAACACTTCAAAAACGGGTGTTCCTTAATAATTCTCTGGAGTTTTGGTGGTCTCAGGCAAAGCTGTACGACACACATTTTGGCAAGCGATCAAATGTCCCTCGTGCACGGACATCATAAATTCCCCGTGCCTGAAAGCTGCAGGCCAGGATTTCAGGAGTGAATTACCCAACCTCAGCTGCTTTTCAGAGCCTCTCTGTGTTTCCTTAGGATGAAAATGGAGTGGAGTCATGGTATAAAACCTGTCCAGATTAACCACACGAGCCAAAAACATCTCTTTGAAATCTGAAGCCTAGACCTTTCTAAGCTTAGCAAGAACACTCATAAATAAGTTATAAAAATAGAAGGGTCCTAATAGGGCTAATTAAATAATCTGACTTGTTCAAGCTGGTTGATAAGTGTTCATATAGGCTGAAGCTCTGTCCTGAACAGCCCTCTTAAGTCATCAAAAACAGGGAAGGGATCGTAGCCAAGTGCGAGCTCCCGGCCCCTCGCTGAGCCTAAGGAATATCTATCTATAGATGGAGCCCTGGAAGGTCTAACTGTTCAAACTCCAGGGGCTGTACCATGTTCTTTAATCATTAACTGGGGGAACATCACTTACAAAAGGATGAGATTATGCACGCCATGCATAATTTAACTTTTTTAATTTATGCAAAATTATTTAAAAATTTATTTAGATCAGGACGGCACATTCCGATTTATGTAACACCGATTTCCTCCGGTGGCCTTAGTCCCTGAGAAAAGCCTGCCTGGAAACTGGCTTTCCACATGAAACCAGACTATTTCTGGGGGGTGTGACTCGATTTTATTTATTTTAATGGGGTTTTTTCTTGTCTTTTGGGTTTTTTAAATACATAATTGCACTGCAAGTCTTTCTGTTTTCATGGGATACAAAAGTGAACTGGTTGACAATTTTAAGGGAATGCCTCCAACACACACTTAAGGCAGGTGCTGGTGGGATAAAAGATCTCCCCACAAACTTCTCCTTTCCCATCTCACCTCACAGTTACACTTTCCAGGACTGTAATTTGAATTCCACTGCGGTAATGAAATGTGTTTTCACCACTGTGAGATCCTATTCAGAACTGGGGACTTTTTAATTTTGGATGCACACGGGCAGCTGTATTTACATACCCAGGTATGGCTTAGAAGCAGAGTCTTTCAGGCTGGGTAGCACAGCAAATCTAAGCCTTTGTCCAACTCTGAGCCTGCTGCATTACCATAATTCCCTAAATTACTACAACAAGCAGCAGCAGCAGCTCAAACAGGGAGTGAGAGAAAGCCTCCTCACCTGACACATCATCCTCTGCTACTGCTCTGTGTGTGGAAAATGGAGTTAATTTGGCTTCCTTAAGTGTCTGTTTTTCCACAGATTCAACAATAAAGTAAAGAAATACCAGTTTTAAAAAGAAAGAGAAACCCTTCTAAGCCAGGAATGCTGATGTTCTGACAAAGCAGAGGATTCAAGAATGATGTTCTAACTCTTATCCAGAATTACATCCCAAGTCCAACCCTATGCACTCCCTGATTGTGTGTACGATGTTCTCTCCCCCTACTTAATGCCCCATTAAACAGAGACAAGTTACTTGCCTTGCACTCTTCTAAAAGGAAATAAAATGAAACTATTTCCATTTTCTGCACAGTTGGAGCAACGAGGTGAGAATGTGGATGGTTACAGGACCTGTGGTATTTTGTTTGTTTACCTGGTTTCAACAACCTTCTCGAGAAACCTTCAGACACTTATTTCTGAAGCCTGAATAAATTACTGCCCACGAGGAACAAGAGCTCATTACCAGAAAGAAAGCCACATACAGGGACTGCTAACCCAGTGAGTAAATACAATTTTAGGGCATTAGCTGATAACACAGAACCTCTGCCTAATGTCTTTAAAGCAATTATTTTACATAAGAACTCCTTAATGCCATGTTACCTACTTCAGCCACTAAAAACCTTTTCATTTCTTCCTGATACAGAAATGACACACAGCACACTAAAGGAAAAACTAAGGAAAAAAATAAAAAACCACAAACAAAACCTACAGTAGTTCCACCTCTTGGAAGTCGTTCTGGTGGCTGAAATTCAGCACTTTGCAGCCAAATGAAGTGAGGAAAATATTGCTGGGGGAGGTGAATTGCTGACCTCGTGCCATTTCCTTACAGAAATGGGAAAAGGCAGGAATGGAGCTGCCTGTGGGACCTCACCAGCTCAACCACCGTCTCAGACAGGCCCTCAGCTCTCCCAGTTATGTATCTTGGTGCTCTTGACTACAGGAAAACTTGTCAGTGCCTTGAAGGGCAAAGAAGGGTGAGCACTAGTAGGACAATCAACACCTCTAAGCTCTTCTCTCTATTCTTTTTTTTTTTTCCTCTTCCCCTTCCCTTTTTTTAATTAAATAAAGCTCATTGAGAGAGTTTGTTCAGTAAACAGGATGATATGCAAAAAAACCAGGAGTGATATGTAAAAACCTTTACATTGCTGGTGCTACATAGTGGGATAGTGCTGAACCCTCCTTAAAGAGTTTGCAATCAAATCCAGGGTTGGCACTTCATAAAATACTTATGCAGGAAATCTCCACTACTGCCTGAACTTACAAATACATCATGTTAAGGGTGAGGGAAAGAAGATAATCATATATTCCTAACAGGTTGCTCCCTGCACTGCTACTTTCTCCGGCCCCGTACCTGAAGTTAGGAAGTCCAAATGAACAAGATCAGTTAAAGAGAATTTTAGAGGAGAGATGCAACCCCACAAAATAACATTTCTGCTACTGAGAATTGAATTATACTGGAATAAAGAGCAACTGCTTGGTTTGTCATAGCCTGTGTGTGTCAGGAGTGCTCAGGTCTTGCATTATCTGCTGGCCTGGGGCCAGGGTTGCCCTGCACCGATCCCTGCATTCCTTGGGTGCAGACAGACAGAAGCATTAAGAGGAGCCAAATGCACCAAAAAAATAGTTAATGGGACTGGTGCTGTCAAAAAAAAAAAAAAAATTGTTCCAAATTTCTGGGGTTTATCTAAAAAACACTGTCCCCAAACTGAAATCTTTTCTTATCCTATGCGATTCTGAAAAGAAAAAGAAATCTTTCAAGCATGAAAGATTTGATGTAATGCCCAGTTTTACCTGTAAAATAAATTCTAAAGGTTTGGTCTATATACAAGTTCATACACAGTGATGAGCACACCTTAATTAAGCCCCTCCCTAGTATTTTTCAACTGATATTCTGCACAGAAGCGAATGGCAGTTTGTGCAGCATCTTCCCATCCTCCCTGTGCAGTCAACTGACTCCTCTGACATTTGTATCATTTCAGGCATTAAAATACTAAAAGCACAAAAAGTGGTTTGCCAAATTTCTTTTTAGGGTCTTAGAGAGGGAAAGGATGGAGAGGCATTACACTAGGGTGCTACTTAGGGGAAAAAAGGGCGTTATAATATGCTGCAGGAAGATTCCTTGTTTTACTGGAGAGAAAACCAAATAACCAAGTTTCCCAAACTCAGTTATTTTGACAAAAGGATTCTCTGGAGCTGCTCATGCAAGAAACACATCTTGTTCCCAAAGCAACCACATCACTTCGGGAAGGGAGGGAAGGGAGTCTGTCTTTGATATGGATTTGAAGGTGAAATCCTGTGTCCCAAGAAGGAGCACCCTGCTGGTATGATCAGTGCAGGTTTGATTCTCTAAATATCCATTTTAAACTTCATCCTGGCCTTGCTGCAAAACCAGAGGGAAAAGCAACCCGAGCCATGGGGACTTCAAAAAAAAACCAAAACCCCCCAAACAAATCAAAAAACAACCCAACCCTGCGAAATCCTGCGAAAGCACCTATCAAAGTGATTTCAAAGCACAAAGGATGTAAGCTCTTCTAATCCCACCCTCTGAGCTCCTCCAGGCTCCAGCCACCGTTGCCATGGCCCGGCTGACACCTTCTCCGAAGGACAGGAGTCCTGCTGCTCCCTCAGCCACCTGGGTTTGGGTTTATGCGCTGCAAAACCAACTCAGGAGGTGAAGAGGGTGGACAGCACCCCCTGTTCTGGTCCAGGAGGTTTGCTTACCACGGGTTTTGCTAATCAGCCCGTGTCTGATGGGTATTTCATTTTCCCTTCCACGCTACGGAAAGTGCTCACTGCCTCGGTAAATACTGCTGGTTTATTTAAATAAAATAGAACAATTAAAGGTTACCCACTGTTCTCCTCCTGTTAATAAAGACTGACTTTATCCTCCACTATAATCCCTCCAAATCAATTACAACACATTCAGCAAGCTGAAAGGATACTGGTGAAGTATTAACAAAAGCCTGGTTTGGATTATGCAAAAAAATGTCTGCAGCAATTGACTGATGCAAAGATTCCAGTGGCAAAATACTTTCAAGGGAGGAAAATTAATCTAGCTCTTGAAAATATTTCTTGTTCTGTTTTGCTCAGTAGTTCTAAGTTTAGGTCAAATCCCCACGTCACCAACCTGTTCCTAAGGTTTGCAAATCAATCTGTGAGCCGTGTGTAGTCTCCCAGTCATTCAGGGAAATGTCTGCACCATAAGCTGGTGCTTGAAGATAATAAATAGGAAAATGTCTTCAAACAGCAGCAGCTCATGTCTGGGTACACTGGGGTTCATCACCACCAACTGATGAGCCCATCTAGGACGTGCTTGAGCCTTCCTGGGAATGAAGGGGCATTCCTGAAGACAGGGACATAGCCATGCTGGGTGTCCATGGGTGCTGGAGACCTGCCAGGGCATCTTTTCATGTCTTACAACCTCCTAAAATGCCATTACGGAAGGGAAAAGCATTTTTTCCCCCTGCTGAGATGAAGCTCCAGCAAGTGCTGTTACCCGTGCTGGGTCAGTCAGTGGACAGTTCATATTCCTGCCTTTGCCAAAAAAAAAATAAACACTGGGAAAAGCTTTCATCTGTCAGACAAGCCAGGGATTGATCATGTTTTTCTAGTGCAGTCATAGGAAGCTGCCTCTGACATCTCCCCCTGGGGCTTGATCAGACAAGGAAGGAAAAGTAGAGAATTTCAGAGACGCTGGTGAACGTCTGGTCTTTCAAAATGTCATCGCTAATCTGCACATCACCCCGTAATCAAGACAGAGGAACTGTGCAAGTGCAAATTAGTGTCACTTATGTCCTGAAAACAAGTAAGAAAGAGGATCTGGAATAAGTATGCCCAAAAGCAACAGTAAAATTTATTCTCCATGATCAGATGAGGGATTTACTGGAGTTTACTTCACCTCATACAGGAGAAAAAAACAAACCACAAACATGAAGATATCTCTGCGACATTTCACATTTGGCTGAGCAGGTTAGTGCTGGATTAAAAGGATGCTACAGGCTCAATGGCAGCAAGGACAAGAAGGCAAGGAATGCTCCTCAGCTCCCTCAACGCTGCCAAGATAGAAAGCCCAACTTCTGAAAGACCTAATTTATTTATTTTTTTTTCCTTGGGATCCATTAACAGAAAAATTACCAGGAGCACCAATGTTATTTTAGGACATCACACATCCCAACGACCTGATAGGAGCAAACAATAAATGTATGGCGAGTCACCACACCTAAAAGCAGCTCTGCCATCAGTACCGAGATCTCTCTCTTTTCAAGGAGGACAGGAGCCCACGGACAAGCAACCTCAGCACAAGGCTGGGAGAGCACATGGAAAAGTGCCAACGTTTCCCTGAGCCACTGAAGCACAACAGGGAAGCGGCCGAATCATACACGGGAATTAGGAAGTTGTCCAAGACCTTTAAACTCTTTTCCTTCTGGGAGCTGACCCAGATTTGACTGTTCCTCTAATAGTAGAGCTGCTCCCTATTTAATACCCATGGCACATGATTATGTGCTGATGGTTCAGGTTCCCTGAGCCCTGTGAAGTGCTGGGGGTGTTTGTTGTCAAACGTATGGTTTTGCAGATGTAATCGTGGTGCCTGCCTGGAAATAAAGAACATTTCCTATGCGGTGAAAGGAAACAGTGAAAATCACAGGTATTTCAAGTTAGAAGAAAACTAGCAGGAAGTTAGAAGGAAAAAAAAACCCACCACTCCTGCCCACCACACTGACCAACTTCCATATTCCGACTTGATTTTAAAAAACTGAAAATATTCCATGTCCAGAAAGGGCTTTTTTTTTATAAAATGTGCTTCATAAGGGCTTTTTTTTTTTTAAAGTATTCTTCCTTTACTAATGACTTTTAAAAGTTCTTGTAATCAGCTTCAAAGAGACCAGTAATTCTTGGCTCAGCTGTAGCAGCAATAGAAGGAATCAGCACAATGTGCCAGAGGAATGTAAAATGTACTAACCAGAGATGAAAACTAAGCTAAAAAACACTGAAATCCAAGCAAGTCCACATCAGACTGTCTGTTCAACCCTGCAAAACTTGTGATATTTACTCTTGCCATTCAGGAATGCTCTTTACATGACACTAACCCTGAACACTCACAAGCACATAAAATTATACACAGCCATAGTGCAAATGGGAAAATCCATGCTCTAAATCCATCTATTCCCTATTTTCCTCGAAAGCATAATGTATAATAATAAATTATTTTTCCCTTTAAATTAAATTTCATCAGTCTTTGTCCTTTAAAATAAAGATACAAGCATATGGCCAGATATTTTTCTGTGTACAGCATCATCACTCCTATGGTAAAATTAATAGGTCTTCCAAGCAGTTTTTGCTAAGTGGCCAAAACCCCAAAGTAAAGACTGAGCAAATTACAAGACGAAGAATAATTTATTAAGCTACTTACAAATGTCTTCAGCTTCCCCTTTTCTTTCTACAACTATTTCACAGCAACTTCCTATTTATTTTCAACTTTCCCAAAGCAGGTGCTTTTCAAGGCAGCACCACAACACTTCGTCCTTGGGATCGCATTTTAAACGACAAAGGCTAAAAAGGCCCTGCTTAATCAAAGTTGGGGTTTTTTTAATCAACTGTTTCACACATCTCCTGTTGGAAATAAGAGAACAAATCCAGGCAATATTTTTTTCTACTCCCCACTCCTACTCTGAGCAATGTGTGACATTTATAACACGGTGTAAAAGCTCATTAATACCATACGCCGGCCTATTAAAAAGGGTTATTGGCTTAACACAACAGGAGACACTCTCATGGAAAGCAGGCAAGGAAAGGAGAGGATGGCTCAAGATAAACTATCTCTCCACAAACACTGGCTCAAAGGATGAGACCATTAAACGACGGTGTTAAAAGCGGCCAACGTTTTTCACCCCCCTCTCTGCTCATTTAAAAACTGGCTTAAAACCGGCGGAATAAAAGCCCAGCGAACACCCCGGTTACATTTTAAAAGGCAATTCTCTGAAAGGGCTGATAGCAGGCAGGGAGTGGGAGAAAGGTTTATTTTAGTTGAGCTAATCTGACAGACTGGCACCTACTCAGAGGTGCTGGAAGAAGTCTGGCGCATCCACACACCCACCAAGAGCAGCAGTAAATCCTTCAGGAAAGCAGGGCTGCCTGTGCCTTACATCCGCTTTTAAATGCTTCCCCCGAGAAGCTTTGTTCCTTCTTTTCAAAGAAATCGTGTACAGCAAGCTCCCCAATAAATGTGCTCTGAGGAGATGCTTCCAACACTTGACCTTGGGGTTTGCCAAAACTAGTTAAGGCTCAAGGCGCCGTGCCCAGGGCGAAGGACCAAATGGGGTGAGAAATCCTGCCAGGCAAAGTGGATTCCACATTCACACCCGATGCCTCCTCCTAAAACCATCCTTTAGCTTAAATAACTGTGGGTTGGTTGGGATTTTTTTCTTCCATGTACTTGGAGAGCAATCCTATCTCCTCTCAGCTTACATTTCTCTGAAGACAAGCTCTTCCAGGCTGCTGGTAAAAAGGCTGGCTGATCCTTCCACCATTATCCTAATTACCCTTCCCTGACCTGTGGATGTTTAAACTCATCTTCCTAAGTACAAGTAGGACACCTTCATTCTTTGCTGCTCCCAAATGATGAGGTTGAGCTTATAGAAGAAATTAATATCATCCGTCCTTAAGCACATGACATTCTCCTGAAACCAATTAACGGCGGAGGAAAGTGGTTCCTCTCACACAATAATCCAGCCCTCCCCCAACCCTCCCAGTGCCTCTCAGCTTTGGAGTTGGCAAATTTATTTAGCATGCTCCTAATTCTTCTGTAAAGGCTGCTAATGAAAATATTAAATAAGGCAGGATTTGATCTTTGAGGAACTCCAGCAGCACCTTCGGACAAACTCGCAGCGATAAAAGGTTATCGAGAACGACAGCACTGAAAGACTCCAGTCTTTGGAGGTATTTTAACCACCTTAAAAGCCCTTCTTGCAGGAGACAGGATTACTGTGATGTAATCAAATTATGCCCAATTATCTCAAGCATTTTGAGCATTTGTGCCAGCCACCCACCCTAAAGAAAAACAGAAACTGAAACAGGACTGTTTGACACGCACAGATGCGGCACCTTCTTTTACTCAAACTAACCCAGAATGAAGGTCATCATCATCACCTCCTGGTTCTCCCAAGAGTTCCCTCTCATCCACATGGAGACACTTTTTTAGCATCACAAAACAGCTTGCAGTGCACAGATCCCCTCTGATACCGCAATTAACTAATTTCCTATACCAAAATCTCTTATACAGCGAACAGCATTTTAATTAATTCTTTAAATATATATCCCTCCAATAGGTTGAATCTTAATTAAAATTAGAAGTGCTTGATAGCATCTTCTTATCTGGTTGGAGATGCATTTTTTTAAAATTTGCGGTGATGATACAAAAACCACATTAAAAGGAATACATATTTCATTTTACATTTTTTTCTGATCAGCATAACACTAAGGAAATTAATTCAATCTGCATTTCCACTCACAGAATCTGTGTCCTGTTTCTGTAATAAATATTTTTGCTTTGTTTCAAACACAAATCCTACCAAACTGCTTTAAACTTTGCCCCGGGCACGTCTGCGACCACCAGAGATTTGCTGGTGCTTAATCTCACATTTCATTAGTTATTGCTTAATTAGAACCCCACTGGAAAGAAGTCGAATAAAAATGGACTGGTTAATTATTGTGAGACATGAAAGAGGCAGAAAGTTCTTTGCAATCCAAGCTGTTTCTCAGCAAGTTTTTATCATGTTTATCATGATAGAATGTGGCTTTACCTCCTATCTCAGTTCCAGCTCTTCAGTCAGCACATCTGCCTCTCCTCCTACATCCATCTTCACACACCTCCCCTGGCACCAGAGAACACCACAGCTCCCTGCAGCCCATCAGCACCACCACCAAACACCTCCCAGGCCCCACCTCGTGCTTCATCACCCTCTTAAACCAAGACACCAGCACAGCAACCAGAGGAAAAGCTCCAGGAATATCTTCCAGGTTGGGAAAAGCACGCAACCAAACAGGAGGCCTTTTCAAGCCTGCTGGAGTTTCTTACAGCTCTAAGGCTTCTCCAGTACTAGCACTAAAATACTGATTAAAAAAGCCCAAGAAGGTTTATCTGGAGTCACTTTTAACTGCAGCCTCTTCTCTTCACAGCCACCCAATTAACAAAGCCAGCGAGTTTACAGTGCGAGCACAGAATGACCAGGTTTATCTATTACATGCATAACTAAACACCGAATGGTATCAGCGCTTCCCCACATCCCTTGTTCAGGAACTATTTACGCAAAAATGCCTAATTCCGTTCTGTTTCCAGGCTTGGGCATCTGAGTATAATTTTGGCTTCCCGATACATAACAAAATGTGCTCAAAACCTGCAATTTACTGTAGAAGCGTTCCCAAATTTCAGTCATGTCTGAAACCACTGTCTGAAAGGCTTATGCATGAATTGTAAATTAAAGTGTTACTGCTCCATATTATGCAAATAGCCAAATTCTAGCATTGTAACAGAAGCAATGAGCTTGTTATCCTGTCAGTCCCACAAGCAGGCACCTTCTTAGCACATAATTTCCAAAATTGCTTGTGTGTTACCTTTAACTGTACTAGTTCTGATACTAATGAAGGATTTACCACTGACTTATAGGAGATGAAAGTCACCCAACAACGAGCACTTCTGAAAAGGCAGCCATTTATCTGTAACTTGGAATGCAAACAGTATCTTCATACTTAATAAAAATTCCCGTAAGGACATTTCTGTTAACAAACACAAGAGAACTGAGCAATAGGAACATGAGACAGCAGATACCAGGCCCTTCATTAAATAAGCATCACACAATGCGTTCTCAAAGGGAACAAATAGTCTCACAATTAGTTTTGGTTAGATAAATTACACAGCTAAACAGTTGCATATGAAAAATAAGAGTAGGTGCAACTGTCTTAACTTGAGATCATATATATCCCGACAGTCATCCTTTATGGAAAAATTATGCATATGGTGCGTGTGGGTGGACTGAAACCATGCCGGGATGAGCGTCACCTCGCTGCCTCTCTGCCAGGCAGGCCAGGGTGGAGGGTTCAAAGGAGGCCGGGCACTTGTCAGATCCATCAGCACATAAATCAGTTATCAGTATCAGCAGCACAAGGCACATGGATCCCATTAAATCCTACGAAGTTACCTCATCGTTTGCAGACAGACGCTGCCTCCCACCCGCTCCTACTCGGATGGCAGGTGACAGGAGGACGGGCCGTGCCGGGGCACGCTGGCTGACAACGCCACTCCAATCACTCCATGCTGGGACACAGGATCCCCACCTTCCCCAGTCCCAAACAGCGAGTTTGATACCTGCTCCATGCAGGATGCAGCCCTGGAGACAGCACAGATGTGCCTTCTGCACCAGACAATGGGATTGCAGACGTCCCACAGCACCAGGACAAGGGCACAGCCCTAATCGTGCAGCCGCTACCGCACGGAGCCTCCCGGCCTGGCTGGAGAGCAAGGCACAAATCAGTCCAAGAACAGGGCTGGAAGCAAACAGGATTCTGAAAGCAGGAACACATCTGAGCCCCCAGTCCATCCTGGTTTATTCCAGAGCAGTTTGTGTTATGTTCAATCCTCTTCCTTGCCTTAAATCGATTACACTTGACAAAGAAACACTCAATTTTAATGCATTTCTTCCATCATTCCCACTGCATTGTGCCACTTCCTTTACAATTTGCTTGAGAGCAGCTTCCCATATCCGTGCATTTTGCTTCAGGAGAGAGGTTTCAAACACCTCTGTCGTACTGGAAATGGTATCTCAAGATACTAAAACACTGACAGTATTTGCACACCACAGCTGAAATCAATGTGCTGATGAAGCATCAAGCGGTGTTTCTACCAGTAGACAGGAGCAGAAATGAGGGTCAGACACAAGGGAAGGAACTGATATGGAACTTGATAATTTTCCCAGATATAAATTAGCCATTCATCTCTCTAGCTAGTTCAAGGGGTTGCTCTAAAAGCTGCCAACAGGAGCTGCACAGCTGGCAGGGTTGCACGCCCTGTGCATGAACAATGCGGCCACCACCATTGTCAGACCCACGGCGTCCTCAGAGGCACCATCAGAAATGATGCCGGGGGGTGGGGAGGGAAGGGTATTTGCACATATTTTGTTTTCTGAAATCCCAACACGGGCAGAGCTCTGGCCTGCAGTCTAAATGAGACCAGGGGAATGCTTCCTCTCAAAAGTACATTGATGCTGCTTGAGTGAGGAGTTTGCTGCTGATGGGTTTTATGCGCGTCTAAGCTAAGCCCAGTGAGCTCAAGACAATCAAGCAATTCCACTGTTTACCACTGCAGGAAAATAAGGCTTTTTGCTTCTCCCTAATTATATTCTCAGACAGCACAACAGCCTTACGTATTCCCAGTACCCCGTAACTGACAGCACTGTTATAATATTTCCTAATGTATTTGCAAATGTTTAAAAAACCCCAAAACAAATAGGAACAGCAAATTCAGAACAAGAGGCTCCTGTCACTGCTTCCAAAAACCACTGTAGTAGCTGAGTGTACTTACACACCAGCATAAATCAAACAGGCACAATCCAATTTAAATATGAGTCCTGCAAGGCTTTTTCATTAGTGCATAGTTTATGCTTTTGTCATCTTTTGACTAATTCTATTACATAATACTGAAAGATTTACTATATTACATTACAGCTCAGCTAGTCATAACAGAATTTTAAAAGTTAATTTTGTTCCTCAGTTTCAGAAGCCAGACAGTATATCATGCCTTGCTGGTTTTCAATCAGTATATTTTTCTGAAATTCCTCTTTTGTTCCCTCTTCCCATTTTACATTAAGAAATACATGTCCTACGTACTATTGCTATTTTAAAAAGTGAATCTCAGGAAGCTCCCATCGTGGTGCTCACTGCCTCCCAAAAAATTAGAGCTTTGATTTTTTTTTTAGTTTCTTCTCTATTTTGCCCCAACCTGTTTTTTTGGGGTCTCTGGTCAAGCACCAATAGCTTAGCAGTTCAGCGTGAACATCACAGGAAAAAATATGTAGGGTCACACTGCCTTCGTATTTCCCTTACTCAGAACAGCACAGATAATTTCACTGAAACTGGAATTTACATTTCTGAAGATGGGAACATAATTCTGGTGTACCATTACAAGCTTTTTTGGGGGTTTTTTGTGGGTTTTTTTGCCGTCTTCCTCAAACAGCTGCTACCGAACACTCTCAGAGGCAGGAGGATGCTTGGGAGTGAGCACCATGTGCCCCATCACAGACAACGAGGGATAAACCCACTGCTGAACATTCCATGTGCACTCATCTCCTGTGCCCACATCCCAAACTGGAGTCTTTCTTAGAAATTTAAGTCTAGTGTCCCAAACATTAATAGAAAAAGAGGTTTTGGCCCAGAAGACCCCGTAATGTGCCTTACGTGCAGAAGAACAGAATGAAACAGAACTACAGGAAGACAGCCATCATTACCCAACCCAGTGCACATACAGCTTGATGCAGGCAAGAAAAGAACATTAAGAAAACCTAGAAGCCGAGTTACTGATAAAAATACCTTCTAGTGTGTGAATAATATACCTATTATTAAGGATTTTCTAGCCTTTGTATTTGTAACTCATTTGAAAAGGACCGCTCGGGGGGTGCTGTTGGTTCCAGACTAATTGCTCCCAGATCCCGTCGGATTTTCCCACATTCAGGAACAAGTGTCACGCTGAACTTGGTCAGATCAAGGCATTTCCACCAGCTGCTTCAACACCACTTAGAGAGACTCATCTGGATGCAATTATGGCTTTACTGCAAAGTTTTTGTTGTTTTTTGTGGGTTTTTTTTAAATGCTGGACCACAAAAATCATGTTCCTCCTTCAGTTCCAACTGAAGTAAATAGAATGGTTTTCACAGACTTTGATGACTTTTGGATAAGGTCCCATAAAATGATGAAAAATAAGAACTCTTTGTCTACCAGGGAGAGAGGTTAATCTCTTATCCTTGGTGCCTGCACATCAAAGGACTCTGGAGTTGCTGCACACTAAGTCCAAAATATATGGACATATCACAATAGTTTAAAATGAAAAATACTTCCATAAAACACATCTCCAAGACAAAGGACTTGGATTCAGAAAGACTAAGCTCTTGTCAAGGAGGGAGCAAATTATCAATTCAAAGAGATTATTCTTTAAACTAGGAAAAAAAAGCAAACTCATTAATTTCATTCATGGATTTTCTTTTAATTTCCCTACAATCAAGATATAGCAAACACTTCTCTGAGTAGGGTTTACTTTTATACCTTCAATTTGTCACGGGGCATAGTAAGATATATTCATACATATTTTATCTCCAGTTGACATAGTTAAAGGCAAAACCACTTAAATGCCACTAGAAACGGGGGAAAATCCATTTAACCCTTTTCCCAAGGTGAGAGTTAGTCGCCACACAAGGTTTTCAGCACAGTCCCCTTCAGGAAATACTAATCCCATGAAGGTCTTTGGAAGAAAATACTCATTTTGCCTGAAAGGTCTCTACAGAAACCTCAGTTTCAAACTCAGACTCAAGCTGTGCCCCCTGAGGTGGAGGTGTCTTCACAACAGCCAGCCAGCCCCAGTGCACAGAGGCCACAGTGTGTGTGACAACCACCGCTGCATATTAAAAAAATACATTTCTGCTTTGCTCAGGCAAAACCACGAGCAAAGTGACAAAGCTGTGGGTCTGAGTAGCCACTGGCTAAGGGTGCCAATAATCTGCCCACTTCAGCTTTGCTTTCACCCTGAAACATCTGCAGCTTCTCCTGGTTTTGTGTCTAGCCGTGATTACAGGAAAGCAGCTGCCTTAATGAGCCATGGAAAGTGAGCTGGAAGATGAGGCTGGGGATGAGACCTTGTTCTGCCTTCTATGAAGTTTCTTGGCCACTGTTTTCCCTCCTTGTCACACACTTGAGTCTCTGAAGTAAACACACATTTCACCTATTCACTTCTAATGAGTCGTACAACAACACTGCATTTACCTTTTGTTAGAACTCTGTTGGCAGTGTTGGTTTTAACTTTATGTTGAAAATGGAGACTAAGTAAGTTCAAGCAAATATCCTTAGCAAAGCAGTTTTTCTTTGAAGTTTCAAAACCAACAAGTGAGAGAAGGTCCTTAGCAGCCTTTTAGCAAAACTAGAATTCTGCCCACTTCTTTCATTAGCGATGGACCAATTCCCAGCCTATTCCCAGGCTGAAATACAAATACCTGGCATCCTTCTCTGGCAGGCCAGCAAGGATGTGGCTGTGTCATTCCAAATATGACAATTAATGTTTTGCATATACTGAATAATCCTATACATAATTGTTCACTTTTATGTGGCTTGTTCTAATCAGGCCATAGTTAGTGCTGACTGAAACTTACCAGACTATGGAAAATTAGATGATGGTTTTATTTCTTGCTAATTAACATCTTTTCACTCTAAAAACCTGGAGTTTCGTACCTGAAGCCTCTCCTCTCTACCTGTTCATCCAACCCTGGGAAAAATAAAAAGCACTTTTGCACATCCTCAACTTAAACTGGAGCCTAAAAACAGAACAGAAGAAAGACCAGTTGGACTTGCACAGACTGCACTGCAGGCTGGGAGGAGAGCAAGGGAAGGAAAAGAGGAGTTGTATTTATACATTCATATAAGCTGCTCTAAGATTATCCTAAAGGAAAGCTCCACCCTTCACCACCAGCAATTACTCAACCGTCTTCAATAGCCATCTGTAGGATATGCTTTAATTTGTGGATCCCAAGTCTATTGTTTATCATGTCATAATCTGGAAATTATGTCGAGATTAGGATGTATTGAAATGGATTTTTTATGATGGCAAGACTAATGATGTATTTACAGCAGTAAGTAATTTCCTATATGTATTTCCTAAAAACGTTTCAGTGCTTGGGTTTTTTTTCGGTGGGCAAAGGACAGAGTCACAAAGGTACAATAATACTGGATGTGCAAACACCACAGGCAAATTTGTCAGGAAGCAAATGTTTTGGAATGTATCAAGTGAATAAAATGACATTAAAGCAACAGATTTTAAGATATGGAAATGAGAAAATGCAAAACTGTTCAATAACCAAGGAAAGAATCAGTGGAGGAGAAGCCACAACAGGGTTTGCTTGTTTCTTTGCTGGCAGCACTGTAATAACATTGATGATGTTCAATATTATATCATTTTTTTCCCCACCTGTGTATCATATCTGAAAAAAAAAACACATAAGAAACAGCAGAGGATGAAAACACATTCCACTGAAACAAAGAGAAGTTTACCTTGGAATTAATGAAAACAGTATTTCACTCCAAGCTGAAGGGATTTGCCCCAAGAGGCACCAGTTCGAAGCAGAGCTGCTGGTTCTACTCCACTCCCTCGACTCCTCACTCACTCACTCACTCCACCAGATCTCTTCCCTGCCTGTTTCTGTGCTGTGTTCCAGCACAGATCAGCTCTGCTGTGCTGTCAGTCATCTGCCCCCCTCCAAATTTACTCCTATTCTCCACGTAACTGAGAAATCACCACAGATCCCAGAGTTCAGGTGGAGAGCAGGAAATCCATACACACTGCCAAACGTGCAGAAAATCCTTTGGCCTGACTGTGCTCGACTCAAAGTGAGAACCCTTTCACAGATTTCTCAAGAATTCAGGTCTTCAGATTCCTCCCAGCTGAAGGTTCAACAGAGTAAGAATCAGCTCACCCCAAATGCCCTCCAGGAAATATGTTGACAACACCATGCAAATATCATCCCTTTCCCACCCAAAATTTGCTCCCAGCAGTTTTCCCTGGATTTGTCCCCAGAGCACACACATTTTGCTATGACTCAGTTACTTTAACTTGTTAGTGGTTATCCAAAACAGACCAAATTCTGCTTGTGTTTCTCTCCAGATAAACAGCTCCAGCCACTGCAAGGAATTACTGATGGTAGAAATCAAGCAGAACTTGCCCCAGTTTCCTTAACTGGCTAGATTGAAAATCTGTCCAATTAATCCTCTTAAAAAAAAAATAACCTAGTAATGGACTGAAAGTTGTAGCTCCATTGCATGTGGCACTGAAAGCCTCCTGGCCACAGGCTGCCAAAGATCCTTTAAGGAATAGCACTGGAGGGTGGGTTTTGTCATCTGCTTTTGGTCACTGTGGGTAGGCCCTTCACTCATAGGTGGGGTTTTTTTTTTTTTGTATTTCTTTGTAAGAATAGTTGTGAACATTTAGAGCTGTCTACCTTCAAGATAAACAAAGAACTGCTGGGAAAACGCCCACCAAAGGACAAAACTTACTGTTAAAGAATGTAACATATTGCTAAGCATCAACTTATCTGCTAAGTTAACTGGAACTGCAGCTTTGGAACACAGAAGTTGTGCAAAAACACAATAATCATCGTTCAAATGATTCCTTTCCTGCACGACATGGGGTCCAGTGTCCAAACATCCTCACTGATGTGAGAAAATCTTGTTTTCTGTCAGCAAGCAGAAGCTACAGAACAGTTATCCTCTGCTCCCTATAGCATCTGTTCTCCAAATTCTCTGATACCAGGGCTGCTTGACACTTGATCTTCAAAGAGTGTTTAGTTTTGGCCTCTTAAAAAAAAAAAAAAGGCAAAGTGGTAAATTGATAAGCAAATCTTAAATAGCGAATGCAAGGAGCCCTGCACACTCATGTAGGAGATCGACTGAGCCGAGCAAACCCAGCTAGAACAGACTGTCAGGGAAATAATAAAAGCTGGCAAGCTGCTCCTCGACTTCAGCTGCCCCTTGGTGACTCTAGAGTGTTTTCATCTTTCCTCAAGACAGCACCAGTTACACATCAATGCTTTTGAGTGCCAGCCTCATTAAAGCCCACGCTGGTACCAGCTCCTACAGCCAGAGCAAAATTAATATTCAAACTTCAGCTGAGAAGACTGTCACAGTTGCTCCACCAGAGTTTGCATACAAGGAAAACAAGTGTTACAGAACAGGAAAATCACATTAACTGGGTTCTCAAATTGCTGCTCTGAGCATTGCATACTAATGCATTAATATTTGTTTTTAAAATAAGCATCTGCTACTGGAAGAGAAGGTAAAAGCAGATGTTACCCAAAGCACCACGGCAGTTCAGGGAAAGGAAGGCTGCAGGTCACTGCCATCTGTCAGGTAACAAGGGCATTAAAGCCAAATCTAGTTAGGGCAAGACTAAAAGAAAGACCTTTCACAAGTGACTGGACAGAAACAAAGTTGGAAACTGTTTCAGAGGCAAACTGTTGTGCAAGAATTTAAAATACCGATCAAAGCCAACTCTGGATTTCACAGAGCCAAGTGATTCTGAGTGCACAGGGAGAAAGGAGGTTTTCCTTCTTTTTGGCAACCAAAAGATCCTGGGCCACTGAAGTCAGGCCCTGGAGCTGGAGACAACTGGGAGTTAATTGATATTTTAGGGGTCTCCCATTCTCCCTCCTCCCTCACCCTCTTGGGCTTTGCTGCGCCTTCAGGCCCAGTGGCAGCACAAAGCCGTGCACAGAGGGTCCATGGCTGTAAGCTGATAAAAAGCTGCTAAGCCAACTGATGGCAAATCTGACCTTGCTAAACCGCTCAGCAGGAATTTAAGGAGATAAATATTATTATTTCAAGGAGCAGGGTTCTCATGGATACCCCGTTAAACTTCAGGAACAGCAAACCACCACAGGGCGCAGCCGGCAGGAGGGGGATGTGTGTCCGTGCAACCAAGGACAGAGTTATTCGGAGGGAATAGGTGCAGACAAAATATAAACCAGCTTCTTCATTTTTTTAATAACATGCCAAATGCTCCCAATTTCTCTGAGTAAAAAGCCCTTCAAGATCATTGTGCTTCACTCCTCCTAATGTTGCCCTTAACTGCATTATTGCTTTTTGTGCCAAGGCTCATCCAGGTGCCGCTTCCGTACCTGACACCACCTCCATCACGGGGTGGGGGGGGTAAAGCTCAGAGCCAATATGAGAAGGGGAAAGCAATCCTATTTCCACACCAGATGATTCTGTTCCAGGTTGTGTTTACTTTGGAAGCCTCATTTTTAAACACATGAAATTACACAAGCAATAAAATAGTTTGCATGGAGCAGCGCTAAATTCTCCGGCACCACCAGTCCGGACTTTAGGACTTTACTATAATTCAGGCAAGTTAAAAATGACCTGATTCGGTTCTATTATAATACAGAGTCTTAAACCTTTTTTTTTTTAATTTAATAAGTAATTTATGACTAAGTGGAACAAGAGATGGCTAATTTGAATGGTTCGCATATACCAGAGTGCATTATTCAAAACAGTAATATTTTATCTAAAAATAGGTGAAGAATTCCATTCCAGAATTCTAAGCTAAACACTGAAATTTGCTCAATTTCCTCCTTGCAAGAAACACAGTTCAGCTGCGGTTTCAATTTTATTTAAAAGCCATAATTAAATCTTCGGCAAGGCCAAAAGAAATTTATCACTGGAAGCAGCAGGACTGAGAATTTACCTGTCATCCCTGAAAGAATTGTTCCAGCACTCTAAATTCCATTATTGATAAAGCATGAAAGAGCTGTTTTTAATGACAAGCCACGGGGTCAGTAACCCATTACCACAGACACCACTGCTGCCACCAAATGCCACCGGAGAGATGGAGAACGGCATGGAAATTGTTTCTGGGGGAGTTCCAGCAGCACCAGTAAGTTTCACGTTATTCTGAATCAATTCTATTTTTCTCAGGGACAATTTTGTATATAAATCCAGCCCCAGAGCCGTAATTACGCTCTCCCGGGGAAAGGAATGCTCTGTAACAGAGACAGATGGCTTCGGCTTACGTGCTGCACTCCCCCTTTTTCCAAAGTTCTGCTGCAATCTTATTGTATGGGCTTTGGAACTTGCTTGTTTGCATCTGTTGTCATATTTCGTGGCTGCTGAATAGGAAAAAAAAAAAAAAAAGTGTTGGGTTCGAGATGGGAGCAGATTTCACCCATTTATCATCATAATTCCCTCAACCGGGATCCGGCTATTTTCTCATTAAGAAAAATTTCAAGTGTAACACGGTTTTGTTGCTCTGCAGTCAACAAAAGCAAAATGGAGCAGTTTTTAAAAATGGAATAATGCCTCTGGATCAATAAAGGTCACAGCTACACTGGTAAACTACCTCCTACATGTGCTAGGTGGCCTTTTATCTCTTAATATCCTTGTCCATATTCACGGCTAATTGGAATAACTTGCTCTCAGCCAAATAAAACAAACTTTGACTCCTGTATAAGAGCTGCAAGACCCAAGCTGAGCATCAGGTTAGTCTTTCCCATAATGCTTCTGTTGTGTATCTGACCCTTATTTGCTTTAAATAATCCCATTTTATTTTGCACGTGCACTCCGTGTATGTCGTTTGTCTCCATAAGCCAGTTTTAATATGCATGAACAACTGAAGTTCTGTCTTCTCCCTTTACCCAAATTTATGAGTTACTTTTTATGATGCTAAAACAGAGAGTATTCTGAAATACAAAATATTTTGTTGAAGCAAGTCCAGAGGAGGTCACAAAGATGATCGGGGGGCAAGGGGGGATGGCTTTAAACTGCCAGAGGCACAGGATTAGATCAGATATTAGGAAGAAATTCTTCCCTGTGAGGGTGGGGAGACCCTGGCACAGCAGTTGCCCAGAGAAGCTGTGGATGCCCCATCCCTGGAAGTGTTCAAGGCCAGGTTGGACAGGGCTTGGAGCAACCTGG
>JAWWLV010000121.1:6132769-6181260 GCA_035041135.1 Platyrinchus mystaceus | reverse complement strand
CTGGCCTAGTGGAAGGTGTCCCTGCCCACAGCAGGGGGTTGGAACTGGATGGTCTTTAAGGTCCCTCCCATCCCAAACCATTCCAGGATTCTGTGATTCTAAACATTGTCACATCCCACAATCTCCACCTCCCATCACATCTCAGAATAAGCTCCACAAATAGTTTCAACTTAGACAGAGGTAAATATTCTGGGGCCAGGAAAGGTAGAAAACCCACTGGGTGTAAGACAGGAGTGACTCCCATGAGCTGCAGCAGGATGCCACCTTCTCTGACCAAGCACAGCAAACTCTGACAATCTGATGCAGTTTTTAAGTGGGAAAACTGCTCAGATACATTAATGACACAGAAGACACCACCACATACCATGCAATGGAAATGTATCCTCAAGAACTGTAAAAGTCAAAATGTACTGCAAAGACAGAGGAAAACTTTGTTTTTACAGCAAGTCCCACAACAACTGGGTATAAAAGTTACACCATAATATTCAGATTTGTAGTCAACATTCCGGCCAGCAGGACAAAAAAAGCAACTGAAGGGTTGCTAAATCACATGTGTGTGTTCCTCTCTCTATACACATATCCATCTATATAAAAACTTTGCCAGCAGTGCTGGAGTCCCACTTTGACAATTTTATTTTTAATCTCTTTCCACCTCACTCTCTCAAATTGAACAGAGGACATGTCAACTACCAGGCTTAATTTCTGTTCTCATTAGCTCCTACATTATGCAGATGTCAGGTCAGGAAGAACTGTATCAGATAACCAAAAATTAGTAATAATTAACCAATAGCAGTGCAGATTGCCTGAAGAGACCTATACCTTCCAAGTGGTAAATTATTTTTTAATTATCCCATTGAGATGGAGACTTCTAATTGCAAATACTCGAAGCAAGGAAAAAAATATACACTGGGGAAATCCCAGATTATTAGCAAGTGTGCAACTTTCTACACAGCTTTTGCAAGTAATAATAGAGCTTTTGCAAGTAATAACAGAGCTTTTCCAGTTTAAAAAAAAAAAAAAAAAGTTCCTGGAACACTTCTTCAGTGATGCAGATAAGGCTGAAATTGAAGTGCACAAGGAGAATAATGGAATTGAAAATTCAATTTTTAATGTCCAAACAATATTTTTTTTAAGTCAACAAAATAAATTGAAGCCAGAGCTATTTAAAAGGTGCAGATATAAGAAAATGAAACGGTTTTTGAGCAGCAGACATATTTTCTTAGCTCAACATTAGGTGACGTCAACATATACCTATTTATTTGGCGCTTGAGGGGCACTTCATTTGTTCCAATACAATTTTACAGATCCAGGATCACTCCTGAGCCCTTTAGCCCATCTTTCCATTACAGGGAGAAAAGGGGAAGGTGTTATTTAGCACCTGGAAACTTCAAGATTTTTTTCCACTATCCCCAACCACCCGATTTAACAGCTTCTCACACGCCTAAAGAAAGGGACTAAAAAAGTCCCCAAATTACCAGGACCACAGTAATCCACACTTTGGAAACCACAAAATTAGAAGTATATATTGATGTCCTGGGCATCCTCTTAAGGTGTTGTATCATTAGATAATCATTAATACTTTCCTTGCTCCGCCCCCCCAGTAATAACGTTCTCGGGTGGCTCGAGCAACGTCACCCCCTCGACACATCGATTCCTGAGGCCCAAACACCCTGCAACAGGCATTTAATAAAAACCCTGCCTATAAAATTCCTAATGGCTCGTTTGTCACTTCCCACATTTCAGAACGAGCGTTACCAACTGCTCCCAGGACGAGAAAAAGCAGCGAGGTTGGTCCTAATGTGGTTCAGCCACAAACATTCCCATTAATGCGGCCCAGGCACACATTTGCCACCTAATCAGCCATCTGTCACCCACTGGAGAGCTCCCCCAAAGTTTGAAGGGTAGAGGAGAATATTTGGCACTAAAGGTAGAAAAATCCTCCTTTGTGGCTGCATTTATCTGGTTTTTGGTTTTTTTTAAATCAGTGTCTTTGCTGCTGATAGTTGGAAGCAGTGCCTTGGTGCAGAAGGTGCACAGATTTCCGCTCTGTGGGTGCAAAATATAGTTTATAGGCCAAGTGAAATCCATAGTCAGCATCCAGTGAACTGCTGGCCTTGCAAACAGTCGTACTGAGGGAGGGAAAAATCAAGTGTGTCTCCTCAGAGGGAGCCTCTGGGTGAGGCAATAATATGTGAGCCTTGATTTTGGGCTCCCAGACAGCCTGGGAGGACAACAGTTTGTGAAGGAACGACAATAAGACATAGAAAGCTTTTCACCCGACTTTCTTACCACCTTATTTTAAATGTCACACACAAAGCCAGGCTGAAACAGCTGTGAGTAAATCCCACACCTCCAAAACAATTTGGGATTTTTCTCTACATCTGCAGGCAACATCAGCAAAGCTCAGCCATTTCTGAGGTTGACAACAGGCAGGGCAGCCCAGCTGCTACACCCATTTGGCAACTCTCCCACCCAAAACTTATAATAAGAAAAAAAAAAACTCTAAAAGACACAAAGTTTTCAGTGAGGAGAAATAATAAGCAATTACTTTTTGCAGATTTAAAAAAAAAAACAACAAAAACACTCCACCATGCAGATTTTTACCTGTCCTAGCTCAGCGCCACCCTCAATTTTCAAACCTCTGTGCAGAAGAGAAACAAGGTCACTGCAAAGAAGCCACCACAGAGAAAAACCCCTCAGCACCATCAGGCCTGTTCTGGTCTGACGCTGCAAGTGTGACCAAATTTAGATCCAGGCCGCCTCCCCAGCTTACCCCCCTCTCCTTCAGTGCTTATTTCCTCACTAGGCTATTAAAGGAGAAAAAACTGCCAAGAATATGAGCCACAGCTCTGATGTGACCTAAACCATCTGTAATTAATTGGCTATTCCGTGTATTGTCCAACACATTAATTCCCAAGGTCCTTTCAACTCCAATTTGTCCAGTTCCTATCGTTAGAGAAGACCCCTGAAGTCAGAGCCTTCCCCCCCCCATTGTCATTGCTGTTATTCCAGTTCAAATGCTGCCCCCAGAAAGCCTAGAAAATGAAAATTTGATTTCATCTGCATCGGATTTTTTCCCCCTTTTACATAAGCTTTGATGCAGCTCATAATGAGGCATCACTAGTTAAGGGGAAATTAATGAAATAAGGACAGGCCTCCAGATGAAGATTTTAAAGCCTGTCTCAGTGACACAAAGGGATTTTGCCATGTTAACATATTTAATTGAGAGAAGAGTGGCAGAAAACTGGCTGGAAACAGATGACCTCTTGTTCTGCTTCAGCGTATCTGATATTTTGTGATCAGACATCCTGATACATTGACTACATCTCTGTGCTTTTTCTTCCCTTTCCGAAATACAGATCAGAGAGGGGAAAAAAAAATACCTATAGATTGGGGGCTTATTGTTGATATTTCTTTTAAAGGAAAACTAAGAAGCTCTCTGCTGTCCTTTTAAAATGTAGAACTTCACTTGAAAACACAAACTTTTCTGTCAAGGTGCACAGATGATGAAAACATGCAGTAAAATGCCAAAGGTCAATGAGCCCATTTCAGAATAGGAAAGGCTCTACTTGTATTTATCAAGAATGTGATGTATTTGCCACATAAAAACAGAGTTATTCCTTCCAAATTTTCAAAAAATGTCTAGAAATTTCAGCAGAGGAAGACATTTCTTTTGCAAACCACAAGGAAAATAAGGAAGAAGAGAGAAAAACAACTTTAAGACTTGATTACCTAGTGATGTATATATAAAATGACAGAGCAAGTGAGGTGCAGGGCAGGGCTTTCAGTCTGGGGAATCAGCAACAGCTCTGTCACAAGCCCTGAAGCTGAGCTGGTTTTTCCACAGTTGCAGGGGTTCCTGGGGAGGCTGGACTCAGCTCCTGCTCTTCCCCACTTTTCTTGGGAAGAAATCAGAGAAAGACTGGCTTTCCATGCCAGCTCCTTACACAGCCCCTGTGTAAGACTGGAGGGAAGTGGAGCAGAGCAGCAGGGAACCAGAGCAAAACAAGAGTACTTGGAGCTGGAAAATGGAAAGCAGGGTCAATACACATGAGAGGATGTAAGTGTATCCAAGACTGATGGACAGGGAAAGGAGCACAGCCCACGGTGAGAGGTTTAGCAAACACTTATTTGGGGAAGGTTGCAGAATGTGAAATATAAATTGCCAGATTACAAAGAAACAGAAGTGAAAAGCTTGATTAAAATAAGTTGGAAGGCTAGAAAATTGAAGAAGTCACTGACAGAGAAAAAGAACCGTGAAGGGGAAATAAGTACACAGCAAGACAAGAGGAGAAGTACAGACAAATAGAAGATGGTTTAAGATAGAAAATGAGTACAAAAAACAAGGACTGGATACAAAATTTAAGGGTGTGCTTGTTAATCTGCTCAAATCAAACATCATTGTAAAAATTTATGCACTGCAATGGCAACTCCTAAGAGCAGAGTCACAGCTCCAGAACTCTGTTAGAAGTAGAGATGTGACTTGGATGACACACAAGCCTTGCTCAAAGAGTTAAAAACTCTTGTTCCAGTGACCTGCCAACTCTCCTCATGCAGCCTCTACCCAGTCAGAGTTATCAGCCACCTGGTTATTGGGATATAATGCACAGAAATTTAACAAAACAAGAAAAAAAAATCAGTCATTTTCCAAGAGAAGAACAAAAAAATGCAACTGTCAAAAAACCAGAGAAGCTGTGAGATGGATGAAAACCTGTCCAAAAGGCAGGAATGCTTCACACTGAAACAGAACTAATCACTTCAACCCCAGGTGTAACTGCTGTGAGTCAGGGGCACAGTCACACAGGTTGGCTGCCTTCAGCAGAAGGTGGGAAGAGGTCCATAAAAGCTTCCTGGCTTTCCCTGTGCACATAGTAACACCACGTCCGATACATGAGAGATGAAATGACTGTGTGGCAAAGCTGGGATGGGGAAAATGATAGAGATGCCAGATGGTTTAATGTCAAATCCAACCACTTCCCTTAATTTGAGGGTTTGGGTTTTTCTTTCTCAAGAATTCCAGTGCCACAGAAGATTTTTTTTTTTTTTTGAGAATCAGTCCAGAAAGACAAACAGTGGCTCAGCCTCACTCTTGCATTATGTTTCCATCATCTGACATCTCTTGAGAACTTGCACTAGAAGCATTTTTTAATTCTTTACAAATCCTCAGCTCTACAAGGACATTTATTCTCACAGGTGAAGACGTTTGGTCTGACTGCTGCTTATCTCCCAGCAAACCCTCACTGTAGATGCTGCTCAGGTGCTGTAGAGGTTATAGGGCAAACTACAACTTAAAAACTATACAGCTGAGAACACACACTTCTTCTGTAGGAGGAGATTGGGAAGGCTGGGACTCTCCAGGCAGGAAAGGGAAAGGTGGAGATGAGCCACAATCCAGGTTTGCAAAGCAGCACCCGCCGTGGAGAGGCTGGAAACACCCCATGAAACTCGAAGTGATTTAAAACTAGGAAAAAGTCCATTTTTTCACCCAGAGCTTGCTGGCAGCAGAGTCAGGCTGTAGCATCAGAGACAGTTTTTCCCTTTTGCAAACTTCTCTCTTCACTTGCCAAAAAAACCCAGAGCAACCAAGGAATTCCAGCTAAAAAGACATCCCTGTGATGGGGGGGGGGGGGGGAAGAAAAAGCCATCGGAGGTGTGGTTTGGATCCCACCCTGCACATCCAGAGCTCATCACCTCTCACCAGCTAAGGCCCAGCAGCATCCTGTGAGAGCCATATGTCCCACCATATGTCCAGGGAGCTGACCCACCTTCACTCCACAGCATTCCTGGATCTACATCTTTACACTGATCCATTAGGAATACCAGGATTTAAGCTCTAACTCCCTGTGCAGCAACAGAACTGGGCTTCTTTGGTGCTATTCAGTCTAAGATTTCCAGTAGCTTTCTGGCTTCCTGCATTTGTATTTCCTAGACGTAGCCTGGAGAACACAGAGCCAGGTTAACAGATGGGAGGGAATAAAATTGACAATCTTGGATCCATCTCTGCTAAATTGACAAGCCCATTTCTGCAAACTAGGTATTATATACATCACACAGCCAGCAAATGAAGTGGGTGACTCCCTGAGCTACCTAACAAAGCCCCCCCGGGAAAATTAGACATGTTATCTTTGAATGCCCCAGGGGCTGAAACAATGGGAAATTCATGAGCTTATTCATAACCACCAATCTTATTTATAACCACCTATTTTACAGCATTACAGACACAAAAAAAACCTCGGGTTTTTTACAGTCTCAGTCAGTGCTTCTCACAGGTAATAAATCAGCTTCAGCAGTTTGGTAAAGGAGTTAATTCATAAAGCCACGAGTTCCCCTAACACATGAACACGCTGCAGCTGTTTTATATTCAGAGTTTTGTGTAATACTGTCAATTCTCCTCCACTTTGTTTCTGCTCCTTGTTCCCTCAGAAGAATAAAAGTAACTGTGAAGTGAAAAAAAAAAAAAAAAAAAAGAAAAAGAAATCATTCCTTAACTACCTTGAGAAATCTGTTGGCGTGACTATGAAAGCCAAGCAAGCTTGAGGGATACAGGGCCTTGAGATATAGAAGTTGGCACAGCTACTGAAACAGCCCAGCAATTCTCCTCAGGAGCATCTGAGGAGAGATGATTCCATGAAATTTGATGATATCAGAAAAAAAAAACCAATCTGCTGCAATAAGTATCAGAAATTTTCCTAAATGAATACAGAAAAAAACCGATAAACTTTGCCCTCAGAAAGGGAAATGGAAACTTTCATGCACCAACAGGAACATGGCCGAGGGCCACAGCCTGCTATTCCTGTACCTGCTACTCCCTTGGGAATTACAGAGCATTAGAGAGAAATGAGAAATTCTGATGAATGACAAAATGTAAGAGTGAAAAAGCCTGGAAACCAGGAGAACAGATCATGAACTTCAAAGCATCAAGCTTTTTAAAAATCTCATCTTCCTGCAAAACACACAATCCCACATTCAGCAGTTTTAATAATACACATTTTGTTACGTGATGATTTTTCTCCACTTGAACAAGCAGCAACTATGTTCTTAAATGTCGAATTAAGAACTATTAGTAATGACATTATTTTGCTTTTAAGAAGTACACTAAGAAATCCATATTATTTCTGTATTTTCTGGTCCTCCTGACAGTCTTGGAGCCCCATCCTCTAAAACTACTCCAAGGTAGGAAGGGGAAGACAAGTGGCCAAGGCAGTTCAGGAGCCAAGAACAGCTGGTTTTCATCATGGTCTTGAAAATGGTTGTATCAAGAGATATTAGTCAGGCCTAAGGATCAACCTTATTTTCCTCAGTTTGGGAGCAGATCCACCACACAGTCGACATTAGTCCAAACCACAAAGAGCCTGCACGTTCAGAAGTTCAGCTGCATCCAGGGTCAAAAAGAGCAGAAGAGGAGCAGGAAAAGAATATTTGAATAGTAAAGCGAGTCATGAAACTCAATGCAAGGCAGTAAATAACATCTGTGCCCAAGTGAGCTATAATATTTTATAAAACAAGAGCAAATGGCTCCACTTGTGATTGATAGGAAAGTATTACAGCATACAACAGGCAAAGCTGTTGCCAAAGTCATCTTTTTGCCTAAGGAAAGGGCTTTTTGATCATCCCACTAACTAAGCAACTTCATAGGCAGAGATTAAAGGTATTTAGTTGTATGTCTGGCAACAAATCAGTGAGTCAGTGTGGATTATAGAGACCTGGCTAACATCTTGCCAGGCTTCCAAAGTAGGATCTATGTCCTGGAATCAGCCAGGGCACGAAAATCTCTGTCCAAGCCACCAGCCAGGTGGGAAAATAAGAAGGAAAGGTGTGAAGCTGACATTTGAAGGCACAGGGAGGGAAAGATTTGCTCTGACATGTGGTATAAGAACATATTTACCTCAATGCACATCTGCATGCACACCCCAGACAAAAATCCCTGGACATTTTAGACCATCTTGCAGCAATGCATGGACACAGTTCTACTGAATTTATATAGAAGGCAGATGTTTGGATTATTACTCTTGCCCATCAAAGAGGATGAAAAGCAGTCATTAAAAAGGTATCTGCTGACCCTCCTGTGCTGCATAAAGCATGGAATACCCAGGGTTCCCTCTTGTTTTGTGACACAGTGAAACTGGAAAAAAAATACTGTTCTTCATGCCTGAGGGATCTTTCCCTCAAGTGACCAGTAGAACAGAAGCCTCAAACAGGTTCAAACAATTTAGCCAAGATCATTATTAAAACTGTTGCCATCTAACCAAGATGCAGATTTTACCAAGTTGTCATATGGAGCATAATGAGAATTAATCCATTTGAACTCTGGCCATCTAAAGCTCAATCCAAGCTTGGTGGCCACAGAAGCGAGAGGGGAAAACCCCAAACAATCTCTATGATTTCTCCTTCTTCCTTCCTGTCCAAAAGCAAGGATTTTTATATTCCCCATCAAATATTGATTTGACCATTCTTTTGCACACCACAAACTGTTGACTGACTAGCTTTAAAAGCTCATAGAAAAAAAAGACTTTTTATGTACATAAAGCCCAAAACTTTTGAAAGCAAAAAGCATACACACAAACAACACCTCACGTTTAAGAGCCCAGGATACATCAAACAAGCATAAAGTCCAGGTGCTGCTACACAGGAAGGTGTAAGACAGATAAAATAGTAATTCACATAAAACTGCTGAGGAAGTTAAGGTATCACAGGTTTCCAGGGTGGGTTTTATAACAATTTTATGTTTAAATTCATAAGGTGACTGATTTTTCTTAAACTTCTGTGTAAAGATTAGGCAACATTTTATAAAAGTGTTATCAAAATGCCTCACTTAATTGAGATCAGCGTGACCCCTCACAGGGGGAAAGGAGCTGCTGGTGACTCTGGTACCCTACAGACAGAGCAGGCAACAGTTCTGATTAATCAAACCAATTGTTACTTACCCAATTAATAAACTCCAAAACAAACCTGCACTGCCTGTAATTCATTATGAACTCTAAAAAAAATTTCATTTTTTTCAAGTTATTTCATAATTTTCAAGTTCTTCACAATTATTTCACAAAATACTGTGGAGTTTGTAAAAAAGGCTGCTACACAACTATTGTGATTGATAATTAGATGTGCAACCGAAGTTATGTGTGGTAGGAAAAGCTCCTCCTCCTCAAACGACCCAAGCCCTTGCAGCAATAGTAATTAACAAGAAAACAGCAATTACAGATTTATGTGCTACTCAGAACATGAACACTGACATCACATGAACAATTCTCTGCAAGTTGCTGTTTTAATTTGTACTCACTGCACTTGGTGTGACAACAAACATTCCAGTGACTTACTGTTTAAAAACCACCAAATTCGGAAATTTTATAGCGCAGAAGCGATAAAAATCAAACAATTAACTGAGATTCATACCCTAAATGCCATTTCTGGCTATTATCACTATTGGGTTGTGTATTTTTTTTATATACACACTGATATATATGAATAATTAATTCTAAGATAACCATTCCATAAGCTGCCATTTGTGTGTTGCTGCTGGTTTAGCTCACCTTTCCTCTAAGAGTCTCATTTTACTCCTTTCAGTTGTTTTATACAATTTTTTCATGCTAAACTCAGTTTTTAAGCTCTTGCACTGCAAGTGCAACATCACTTATTGCACAGTGCTTTACATTTTTTTTTCTTACTCAATTTCTTTCTTTTTTTTCAACTCTAAGAAGGTCAGAATACCATTATTTTCACTATGGACTGATGCTTTATGTGAAATATTGTGCTGTTGGGCTGCACTTGAGCAGCTGCACCAGGGAGAGCAGTTCCAACCTGACACCCTGGCCCGTCCTGGCTTGTTTGCTCCAGCCTTGTAATTTCTTTCCTTGTTTTCAAAGGGAGGATCCCAAAATTTCAATACACTTTTGAAGCAGCTCGTTGCTTTTAATGATCGGGGCCATTCTGAAGCTGAGCTTGAACGGTGCCTTCAGGGCATCGTTACGAAGGGAGGAGGAATTCACCGGTGTAGACATCGGCACACGCTGCCTCTCGGGCTCTATTTTTACAAGGCCATTAGAAACCTGCAACGTTTTGTCACATTCCCGAGATGTGGCACTCCAGGGCTTTGCCGGCGCCTACCCTACGTGGGATCAGCCTGTCAAATTTTGTGAGTACCTCGCTGAGTCTTTCAGGAGTTCTGACAAAATTCAGCTCTAGCTCCAGTCCCCTCCCCACCCGCCCCCAGGAAGACACCCACTGCCTTCAACCTTCCTTGTACCTGTCTGCAAAAACTCCGAGTTAAAGCAACATGTTTCCTAACAGAGAACAGAGAGTCACGTGGACCTGGAAGAATGGCTGGAATTGTGTCCATACAGCTCCAGCAGTTTTAACACTACACAGTCTTATCCTTTTCCAAGGCCAACACCGGACCCACCTATTCATGGACACTAAGTGGATTCTCTTGGAGCTCCCAGTTTAAAGCTGAGCACCACTGAGCTACTCCACTGTATCCCTGGAATATCCCTGGAATATCCCTGCCTCGCCCAGGTTTGGGAGAGCTGCCTTTCCTTTTTATTACTGCTGTAATTTCTTCACTGCTGTGAATCATCCTTTCTCTCCCCTACTGGTTTTTTTCCATAGGATTTGCTGGAACTTCTCTCTGGCACCAAGCAGTGCCAGCTGCTTTTATGCAACAACAATAAGACTACTTTAATATTTTTATTGAAATACAAACCAAACATTTTTATAACAAATATGATTTAGTCACCAACACTTTTTCTTCACTCCTCCTTTTCTATTCCTTTAAAGAAATGAGAAAAACACTCAGTAGTGTTCCTAAAAGTTTAAACATCAGGTATCTGGGATGTTCTTCCTCTTTCCTCATGTGAATTTTATCTGAAGAAAGTTCAGCAAAGCAAATTATTACCACAATTCCCTGGCTGGTAGCAGCACCACTGGAGACATAAATAAGAGTGATCAGAGGAGGGGGTTTTTTGCCAAAAAATACACAATACTTTGAAGTTTTTAAGTGCCACAATCACCACTGAATGGCTCCAGATGTCGCTTCTGCTTGTGCCCACCTAAAGAAAAGCTGCTTGCTCTAGAAATCCTTTACTAACTTTTACACTTATTTGGCAACACAAGATACATAAGAAGAGAACTTGGTTTCCTCACAGATCCAGGAAACAAAATATCCAATCTGAAAATTACCACAAACAAGTAAAATGCCATTAAAAGCAGCCAAAGGAGAACCAAGTGGCTAAAAAGTTCCTATTTCACACCCAGTACCAAATCCCACGGACATGAGTGGTGGGTACACACATATGGCAGCATGCTTCCACTATAATCCTCAATTCCCAATTCCTGAGTTTTGTCTTTGTTTGCTGTTGCAAACAAGCAAGAGTGGGTTAAGGAGAAGGAAACGTGGAAAAAAACTATCCAAATGTACTTTGAATAGTGAGAACTGAAGCTTCTCGTTTCGTTGGAAAACCTTTTCCAGTTCCAGGATTTGGAGGTTTCCAGTTCTAGGATTTGGAGGTTTCCACTTCTTTAAACAAGTGTTGCTTACACTTAATGCAATATGCAGTGAGAACATGGCAGGAGACAAGAATAAAAACCACACCAGAAACCTCAGTTCTCTTGCAACACCGAAGGAAAATTTAAGTTACAGAGAATTAAGGAGAATTTATTCACCTTATTGGAGTCCACAAGTTGGAAACTGAAAACTTAGAGATGATTTTATTTTTTTTCTGCCTCATAACTGGCAGCTCCAATATAATTCCAACCATTGGAGCTAAAATTTACAGGTGGATTTTAGCTCTTAGTAAACTGGAAATAGCATTAAGTCAGGGCTGCCAATTACCAGTGTACATATATTTTGGGTAAACCACTACATGCAGAGCAGGAGAACTGAATGGGTGCCAGCTGAAGGTGAAGGATGGAAGATAAAATGTCCTATTTTCTCTGTGTTTTAACCTTCCCAGGAAAAAAAAAACCTTCCATTTTAACTACATCAAAAAAAAGCTTTTGTTTCTTACATAGAAACCAAAAAGGTCAATGTTAATTATACTGCTGTGCTTCCCTGTTCTGAGCATTTACTTACCCAGATTTTGGGTTATAAAAAACAGAGACACAAGTTTTTTTGTTGCCTTTTAAGAAGCCACTGCAACCCAATCTTTCTCCAAGACATTAGAGACACATGTTGCTGCTCTCCTGCTTTTTTCCCCCCTTTTAAAGAATCTGCATGCAAAAAATTGTCTCGTGTTTCACTTGCTCGGTAACATTAAGCATGAAGTATTTTAATGGGGAGAGGAATTTTTACACAGCCATTCACAGCACTAATATACAGGAATTAAGTTAAATCAATGGCAAAAAGATGTGTTAAAAGCACCCACCGGAACAGATAATTACTGAGGGTTTCTAGAGTGAGACTATTGTCCATTGTCTCATATAGCAACTTCCATTTAAGAGGGAAAATAAGTTAAAATATCAGAAGGTATTTCTGGCCAGGAAAAAATGAAGGGATATGCCTAAAAGAGAGATGTGTCTTAAATGCAAGTTACTGGAAGCTCAATGAAGAACTGAAGTAATTTTAACTACCTGTCTGTGGCGTTTATAGGCCACAACTTATAAAACTCAATGTGTGACATTACAGAAATAGAACTCATTGAATCACAAATCTGGCAAAAGTGAAGTCAGTGACTTTGTTGCAAAGTGTGCAGTTACCAGGTAAGAATCCCAGCAGACAGCACAGGTACCTCCTGTCTGCCCTGAGCATCCTCAGCTGCTGCTTTACAGCTTCCAGGAGCTCCAGCAGCAGGAACTGTTGCAACAGCAGCCCAAGAAATTACAGGGAAGACTTGCCCATGAGGTAAATTAAAGGAGCTGGGACTCCTCCCAGCAGTTGTGCATATTCACTGCATTGCTCATGGTGTGTCTGCTGTCCCTGACCCCAAGCCAGGCTGGATGGGGCTTGCAGAAGCCTGGGCTAGTGAAGGTGTCCCTGCCCATGGCAGGGGGCTGGAACTGGATGGTCTTTAAAGTCCCTCACAACCCAAACCAGTCCGTGATTCTGTGATTTATCACTTTTGGAGCAGAACAAACTCCTGCAGTGTCCTCAGGGCACAAACAACAGCACAGTAGCATCTGGTTCTCCAGCCATCCCCTTTCTTCACTGCCTTTTATCTGACCATGAAAAAAAAAAAGAAGACAAATTCTGGGAGGAAAACAACAACTATCAGCGTAGGTCAGAAAAGAGATTAAGTGCAGGGGGTTTTTTTAAGTGTTAGATGATGATTGGAGCTACAATGAGTTTCCAACTAAGGCTGCACATCACAAATTTCACATTAATTCAAACACAGGCTTTTAGCAAAATACCCCAAATCCTACCACCATATTTGTTAGCACACATTGCTCAGCCACGGTGCAAAGTGAGAGACTGGCATTTATTCATTCACAGAGTTTACCATTCCATAGTTAACAGCTGAAAATATTTTCACCTGGCAATAAACCCAACATTTACTACAGGTCGTAGAATTGAGATTACAACATTTACTACAGCTGTAGAACCGAAATTACACTCGGCTTTTGATCACTGTGTGAAGGAGGAGTTTCCACACCCTGTGCAAGATGAGAAGGTCATCTCCTGCTTCCCAGCACTGCCATTCCCACTGCACAGTCCCAGGAGAACAGATGCATTGAAGGCATTTTTGGAACATTATGGCAACAGTAGCATTAGTTCTAACATGTGAAATACCCGGCACCTACTTGCAGAGTATCTGTCATTTATATTCAGCTGACTCTTCAAAAATGTGGGAGAAAACAAACAAATTACACTATATATTTTATTTCTATATATATATATAAAAACATAAGATATATAATCTATATTTGTGTATATATATTTGTGTACCTATATATTATACAAATTAAGCCTTTTCAGCTGGTCAAAAAGACAAGTATAATGGCCAACTTGCCCTATGGCTTCACAGTTTCATCTCGCTCAAGAAGGAATATAGTGAATTGAAAAATTTAGACCTAAAACACTTCATACAAAAAAAATATGAAAAGTGAAGCAATTTTTGCTTCATTTCACTCTTCAAACTGGTATTAATTGATCAACATTTGAAAGGAACCCATTGCTGGTCAAATTATGGTTCTAAATCCACTTATCTGGTGGCTTTTCTCCCTGCATAATAGATTCTATGATATTCCAAATAGCATGGGCTGCTCCATGAATTCTTTTATTTAAAAGGAAATAAAGATGTTATTTTTCAGCTTATTGGTTTTTTTTTTCATTTGTGCTTGAAGAAAGATAACACAAAAGATGATGAAGTCATTAAGCCCAATCCAAACTATGAAATAAAAACTACTTATGTCAGTTGATGTGGTTGAGCCCCTCTGCGACCATTCCATGTCTGCTCAGCAGGGTTTACCTGGTCTAGCTGGGAACACCAGCTGGATACCCAGAGAACAGGTTGGGAAGCACCTTGTTAAGGTGCTATCCACTAAAGCCCAGTCCAACTAACTAGAAGTAAAAGTCTGAAACAGGCAGTTGTTGCAAACATCCATTAAAGGGGATGAAGAAGTGAAAGATGTTGCATTTAACGTGTTTAGGCTAAAACAGAGATCTAAAGTAGACGTTTTCCTCAGGTTAAACACTTTCCAAGACTCTCTCTAGGGAGTGGAGAGACTTCAGTAACTCCAAAAGAGCATCTGTGGGGCACCTGCTTTAGGGAAGGCTGGATTGCCTTTGGACGTCTGCTCTTGCTCCACTCCCTAAGGAAGGAGCAGAGGGCCAGCCTGGACAGTAGAAATGGAGGCAAATACCACCCACAGATGGAAGAAATGCAGAAGATACACATAATTACAAAAACATCATGCCTTTGGCTCATTTAAATCAAAGAGAAAATGAAGATGTTAAATTGAGAAATGACTCTTTCCAGCACGCAGGCAGCAGAAATTCTGCTACTCTGTGTTAAAGACAACAAGGGTTTTCCTCAGAAGTCACAGTCAACCCCTGCCCAGGGCAGGAGGGTTGGAAATAGATGATCTTTAGGGTCCCTTTGAACCCAAACCACTGTGTGATTCTCAAATGCAGACTTGTAAGCATGGACAAAGTGGACAAGAACTTGCAACACTTGCTCTCGCAACACTACTCCCAATCTAAATGCTCCCCCGTGACTTGCTGAACTGCAACACTGTGCAATTACATGGGCATATTAAATCTGAGAACTACAAGTCCAGAGCATCTTGTAGAAGGGGAAAAAAAAAAATCAATTCTGTTGTTACTTGGTTAGTTATGGCATGGTATAATTAGCCCAGCTCATTAAACTTAAGACAATGAATACAGAGCATCCTGTATAAGCTTTACTGGCAATATTACATATATAATTGGCATTTGGCTGAAAGGAGTAATAACTGCGTCCATTTTCTTTTTGAAAGCATAAGCTTCATATTGCTTAACGCTCACAGAAATTAAGATTTCTGCAGAAATTCACGTTCCCAGTCATTATTGTCCGAAACAGAAATCATACTAAAGATGGGCTTTTACATCTCTGGCTGGGGTAACCCCATCCTGAAAAATCAACTAAACGTCATCAACTTTTCTTCTCTAAACCTCCACAGCAACACTCCCCTTTTGTCTGAGTTCTGCTCATTTCCCCCTCAGCCCTTCCTCCTCATCACACACCCAACCCACTGTTCATGGAGGGTTTTGTCCCCCTGTTCACTCACAGCTTTTCAAAACTATCTACTCCTTACCGGGAGAAAAAAATAGTAAGAAATTACTCTCTGCTGTCATCACACTACTCCCCCACTACTTAAAAATTTCCCTATAGAGGTTCCTCCTCTCTGCTGTTTAAAATACACTTTTGAGAAAGGAGCTGCCTGCTACTGCAGCTCTGTGAGGAGAGGATTTCTAAGCACTTCCTCCTCACCTCCATTTCTCATTTTTAAATATACTCCTCCTCTGAGAGTGAATTAAAAGTGAGCATACAAAGAGTGGTAAGTAACTGCCATAAGTCCCACATTAGAGAGGAAGGCTTTACAACAGCTACCAAGATATTCTGGGTGGAAGAAGCCTTTGCTATTGATGATTTACTAAATGCTGGCTGTAAATATTTTTTTTTTTCCAGAAATTGCAGCAGAGAAAGCCCTGGTTATTGAAGGAGAACATGAGTCTCAGATTTCCAGGGTGGGGAGTTCAATCAAGTGTCCCCAGAAGAACTGTGAAGTAACTAATAGGACTTCTGAAAAACAAATAAAACAAGCAGCATTCAGAAGAGTGGTTAGAGTTGCAAATGGGAATTGTTAGTTTATTAAAAATAAATTGCATCTTAGACATTAACAGTCTGTGTGTCCTATCATGCATAAAATTTCAATCCTGTTTTATTTGTCTCCCAGTTATATGAATTGTTTACAATATTCACTGATTACGGTTATATTAGAAAATAATAAAACAAGGAGTGTGAAAAACAAGTCCATTATTTAAACCTAATGTTTAATTTTGCTTTGCATCGATATTCAGCAACATCAATTGGGTGCAAATAGGTTTTGTGCTTCCTGTTTAAGGAGCAAGAACAAAGAAACTTGATCAACAACAGGGAAGGCATAGGGGAACGGAGGGACCACATTAAAAGTCATAAAGCATTTTTAAAAGCTTCACTGGATTTAGAAATGTATCCAAAAACTACTTCTTCTGGAAAAATCTATAAAATAACACAATTGGAATTACAAAGCGTGCGATTTCCAGTAAGGGGGGAGAGAAGGATGGAATGTGAAACTTCCTTTGGCAGGCCAAAGCCCGACCCTTCTGGAAGTGCAGCTGTGCCTGAGTGAAAGAGATAGGCAGCTCAACATCTTGGATCAGTAACAGATGGCTTAGGGCAGGTACAAAGAGATTTACTTCCCATGTGATCCATTAAAATCTCCAGATAGGTTTAAAGCTCACGCTGTGGCATTACAGTAATGGAACCGTCCTGGGACCTCGGAGCTCCGACCACAAGTGTCTTTTGTTAAGGAAACCTCCAAGGCTTGAATTTCCATTTAATATCAGCTTTCTACAAAAATACAGATAGCCTATCTAAAACACATGGACAAATATGTGTTTTAACATAAAGCTTTTTTTGGAAATTATTTTTTTTAATTAACCCTTTAAACATAGCTCCAAGTGCTTCGCTTGTCCCATTGGACAAGACTTCGGGAAAGAATCTCCTACTACTTTTGGGGTTTGGGCACTACCTTAGTAGTTCCCAAGTTCTAATACCTAATATCCTGCAAGTCCTAATACCTATTCTCTTAGAGCATTAAACATATGCAAATAAAATCACTTTGCCACACTAACTAAAGCAACAGCAGCTAGATCATCTAAGGCTGATAAAACTGCAAGGGATTTTTTAAAGTATTTGCATATAGACAGAAAATGCAGATAACTTGTCCTATAATTCTACAGTGTACTATAAAAGCAAAAGCTTGCTAAGGTATGAAAAAGCAGAGTCTATCTCAATCTTTCATCTGAACAGAGTCAACACAAGGAATGAAGAGTTCTCCTGGAATGACTTAAAGATGCAGGCCGAAGCATCTTACAATCCCATCAGCTGCCCCACTTGCTGTCTGCTCTCATCAGACTGCTGAAAGAGCAGCTCAGGTGCCTCGAACACAGGAACCTTAAAAACACATTAAAATACAAGTTTTTAGCAAAAAAACCCCTCAACAGCTCTTGTTTTCATTTACATCGTATTTGCAAACTAAGCTGAGTCTGACTGTAACACAGCAGTGAGCTCGGCTGTATTTAGGCCAAGCTGACCAATCTGAAAGAGTGTATATTATATATATACATATACATATGTAGAACCTCTCCAAATCTCAGCATCGCCTTGTGCTGACAAGGAAGGAAACAACTAAGGGAGTATTGTTTTACTTCCATGCGAGCTCGCCCTGAGCTCTCCCCAGATGTTACCTTCCTCAAGAGCCTCTGAAGAGACTTTCATTAGAACTAAACATCTGGAAAGAATTAAATCGGAGACAAGTAGTTAAGATGGTACATTAATTAAACTATCAGTTGATTATAAACCTATGCCATAAATTCCATCAGCACTGCCCTGTTTCAAGACTCATTTCAGAACCTGGTGACTCACGAGAAGCCTGGAAAGTCACCCGGAAAGGGACACTGTCCCTGCTGAGGATACAAACACTTCACCTGCTCTCAAGCTTTATAAAGCCCAGGCTCAGGAACATCTCATCTGCTCAACCAAGCCAGACCTCAGGTCTGCAGCAGGTTAACTGATATGAAGGAATCCCAAATCCTGCATTTGAATTGCTTTCCTCGGAACAGCAGCGCTTCCCTGAAAATTTCATTCCATGAAGGCAGTTCTGACTCTCCTGCTATTACACACTCCAAAATTATGCATGTGTGTGTTGAATAACTTGCTATTACAGGCAGAAAATGCAAATGCCCTCAGCCTTCCTGGCTGCTGTGGAGGCAGGAGCCGTGCAAGGTCGGGCCATCCCTTGGCTTGGAGCACATTGCCTTTACTCTCATGTTAGCGAGCTCAGCTGCCATGACTATTTTCTCTTCCCTATCATCCAATTGATATTTTTGCTCTCTCAAATTTATTTCAGTTTCCCAACTGTAACTTCTCCTCAGAAAGAAGAAGCTGTGCACTCTGGCTCTGTCACACCTGCAGCCCACCTTCACCCTCCTCCTCCCCTCATCCAGGGGCTGTCACCCGGACAACTGCATATTTTAGGCACAGAACCACCGCAGCGATTTTCAAATGCTTGGAATTCAAAACACAGGTGTTTTCTAAAGGATTTGGTTACTTGTATGAAACAGCTGAGGAACAAAGAGACAAACAGGACCTGACAGAGGGAAATTCATCATCGCCAAGGCAAGGGGGAAGCTCACCCCGAGGCTCCGTACGGATGCAGCCCACCGAGCTCCGAGTCTCAGCTTCCAGCTGCTGACACACACCTGAAAGCCACAGTTTTGCTGTTATCAGCTAAGCAAACCTTACTTAACAAAAGCTTTCCAGGAGCCCAGTAGGAGATTTCAAGGAGAATCAAGGAGTGCCTTTAGCTTTGTTTTAATCAAGCTAAAATGGTTAAGCACAAAGCAGCTACAAGAAAAATTAATGTCATTAAGACCAAGCTCTACCTCTATTCCCATCCCTCTTCATTACACTGCAATCTCAAACCTAAATCCAATCTTAGAGGAATGTTATCCTTTGTGTTTACATTCCAAAACTATGTTGGCTGTATAAAAATGTATCACTTTATCACAGAAGGAAAAGAGACCAAGAGAAGAAAACTCTAGATCTGTGAGTGAGAAAACACCTGGTCCATACACAGCTATCAAACAAGCTCAATAAAATGCTGCCATACCAAAGTATTTAAGTTTGAAATGTCAACAGATACTTTCTTTAATATATTAGGATAAAACCACAGAATTTTTGGGTTGGAAGGGACATTAAAGATCATCTGGTTTCCAACCCCCTGCCATGGGACACCTTCCACCAGACCAGGTTGCTCTGAGCCTCACCCAACCTGGCCTTGGACACTTCCAGGGATGGGGCAGCCACAGCTTCTCTGGGCAACCTGTGCCAGGGCCTCACCACCCTCATAGGGAAGAATTTCTCACTAATCTCTAATCTAAACCTGCTTTCTGTCAGTTTGAAGCCATTTGCCCCTTGTCCTGTCACTCCAGGCCCTTGTAAATAGTCTCTCTCCATGTTTCTTGTAGCCCCTTCAGGTACTGGAAGGCTGCAATCAGGTCACCCCTAAGCCTTCTCTTTTCCAGGCTGGACAACCTCAATTCCTTCAGCCTTTTCCCATAGGAGAGGAGCTCTGTCTCTCTAATCATTTGGTGGCCTCCTCCTCAGTGGTTCCTCTCCAGCCTCTCACCCACCAGCACCCCCAAGTCCTCCCTGCCAGGGCTGCTCTCAATCCCTTCATCCCCAGCCTGGATTGACCCCAGGGGTTGCCCCAACCCAGGTGCCAGTAGCAACATTCCTGCTTCCCGTGAATAACCTTTACCTCCCCCCTCCCCTCATACGGATTTGAATATCTTTGGAAAAGTGCAAAACCAACAGGAACACTTGCTTTTTCCTTCAGTTTTTAACAGCAAGCTCTAAGGCTTTGCAGGAGGCTCACAAAGGAAAAACAAAGATGCCCATATGGCCGAAAGCACAGAGAACACCAGGAGAACAGATTCGGCGTAAGTCGAATCCCACACGTCTGGATTCAGATCGTGCACAGCTTAAAAAGGCTGGGATAAGAAAAAAAATAAAAAGAGTTCCAGGGAATTAAAAGCAATTAAGAAGAGCCTGATACAAAGATAAGATTCAAGGAGCAGTCATTGTACCAGAAGCAAGTTTTAAATAATTCTTCCAGTCAGTAATGAGTTTAATGAATAAAAATGCCTGCCATTTGTTTTCTTGCCTGTCAACTTCATTAGCAATCCAAGGGAAATTATTTATGCATATTCAAATTTCTTATTTGTACATATGGCATAATCGAATACACGCTCAAATTTGTTGGTAATTTCTCCTTCTCAAGGCAAACAATTTATTCCAAGTATCTGGCAATGACATTTCTATGACTAGTTGAGCACTCCTATTGTGAGGCAAAGAAAACTAAGAGTTTCCATCAGAAAGAACCAGGAAATATTTCTGCAGCTTTTAATAGTGACATAACAAAAGCACTACCTGGTGCTGCCTTTCTGCTACTGGACACTGTAATGGCATCTTGATATCCTACTGAATTACAGTTCTAAGAGAATGATCTTGCCTTGTCACAGAAATTTTGAAAAAGGCAATTGTCATAACATATTGCTCTAAAGATGGTTTTAAATTATTCAGACATTTCTGTTGTTGTTTTCTTCCAAAAGCACCGAGAATTTGAAAAGATTTGACTAACAGAAGCCCAAGCATGTGTACTCACAAATCCTGTTCTCATTTGGAAATATAAATTCTTAATTAAGTCACATGAAACTTTGAAGAAGAAAGACTCCAAAATTATCATCCACCAAAATATCTCTCATCGGATGAACGTGCATTGTTTAGACAGAGAACAAATTTGGGGCAGCCACTTTCCAGAGTAAGTGACCAAACCCAGCCCCTCCTTTCCCTAAAAAAGAGAAAGATAAGAAGAGCAGAGCTTTAAACCATATTTTTCCTTCATTTTAGTGCAGCAGCCTGCACTGGAAGGGAAACAGGGAGCAGCTCCAGCACAAAGAAATGTCTAAGAATCTCAGTGGATGCTTCTGCTACTACATTTCTCCTTGTCTGTCTCATTAACTTCTCCCCTACAAAGGACTTCTGCTTCCAAAACCATGGCTACCTGTCTCACTTCCAGAGAAATCCCATTAATTATGACATTCAAGAACACCAAGGAATCATTCCAAGGAATTCTGCTGAGCTAAAGCTACCACCACCAACAGGAAGGTTATAAGGGACTTCAGGAAAACCTACAGTATTATCTTAGAGTTTTATTCTTTAAACAAAGTGACTGAAAATAAAAAAAAAAGAAAGGTGAGAAAGTTAAAGCACACAAATGAATTCATGCCTGGATAGATCCAATCTTCTCCTTTACTCTTCCCCTTCTTTCCCCCCCATGCTGAAAGCTCTATGCATAAAAAGGAGTGTGACATCTGTCCTGAAGATTGGCACAAGACTGATCAAAAACACAACACAGCCTGACACTGATGTCCAAAGGGGCCTGCGAGGCTGGAAAGAAAGTGGACTTGAGGGAGCAGGGGCTACACACTGAGCAAGGTTATTTTCTCATGGAGTAAGTTAAGTTGTGGAGGTAAAAAACAAAGAATGCTCCATTAAAACATGTCTCTTAAAAAAATCAGATTAGACTTGCATTTCCTCAGGTGTCCTCAATACTGTGTATGTAACTATATATATATATATATACACACACACATATATATATGTACACACAGTTAATGGCTCTAATATCATCAAAATGTTTATTTCATAGTTTAAAGTGAAGAAAGCCCTTTTTTTCCTGCTGCAAGTGCATGTGCAGCCCAGCTCTGCTCCTGGCTGGGGAGGCAGGAGCAGCGGTGACATCGCATGTGCTGTCACAGCAACCGACTGATCCACCGATCCACCAGACACCATCCGGCCCATCTGACCAAGAACAGGAATACCGAGGGCATCTCTGAGCTGGCAATGCTACTGTGCAAAGCCCAAAGCCAAAACAAGCCCTAAAATAACACTTTCTGGCAGCTGAAACTGAATCAATTGCATGGCAAAAATCAGAAACAGTTCCACTTACAAACATGTCAGAAGGCAGGTTCGACAACCAGGTGGGCCTAAAGGCAGCAAAGCCCAGCCTAAGCTCTCCTTAGGGCTCATCCTGCCAAGGCCTCGAGTCTGATTTTCAACAACTGACAGAAAGCAAATGATGGGGATGATGGTAAAGCAAAGTCTATGCTAACAAACCTGCAAAATCCACTTGCTCAGCTACCCTCACTGCAAAGCCTCCTAAATAACACTTCTCCCCTCCACAAAGCAACAAACACGATTTGAGTCCTGGCCATATTTACTGCAACTCACGTGGCAAACACACTTTGATTTTACATTTTTAAATACCAACAAGTGCGAGGTGCCGACTCCATCCCTCAGCCCACAGAACAGTTTGCAGAACACCAGCCTAAGGAATAAAATCCATGTGAAGGGGGAGGGGGAGGCAGGAGGGAGGAGGAGATCAAACCTAAACCTCACCAAGCTAATGTGGTTTTGTTTTGTTTTGTTTTTTTTTTAAATAGGATCTCCAAAACTGCATTTTAGTTCCTGCCATCATTAAATGCTGGTAGGAATTGTAGCACAGCCTGCCATGGCAGTACATGAGCTGTTAAGGTTTTGTGTTTAAAGAGTTATTGGTTTAATTCAGCCACTTGCTTGCTATGTGCTACTTACTGGTGCTTTATGTATTTTAATTATTTCGGAGATTTCCAAGATCTCTACTTTGCAATAACCTTCTGTCACATTCTCAGCTATCAAAACACTGAGAAAACAGCTCAGGTTTTGGGCAAATGTTACATAAAACACAGATAAAGGGAACTCAGGGGGTTACCGTCCAGCACAAAGACACTGCTGGTAAGAGACCAAAACACATTGCTCAGGTGGTTGAAATCATTCCCTGTCCTCTCCCTTCCAATCTTTTTTCTTTTTTTAGTGATAAAGATATTGCCATACTTCTGCCCTTCTGTTCAGTTTTTTCCTGAAGCACCCAAGACTAGTTTCTTCAGACTTGTGCTTTCATAATCTGTTCTTAAAAATGACAAAAGCTTATATAATGAAAAGATTAAACCAAAAATAAAGTTACATAACTACAAAGATGCAGACAGAACAGCTGAAGGGTGTAGTATTAATAGCCAAAAATCAGACCTCAGCTTAGTTTTCCAGTAGTAACTATTCAGGTTATAAAAATATATTCTAACCTTTAAGAAAAACAAGCACTGATGTAGATGACTTCAAAATGTTATAGAAAGCATGTTACTTCTTGTCATATTGAGTTTTCTGCTATGGAATGGTAAAGTAAAAATCCATGTACAGCACACACACATGGAAGGGAGCCCATGCATTTCCAAGAACACTGCTTTTCCACAGGCAGCCAACATGGAAGAGCAGCTCTGGCCAAGGTGTTTGTGAAAGCCACCTCCAGGCAAAGGACAAACCTACAGCACTCCCAATACTTGCCAACACGGTATTAGGGAAGGTTCCCAAAGCCCTAAGTCATCATCTCCTGTATGAATAATGAAGGAGGTTATTGAGTTGTGGAGGAAAGCCACAAGCAGAGAGGTGGGCACCAGGCTGGGCACCGGGAGGAGTATGGATTGTACATTCATATATAGCGTGACTGAGCAAGACAAACTTCTTAAAAAGCACTTTGTCTTAAGCTTCATCCATAATGCATCCAAAGACCTTTTTCCAAAGAAGTGAGGGTTGCATACAGATGCATCTCCTTCTCAACTCCTAAAATAATGCACAATTTTTTAGGGACTTGCTGCAGACTCCTCATAGTTTTGTGTAGTTTCATGTTCTAAAACCAAATGCTCCACTTCCAAGCACACAAAATACAAAAATCTTCAAGCACAAAAATCAAGAATTGGATCAAAAGTAATGATGAATCAAGTCCTAAATTCTCAGAGATTATGGCAGACAATACACAATGCATTCACAGAAGCAGAGAGAGGGGAACCAGCTGGCAATTTGGAGAGCACAAACAAGATTTAAAGCTAGGTTTAAATCCATGCTGTATCCAGGAATACTTAAAGTCTCAAAGAAGTAAGCTTCTGCATTTCCCATGTGTTTCCCAAAAACATCCACCCTCCTCTCTCCCCACTCCTCCACCCAGGAAGGCTGTGACCCTGCTCCATGAGAACCAGAGCCACAGTGGGAAAGCTGCCTGGGCACTTGGCAAAGATTTCTCCAAGTGTGTGTGTGTGTGTGTGTTAACCAGCCCTTGACATGGGAGCAGCTTCCTATCAGCATGGGAAAAGCACACCTGGAGAGGAAGAGCCAAATGTTTTAAGAAATTTTTTTTTAAAAAAAGTATGCTAGCAGCATTTTTTTCCAAGGCTGTGTCTGGCACTACTGTAAAATGTGTAAGTTATGACAGTACCACCACATATTATCAAAGACAAATTAGGGAGGTGCCTTTTCCAGTCATTCAAGGAATGAAGTATTTTCTAATCATTAAACTCCCTTTCCTGTAAGCACAGCTACATGCAGGTATAGGGAAGGGACTTCCAACACTGCCTGACACAGACCTTCACAGCACCTTTTGCAGGTCACCACATGAAATTTCTCCCATACAACAGTTTTTCCTTCGGGAAAAACTTAAAACTGTTTCCTGGAGGTCCCCAGAGCTGCAGCACAAAGTAAGTTTTCACTACTTTTATCTTTCAAGTGGCTTTGCTGCAGAGAGACGTGGCTCTGCAGCAGGGAGAGGAGTGGGACAGAGGCTGTGTGTGATTACTGACCACTCCTCATGGTAACAAGGAAAAGGGATCTGTGTTTAGCAAACAAAATCACTCAAGGTAACTTTTGTTCCTCTGGGAGTCCAGAAGGTATCACGGGCACATCTCATCCACCATCAGCGACTCGGACAATGGAGAAAGAAGGGGAAGTTTCTGATGCACGACGAGGGCGTCTGCCCCCAACCCTCATTAAAAGTCAATGGGATTTCAGCTCCTCATTCTCATTACGGCTTTTGAAAGTCTCCCCTTTTGTCCCTCCACTGCAGACCACAGATGAAAGCAAAAGCTTTTCTGTTCCAGACAGGCAGCAGCCACTTCAGTTACAGCTCAGTGGGGAGAGTTTCCCTCCTGCCTCGGCCTGGGGTTTTGCATTTGCAGGGGATTGACCAGGGATAGGCAAGAACCGAATTCTGGCAGAGCCAGCAGGTGAGCTCGATCTCTGGCCTCTCTCACCAGCTGCAACCGGGAAGCTCTGCGGGTTTTTCATCATAAAAGGTAGATACTTATTTGTTCAAATGCTGGTATGAAACATAAAGAGCATATTTAGTCTTTACCAGTGGTAAATAAAAAAATTCCCCTTTGTTTCTCGGTGTGAAATACTCAATCCTTACACCGAGGGACTCTGTGGTAAAACCCATCATGGATGTGTACACAGTATCACTCAAATTATCTTCTGACATGCAAGTACTGAGAGTTCATTAATTTTACTGATTAAACAAGACATGTAACTTAAACAGTACAGTTACTGTTCTGGCACTGTTTGAAGACCTGTCTCCTTTATAATCATAGTTTAAACCTAAAATTCAAACAAAGAAATTACAAAACCCCAGCATGCAGTTTCTGCTCCACAAAAAATTCTTATTTCCTACCTGGCACTCGTAGCCCTCAAAAAACTTGAGATAAACCCAAAGCAAACAGGAAAGGTATTACAAGCTTTAGTGACTTCATAAACAGATATTCACATTCATTTTAATTGTTCCATGATAAACAATAAAGAGCTGTTTTAGAAAAGGAGATTTAGTGGCTTTTTCCACCAAATTTCTGTGTTAAAACAGGATTAAATAACTGGTGGGCAGCAGAAAGCAATCCCCACAAGCACACTGAAAAACAAGTCATCCAGGACAGCATAACAAGCTAATCCATGACTTCTTTGATTTGTTTGCTTGTTCAGGGGCTTGTGGGTTTTAGTGATTAACATAAGGTTTCTAGGTATCATCAGCAACTCAGAGCAGCAAGTGCAGTTTGCTGTGGTGTAGTTTTGAAAGGAAATTCAAAAAAATCTGTGAACTTTGCAAGGAAATACTCCAGACTTATCTATGCTGTGTGCACACAAACAACAAAATCCTTTCTCCTACTATTCCGTACTCGATTAAAATGCTGTGGTAAGAAACACGTGTGACTGTGTGGCTGCACATCTCCACTTTAAATGGTTATTGCTTATTAATGCACCCAACAGCAAATCCCAACAGGTAACACATTCCAGTCACTCAGTTACAGCCACTTGGATATTCCTGTTTCTAGGAATGCAGCACACCACGTCTTCAGCACTGCCTTGCTTGGGTTTAACTACTAAAATGCTTATATATAATATATGTGCCACTCCATGGCATCCCAAATAGCTCCATGTTGCTAAAATAATTGAACTGTCACTCATTACAAGGCAAAAGGAAAAAAAAAATATTGTGGGCTTGGCTTACAGCACTTATTCCTGCAAGGGAAGAATAGCTCTAGACACCAACGCTACTGGAAATAATTAATGCAGAAGCATTTCCTCCATATTTTATGAAAATTTAAACTTATTCCTGATGACAGGGGCAACAAGGGTAAATGAGTTTGTCCTGAAAAGCCTGAGCAGTTTGGTTTTTAAGAGTGAGAAACACCTACTCCATGTGACTATTAAGAAGAAGTAATGCCTCACCAGGCAAGACTAATGGGTTTTCTCCCTGGTGGGAGCAACAGGAGATGATGTCCAGGGAGAACACGTCGGCCTGGCAACTGCCTGCAGTCTCTTCCCCTTCCATTCCCCCTGCATCCACAACTGCTCCACTAAGGATGTTAAGAGCACACATTTATGTCCAGTCCTTTTACTGTCCATTTGTGACCTGTTGACTGTGAATCTGTCTTATCACAGAAAGATTTAGAGGGTGGGAAGAGAAGTGTAACACTGAAGCTCCATGTGCTCAGAAACGCATCCAGTCCTCCCTGCCACGAGATGGCCAAAACAGAGGAGTTTGGTAAAAGAAGTGGTCAAGGAAACCTACAGCAACAGCAGCAGACAATTTAAGATACATTTTGCATGAGGAAAGCTGGCATTTAGAGGTTGCTGCCCGATGCAGAGCTCGAGTTCCCTGTATGCATGAACGTGGAATGGCACAATATGGTTAAGCAGTGCCTTCCTCCTGCAAAAGGGGAACACCCAACAGAGCTGGAGGAGCTGCCGTGGCTGAGCAGCAGGTGACTTTCTCAGCCTAAAGGCAGCATCCCATCTAACATGCTCATTATATAACTTGTTTTATTGTTCATAAACAGTTTGAAGGTCGTTTCACCCAAAAATGAAGCCCAGCCAATCGCAGTTCCTCGCTCTTCTCAAAGCGCTCAGCCCAGGTATATTTTTCCCTTCTTAAGGTATATTTTTCCCTTCTTAATAGGAAAGGTTTTATTATGTTTTTTTGCCATCACAGATCGGCCACCCTGGAGTCATCTCCATGGAAGTTTCACAAACCCACATTCTGGGCAGACAGGTTGCCTCCCTCACAGTCTGAGGCAACAAATAGCTAAAGCCCAGCTTAGAGAGCACCCGCTGTAAGTACGAGCTGTCCCGGTCCCACGGCCTTCATTAGCGTCGCCTCACATTGTCCCTCCAGCCGGGTTAAATCACTCTCCTCTGTGCAGTTCCTGCTGAGAACTTGTTGGGAACAGCTACAGACACAAGAATTACCTGTCTACAACACCAAAAAACCCTCACAGGAAAGGAAACAGAATTATTTCGTAATTGTGCTTGGACTTTATAGCGTCTGTGTATAATGTCAGCAATAAAGTCAAAGCAAGTCTTACACAACCTGTTTGATCTCAGATGTTTACAATTTTCCATATATGAAAAATATCTTGGCACCATAAAAATGCCTCTTTTCAACCTGGAATATCCACTAAGCTTTTCTTTACTTCCTAAGACTAATGTGCAAAGCCAATTTAAACCAATATCTTTAATGAAGTATCAGGGTTGAGACACTGAAAAGCACAGCAAGTCAACTGACTTCCAACCCCAACTCATGGTTTCAAGGTCACCTCCTCAATTCTCCTCATTATATTCACCTCAAAGGATATCAGTAGTAAAAAAATATATATGGTATAACTAGAAGTACCACTTCAAAGCTGTTTAGGTAAAATAAAACAGGAGGGGAAAAAAAAATCTTAAAAAAAAATAAAATTGCAAGGGCAAATTATTTATTATTCCAGTTGGGATTTAGCCAGTTAAAACTGACACAAATTTCATAGTAAATCTACAGCAGAGGTTGGTAAAGTTTTAAAGGTAAAAGCTTACTTGGTATGACTGGTATATACAACTGGTATCAGACTCTACTCCATATCTTCTGATTTTTTTTTTTTTTTTACTCCCCAAGTACAAACAGATCTAGCTAAATATAAAAATAAAATTTTAAATGAGTTTTTAAATGTTTTAAGCAACATTATTTGTTGTTTTTCTTTTAGGAGGGAAAACAGCTGGACTAATGATTAAGGCAAAGAAATGTATTTCTAGATGGTTCTTCAGGCAAAAACATAGATTTCACCCAGGTATTGGCCAAGCACCATTCCTGAGCCCTGCTGTGGCACAAAGAAAACAAACAGTGCCTGAATTTTACAGTTCATCCATAAGGAAAGCACAAAAGCGTGACCTGCTTGTCTATTTTTTCAACACGTGTGTGAGCACATACGCACAGGTGCATAAATGAAAACTTGTGTCACAGAAAGCCAGAACTGAGAATGGAAAACACCAAAACACATTCGCAAACTTTCCACCTCCGAACTGCAAAATGCAAGAGTGCAAAAATTCGGTTTTAACTCGCCGAGATCAAACCTCGAGTACACACAACTACCTCCACATCACTGCACATGTGACAGAGAACAAAAGAACAAGAAACAATAATCCCCAAACTCCGTTCGTTTTAATCATTTCTGATTTTTAGGAACATACAGATAATTGTTATATAGAGTGTTATTATTCCCTATACAGGTTCTCACAAAAGCCTACTTCTGACAGAAAGTATAAACTCCTCATTCTTCAAAATGGATAAGTATATTTTGATCTGATTGCAAAAGAGTATCTACTTGAAACAGAGTATTTTCACAATCAACAACTCCTCATTAAACAGAATTTGAGGTCAATTTTATCTGGCACATGACATTTGAAAAATTTAGAATCACAGAATGGTTTGGGTTGGAAGGGATCTTAGAGATCTGCCAGTTCCAACCCCCTGCCATGGGCAGGGACACCTTCCACTAGACCAGGTTGCTCAAAGCTCCTTCCAGCCCAGCCTTGAACACTTCCAGGGACAGACCATCCACAGCTCCCCTGGGCAACCTGTGCCAGGGCCTCACCACCCTCTCAGGGAAGGATTTTTTCCCATTCTCTAATCTAACCCTGCCCTCTCAGTTTGAAGCCATTCCCCCTTGTCCTGTCACTCCATGCTCTTGTAAAAAGTCCCTCTCCATCTTTCTTGTGGGCTCCCTTCAGGCACTGGAATATTTTAGAAAATCTAATATTCTCTCAGACTTTACATTCTGAGAACCCATATTTGTTCACCTGAGTCCTGTACAGCTGTTTTCAATATATACAATGACCCAGAGCAGCTTTTCTGAATCAGAAAGTGCTAAAGCAGCCTCCTGAGGAAGTTTTTTCATAAGAATTCCTCCCCACAACTGAAATAAAATAACAAAGGAGAAGGCAGACATAGACAAAAAGATTAATAAGTACAGCTGGCAGACAGGTAACTCCATACTGTGGCCAGGATACACTATTTGTGCTAAAATAGACAGACACAAAAGGTAAAATATGCACACAGCAACTAGAAAGTTCTTGGGAGCTCTCTTTGTTGTGAGACAGCTGCAAACACGTAGCTGTTGGAGTTACTGACTGAGGAAAAGATTCATTTATTTCAAGTAGCAGCTAAGCAACCTTTGACCACTCTAAGACCTGACAACTTTAATTAGTTTTAGCTTAAAACGGAACCAAACTTGGCTTTGGCCTCTCTCCAAATAATTTTATCCCAGACTGCTCTCTGTTGCTAGTGGAGCATTGCAGTATAATTACTTTAATCTCTTCATAGGCATGTTCCATTTGCTAGCTTTCCAAGGAAATTTACAGCCTTAACATATAGCTCAAAAATAATAAAAAAAATTATTTCTCCTTTTAGTGAAACAAAAATTAGCAAGAAGCCCCCATCCCTCACTGGCCTGTAGAGGGAACTTTTATTTTCCAGAAGTCGCTGTGCCAAACCCATGTTCATGGCGTTCAATTAAAGACACGGGACACAACAGCTCCGTGCAGTGTATGCACAAGGAAGCTGCTAAACCTGTTTGTGGGGTTGGGGTTTGGCTTTTTTCAGGTTTAGCCTGTATCATTCTAGACAAGAAAATGACCATCTGGTAATCTGGTACAAATTCCAGATGTATCAGCAGCCGTAACTACTTCCAGATTAAATAATGTTATCACGTTGCTATAAAACACCAACACCACTTAAAGATCCTGCTGCTCTGATCTGCCCACTTCACCCACACACTCCTCGGAGAAAATGGTTGGACAACTTATTTCTGCAAAGTCAAAATTATCTGCTTCACAGAACGAGGCACAAGATGAATCCCGGAGCACACAGAGCTCTGAGGGAACCAAAGGGACAGCCCTGACCCTCAGAACTGCAGGTAATCCTTCTGGGGATTAGGGGTGCTCAGATGGGCTCTGCCCTTGGGTTGGATAAACCACCTTCCAGCAGAGCTTTAAGCACCAATTCATCATTTGTTTGACTCTTTGCAGAACAGGTACAGAAATGTACAGATAACGGGGCTTTTGGGTCTGGCAAATCACGACTTTAAAAGTACCCACTTACTTACATGGAACAGAGTTAACCTCACACTGCACATGGAAGGCAACTGCCCCTCGTTTCTGTATGGAGCTTCCCAACTTTAGCCCTGTCCCTACAAAAACTCCCTGCACAGCTGAGCTTCCCTTCCCACGGCAGAAACTCACAGTTTGCCCTCAGAGGAGAATTGTCAACCGTGATCTTCATCCAAGGAGAAGAGACGACATTATGGATTTCCCACTATAATTCAGAGTGCAATTTTCATCAGAGGATGAACTTAATTAAAATAGGACAGGACAGCAGAAGTAATAAAAAACCTTTTAATTACATTTCTACAGTTTTAGATTTGTCCTCAAGCTAGACATCCAGACTGCCTCAGCCTTCACCAAAAATATGAAAGGAATTCAACTGTGCAAAGTTTTCCTGACCAAGCAGAAAAGCACTGAATGTAAAAAAAAAAAAAAAAAAAAATTACTACTTTCAATTTGTGCATCTCTATCAAAGAATAACTTGCAGGAACACGGCAAACAGACCACATTTATTCTAAAAAGGCAGAACTGGGACTTTCTGATAAAGAGAACCAATACATTTCCAAGCTCTGTATACACCACATGCTTTCTTCCATACACAGCCCTGCGCAGCAGGTCTGCATTCTCCTCCCCACATTCACCACCACAAAGCTCCCAAAGCCCAGCTCCATAAACATTACCACACGGCACCTATAAATGGTTTAATTAAAGGCTGTTGATACCAACTCTTTATAAGCCATCAGCGTGGCAACCTCGCACCGGCTCCTCCGTCGGCAAAATAAAGGCGGACATTATAGTGCTTAACAACAGGATGCTCTCCTGGGGCACTCAGGTACCGAGCTAACGAGCCACCAGGTCATTCACTGCCAGGGAAGCGGCGTGGAACACAAAGGAAATAGCAGGGGAATTCGCTCAAGTTGCCCAGGCGACAGCAAAGCAACTCGATGAAAAATTCCCGGTCGCCCAGTGGCTGGGAAAGCGCTGGGGCAGCTCACAGCAGCCCAGGGCTGGGGCTGCAGCACACTCTAGTGACCCGGAGCCTCCACGGGAAAAGCTAAATAAATTCAATGCTCTGCTCCCCCAAAAAACCCAAAGAGCAGTGATTTGAACTCTGTCTCCATTTATAAAACATTTGATGCTTGTTAAGAGGCAAAGGATAGACCAGCAGCCTTTTGCCCCTTTTGCCCTGTGAAGGGAACTGTGGTTTTGTTAGTTTTCTACTTCTTTGGGTCAGATTTAAACACTGAAAATTAACCACTGAGGAGCTTTGCACCTTGTCTTACTGGCTGAGAGCTGATGTGCAGCAGACAGGAGTGTGGGGCCTGCATGAAGATGCCATAGCTGCACTTGGGCTCCAGGACACTCCTCCCCAAACCCCACCAGATTCCAGAGATCTCCGCACACCACAGCATTTTCTGTCACAGTTTCTAGTTTCATAACTGAAGATCAGCAGCTTTTCAACAGGTGGTTCAGCTGCTTTGACAAACAGTCAGTTTGCAACACCAAAAATAACTGAAAACACGGACAACTTCTCTCTCTCCCCACCCCCTGTAAGGATTGCACAATTGCCTTGCACAAACCATCATGAAAACTATGGAAATACAGTCACAAGTCAAACTGCTTCATTAAGGTTGGAAAAGTGAAAGAAATTCCACTCAATGCCTGACTTCCATACTTCCATGCACTTGCCCAGTGGCTTGGCAGGTCTCCGGAGTTCAACCCAAAGACCACCGAGGATAAAGTGTTATTCATTTTTATTGCTGAGCAGCTTCCCAAATTGCCATATAATTACAGCCCAAACTCCCAACACCTTGGTCAAATGACCCTCTCCCACTCACACCTTTAGCACATCTAAATTCCCCCTTATCTTCTCATAAATTAAAAGCATTCATTTTTTCACATCCTACGATCTTGTTGACCAAACTTCACAATCTGGAGGTGTTGTCTTAGTCACTGAGTCCATGGAGTCACAAGATAAGCTTCAATAATTCACTCCCATCAAACAACTAATTTTTTTACTCCATGTGCCCACCTGTATTTCAGTGCCAACCTCCTTCTCTTACTAATCTGCAGCATCTCAGTTTTATTTCCCCCTTTTCTGTTTTCCCCAGTGTTTGCTGTGCCTTTGTTTCTCCTTCTCTTGCTCCAAATTGTTCAAAAGTGCTTAATTAAAAGAAGCTTTCAGAATCGTTGTTCTCGCTCTCAGTGCGAGCATGAATTGTTGGTAAATCCAAAGCCATGAACACACTACACAAACACACAGTGTCTGACATTCTCCTCACAATGGCTCTGCAGAACAATCACTGTTACACCAGACACATGGAATTGCACTTGGCACACCTGGCAGCACTGCTTCAGTCGGGAATACATATTCAAAAAAAAAAAAAACAACCACATTCTGGAGAGTTTAAGTTTCAGACTGTTAAGAACATCATGACTACAGCAAGTACTTACAATGGATCATTGTACTTACTAATGAACAAAGCCTGTTGAAACACTAAACTACATGATTATTGCTTAATTTCTAGATGTGGATACACCTCATTGCCTCCCTGTACAGACTGCACTTTGAAGCTGAAATAATGAACTACCGTGATTAGAGAGAAGCTTTTAAAGAGAACAAAACTTAGTGCCTTTTCATTAAATACCAGGGAGAAGAAAAAAACTTCAATGAGAAATAGTCCTTTAACACATCATTTTTCAAGACTTTTATATGTCCTTAAATTATGTATGAACAATCCTTCCCAAGTGAACGTGACTATGCCTGCACTAGAATTCAAGGACTTGGGCAGATTTTTCCAGGTTCAAGTTTAAACTCAAATCTATCCAGAGACACGAGTGCTTTATTTAAAAAGCAGTATTTCCATCAAACTTGCAAGCTATTATATAGGATGCAGGTATTAAGCATCAGAAAAATAATCTGTTGGTTTCAAAAGAGTCACCTGTGCGCTCTGGAAAGCAAATGTTTTAGACAGAGGAGATGCTTTTGGAAGTATCAGATTCAGATTTCTGATTCTTGAGATTAAATAGTCGACAGAAGTTGAGAATGGAAATCCTACATCCATTAAGAAATAAGCTTCTCCCAAGAAGGTTTGTAAGATAGAAAAAAAGAGAATCACCAGTTGCATTGGTATAAAAAATAGTAATAACAGTCCCCAAACAATCTCTTCAAATAGCTTCCTTGCCATTCCCTTCTCCCATCAGTTCTCTTCACACAAGCATGCCTGTTACATGGCAGGAAATCCAATAATGATACTCTACAGAAAAAGAAAAAAGCATTTAAAAGATTATATAATTGAAAGAAACTCGTGTAATATAAAAGCAGCCCTTTCACATGTGCTCCACTGGAGTTGTATTGATACATTTACCTCAGTCTTGCTAAGAACCAGCACTCTGGGATACCTGGACCAGTTGGTACCAAAGTTGAAATGAAAGCCTGGGGCTGTCGAGCAACTGATTTTATTTCCAGTTCATATGCACATTTTCTTTCTCACCTAATTCATACATTCATTACATGCACTGACAAGGGATCAGAATTCAGGATCGTAACTTAAAACTCTTCAGTCTCGCTCATTGTACAGGATTTATCTTCAGTATTTGCACAATGCCATTCAGCCTGCTGATGGTTCAGGCTATTTCCTTAGCTGGTGTGGAAGAAACACTTCAAACTGCAGCTAAATCTATAGAATTTTAAATAAAGCAAAATACAAAGAGTGCAAACACACGCATATTACGTGTTGCAGTACAGACACCGAGAATTAAATACTAAGCTGAAAGTGTATAAACATCAACTAGAAAGAGCCCATGTCTGCAAAGCATAACAACCCCAAGCAAACAAGCCTAAGCCAATTCATAAACTGATTTCACCACAATCAGAAAGCACCCAAAATTCCATTTCTGAATGTTAGATCATCCTCCATTTCACCAGACTAAGTCCACATTTGCAGCACTGTGTTCATGCCAGGACTGGAGAAAAATTAGACCCAAGGTAGAGCAATTATAATTGCTAAATTATATATTTAGCAAGACTATGTAAGATAATGTTGTTTAACAGAAGTAAAAGAAAAAAATAATTAAAAAGCAAAATAATTAAAGGAAAAGCAATATTTCTAGCATGAAGAATGTTGCATTTGGTCCAGGAATTTAAAAAATGATCCCTTGATCCAGGAGACCATGCTAAGTTTGCACAGATCCAAAGTGTTTGTCCACTTTTCCTAAGGCCCTGGATCCTGAAACTGTGCCTTCCCACACTCCCTCAAGAACGTCCTTCCATAGAGTTCCAGGGGCCTGAGCTCACAGTTGAATCCTTTCTTACAGAGGACTGAGATGCTTTACCATCTCCTGCACCAAAAATCAAGGCTTGCCTGCCTTGATTCCTCCTCCCACTAAACAAACAAACAGGAAAATAAATTCATGAGCAATAAAGTCCAGTGAGGATGGCAATGCCACTGACAAATCCGGTCCCCATTCCAAGGCAGGGACAGGTAACGATACACTTCAGTTTTCAATTTGATCGAAGCACAGGAGCGAGCTTTTCACTCCACATCTTGGCTAAAAAAAGGAACATGTCCTAGCTTAGCTCCATCATGCCTGCACCACCAAATTGACTTAATTGTCAGCAGGGAATTATGAAATCTGAAGTGACTCCAGCGGCGCTCCGGGGAGATTCCCGAGGCCTGGTGTCTGTAGAAGAGACACCAAAGAGCCATCCAGCTCACTGGCAGCCCCGGGCACAGCACAGCAGCCCTGGCTCTCTGAAAGAGGCCAACAAGGAACAGGGACAAAACCTGGCTTTCCTGGATGTCGGGATTTGAGGCACCGGTTTGCAGTCGTGAGGCTGCACCCAGGAACAGCCTTGCGAAGGAGAAATTTTGGATTCTCCTCTTAGGTCCTTCTCCCCAAGGATAAGGGTGGAAAGGGAAGCTACAGCCAGCACAAGCTGCTCTACTGGGTGTTAGCACTAGAGGACAGGAGAGGAAGGAAGGCAGCAGGGATATTGCTAAGATGTAATTTCTGGCTCAAATCCTGCTTGCAGCCTGATGATGCCAGCATGATGGAAGAGGAGAAGCCAGATGTAACTCAACCCCTGGGACATAGGCACTAAAAAGAAAAGTAGGGAACCAAAACCTTCTGCTATGTCTTTGATAAGAGTTACAGAGAGAACTCCCACCAGCAAACACCCCTTGGCCTGTCTGTCAGGGGATTCACTTGGAATTTAAGAAACAGTTTTTACTTTAATCTAATCTATTACTGTGCCGGGGACTAGTCTGAACTAGAGCTGCAGCCTCTGAAGCTGTAAACTCCTGACCTAAAGAGCCTTTGGGCTCTAAGCCCTGCCAAAACTCCAAGTTTGGGCCTCCTAAGCAGGTTCTTTTTTACCAGAAAGGAGGGGGAAGGTAGAGAAATCACTCTTTGTGGTGGAACGGCCCTTAATACTGATCACTCCTCTCCCTGAAATGCTGCGTTTGCCATCTAGTACTGGGGGAAAAAAAAGGAAAAAATAAAGAAACTCTAACTAGCTGGACCATGGCCAAGGCTGGAACTGCTGGTTGGCAAAACTCTGCTGGGACAAAAGGCAAAAATCGTCTGGCCTCCAGCACTCAGAGATTCCTTCATCCATGGAATGAAAGGAGAACTAAGAAGCATTTGTCCTGGTCCACCCTTCCTCTAGGGTAGATTCAACTGGGTTTTGGGTTGTTTTTAGTGTTGGTGTTTTTTTTGGTTTTTTTTTTTTTTTTTGTTTTGTTTTTTTTTTAAGGCAATGGACAACCTGAAATGCAAATTGTTTCAGAACCTTACAAACAAGACGTTGTAAATAAATTTCTGTTAGTTTCTCTCTCACAATTCAGTGAACTCTGCAGGTAAAATACACAATCATTCACTGACTGGCTATTCTGGAAATCATTCTAAAATCTGATTTTAAAATTTCAGAAAGAGTACTACCAGGACTCAGACTTGCAGAAATTCAGAACTAGTCAATAGTGACCTGGACCACCCTGCTCAGTATAAGCACTTCAAAGGGGACTAAAACCAACAGGATAAAAAACAGAGAGTTCCTCTGAAACAGCCTATACACCATAAATTCTTAATAATGTAAAGGGAATGGTCTGCCAGTTACTATTATCTGGCATATCAAGTCACTGGGAAGACTTACATTCCTCTACAACCTGGTTTCATAGAGTTGAATGCAATAGCACCTTCCTTAAATAAAAAGTTATTTCACATGACACAAGAGTATAGTTCCCTTGAAAAAGCAATATGGTTCACACTTTAAATTTAAAAAGCATTTCTAACATGGATTTGCAATGCAAAACATTCTAAATACAAATCAAGTGTTGCTGACAGAACCATCTTTTTGAGGCAGCCTACAACTAGGCACACCAGATATTAACTATTTCTATTTATTACTCTACAGAAACCAGCTTTAAAGCATAAAACGAAAGTGCTACAGAGACATATTTAAGTGATTCACATTGCACACCAGATTTAAGTTACTGCAGCACAGACATACATAAAAGTGGTAAAAGAGAGAAGGAGCAATAATCCTAAAAAGTTGATCAAATCAGTGTCTTTCCCACAAAATTCAACTACTCAGACACAATAGGCAATAAAAGCCCCAGGCACCAAGTGGTGAAACCGTCTGAGAACAAGGGTCATTCCAACATCACTCCTACAAGAGCCAAAGCTTTGCTTTATGAGGCAGAGCTCCAGAAGCTTCTCTGCAAGCAGAGGGGCAGTATTTGGGACAGGTAGGAAGAAATACAACCCCTCATGTCCCCTCCTGGCCATCCACAATCCAGGCAGGAGATACTAAAATAGCCTCAAATGCTCCTGTCAGCTCGGAGTGAATGGGACGTGCAGGAGCAGCGGGAGCTCCTCACCCCGTGGTTGTGAGGAGAGCACAGGGCCTTGCAGCATCTCCACTGCTGGAATTAAAACAATTCCCAGACACATCCAGAGCACTCTGAGCAGTGGTTTATAAACATACAAGTGACTGTTCCTTGCACATGATGCAAACACCACTTGCCACTGTGAGTGGATTAACAAGCAAATGCCGCTTTCACAAGCCTTCCCCTCCTGCTTTGATGTATGTTTAGCTGCCATTGCTAATTTTTATGACTGTGACAGCAGGTCACACAAAGGGGTTTGGAGCCCAGATTTCTGAAGCCAAGCACTAACCTTAATGCTAATTTCCAAGTGAGAGGCATTCTGAATTCCTAAAGAAAGCAACTTGTAGTTTTGCCACAGAAACGTTTTCCTTTTGTCAGAAAAGTCAGCCGCTAACAGTCACAGGTCAAAACAAAACCTAAACTGCATTTCACGGTCCATAATTATTTATGTAACAAGCGAGTGAAACTGTATTTCAAGGGACTACATTTCTCAAAAAGCTTTCCCAAAACCCGCAGCAAATGGCAAAGCACTAGGGCAAAACTGAAATCCTAAAAAACAATGCAAGACACAGCATCAGTCTTCTATTCAACAGCTGAAAGAATCAAGGAAAAGCAATTCCTCCTGCCCAAGGAGCAGGCAGGGGAGATAGACAGGGTCAGCAGGGTCAGCCAGCTACTCAACAGCATTTTTGAACATCAACTCTCACCACCATTTTGGTGAGTATTTATCCCATTTTCTGCATCTAATAAGTTAGGTAAGATAAACCCAAAGCTTGCTTGCTCCAGTCAGAGGAGACCCTTGCCCTGTTCAATACTTAACTGCATATATTTAACAGGATTAAAACACATGGAAATACTGATTCCCATGCTGACCTTACTGTACTGCTTACAGTGACTGAGATCATGATGAGCCGACATCTGAACAAACCAGGACAGCCCAACATGTTCATGGTTACAATAGAAAGCCAGGAAAGAGCAAACGTACATCTGGACAGAGGAGTATGAGGGGCAATATTAACACTACAAGGATAATCTCAGCCTGTCAACTGACCTCTCACTGCCAAGATTCTCTTAGTATTGCAGAGAGAGGAGACTTCAAATAAATTTCTTGACTGGTTTGGGTTTTTTGAAATGTGAAAGCTTGAAAAAACCCCCAGAGTTGCATGTCTGTCTTGACTGAGAACACGCTGTTGCAACTATCGGCTTAGAAAAGCCCCAGTCCTTTAGATAATCCCTCACAAGTCCTGATTAAAAGTGGATTTAATATTATGAAACGAAGCATAATTGTCCAAGGCGACCTTGGGTGGTTTCTTACACCATGAGCGCGCTCAGGACGACAGCTGCACTGTCAAATGCACAATAAGACAGGCTGACAGCAAGGTCCTTCCCAAATATTTCCCTCTCTGAAGTAAAACAGATGCTCCTGGCTCTTCCAGACCACGCCTGTCTCCTGCTCTATTTCAAACACACGGAATGAAATGGAGTCGGCGTTTAATAAGCACAGGCTGTATCGACAGCCCCTCCAACGAGCACGCCCAGAATACACGCATTTTGTTTCCTCTGCTTAAGTCATTACTGATTTTATGTCCAGGAAAATTAAGGTGTACAGGCCAAAAAAGTGGCTCCACGATAACAGGGGCACTATTGCCACCTGCTGTCAGAAAGCACTAGTGCCATCCCACACCACCTCGCGCTTCCCGGCTGAGGGACGTCACAGACTTAAGAAATCCAACTTTGCAGGTGTTTTGCCTTCATGCTGATGATGGTTTTCTCTAGCAAGGGCACGCTCAAAAAAGGTCCAGGGTAACCATGGCACGAAGGATCAATAATCACACTGGCCTCAGAAATAGTAAATGGGTTCAACAACAGATGCACAAAGAAATAAGGAGAACATATTGGCCCAGGTAAAACAGTGTTCTGAAAGCACTGATGATGAAAACAGGCTGGCAAATAAATACAGGTATCACAGACCTTCATGTTAGATCAGGCCACTAAAATGTCTACCTTGCCATTTCACATCAGATTTTTACAAACAGGCTATGCTGAATCCTGTCAGAAGAGAGAACTGGCCATTAACTTTGTGCCAGGCTGTTTCCTAAAAATGACAGAATGGTCTGCATTGGAAAGGACCTTCAAATACCAGTTAGTTCAACCCCTCTCACCACGGGCAGGGACACCTTCCACCAGACCAGGTTTCTCAGAGCCCCATCCAACCTGACCTTGAATACTTCCAAGGATGGGTTATTCACAACTTCTCTAGGTAACTGAATATTAGATACTTAAGGTTCCTGCACACTCATCTCATTCCACTCAGACTTCTACAGCAGCATGGAATAACAGGAAAAGTCTAAAAGCTTTGCTCTGAACCTCAACATGCTGTGTGTCTGGTGACTCAGCCCACAATCTGTTAGTTTAAGGGGCCTTTCAAGTGCACTGTTCCAGTGGAAAGTATATTTTCTTCTCTACTGCCTTTTTTTATGGCTTCTCAGTAAGTCACTGAACGCTCACATCCCACTGCTTGAGATCATCACTTGATTATCATTAACATGAAGTGCCTCTCTGTCTGCAGTGCCTGCCCATATGGCAGGCTGATGGGCAGAGCTCTCCTGGAAGCAACACAAGGTTTAGGTCTCCATTCCAGCAGCCACACTCTCAGCTCCTGGCACCACACCTGATGGGGCAGGTTGCTGTCCAGGGCCCTGTCCGAGGCTCAGAGCCCTCCAGAAGCCATCCCTGGGAGCTGCTCAGCCAGGCTGGGAGCACACCAGTGAGCATCCCACTGAAAACATTTCACCACAACTCGCCTCCTCCTCCCAAAGCACCCCACAACAAGCAACAAACTTCATTCCTGCCATGTGTCTGCAGCCCTGCCAAGCCTTTCTTTTAATTAATCCTTAGGTTTTGAGTTATACTAATAATACCTGAGATATTTTCAAAGTGCATTGCAGCCATCCTTCATGCAGTGCAGTTCTGAGTGACTTCTTTCATTCCCTTGATCACTGTCACTGTACACAGATTTTTAGTTTTCATCCAAATGAGTATTACACTACAGGGAACAACAGCACTGAAATGAAATTAGGCCAAAAGCAGAGGGCAGGTTTAACCACATCTACAGCTCACCAGCCACGCTTAAAGCACTTTCCACAGAAAGCAGCAATACACTCACTCACTCACAGATGTCATGACTGAGAATGACCGATTCCCTCAACTATTAACATTGACTTTCCTGATGAATAAGTCAGGACTATATTTAAATTAGTCTGGGGCTTTACACACAAGTGTAATTGCACCAACTGTAAATTAACTCGAGAAACCTTTGATTAACACCACAGTCTGCTCGCAGTAAAGATGAAAACCAAATTAACAACAATTTGTTAGCAATATTGGTTCTATTCCTAGAGGAAATTACAACAGTGTAGGTTATATAGGCAGATGCCAGATGACTCCATACATGAGGTTTCAATACAAGTTTTCAGTTTCTCTGTCTGTTAACTGGAAATAAAACATTTAAAATACCTTTACAAAACGTGCCACTGGACAGCAAATTCAGTAAGAAGCTCCCAAGCATAAGTAGCCATTTATGCAGAAAAGAACAAAACCCCCACAAAAATCAGTGTTAATAGATGCAAACATCCCATGTCAAAATCCCATAAGCAACTTAAGGGCAGATTTTACATTTTGTTCATTCCACTTGCAACAGCGGGAACATTAAAGTTAAGGGACTTATTTTTATAGTGAGTTATTGAATAGCAATTTCAAATGAGCTCCAGAGCAAGAACTACTGGTCACTGTAAAATAATAATGCAGAGAATAGGTATATACCCAGCACTAGGTCAGGCTCAGCAATCGACTCAAATACCTTCATAATATTCAGACAGGCCACTTCTGAAGTAATTTCTACTCCAGAAGCTATAAGATGAAAATTCCGTGTGATAAATTAAGTTGCCAAATGAAATGGATTAGCAATCAGTGAAATTGCCTGATGTCAGATCTGTTCCAGATTAGAATCCATCCTTTTTCCCCACCTGTTCATTAAGCACCAAGTTCAAGGCAACGGCGGTGACTGATTGCACATTAACAAGCTGTTTGTGTGGAAAGGCAGAGTTCAGCCACTATCTGCACTTACACACTCCTATAAAGTAATTCCCTGATAATATATTCAGCTCCCAGTATCAATACACGGCGCTTCTACCCTGACATGTAATTTTGGGCTTGAGAAAAATGGGATGCCTCATAAACAATCAAGATTATAACTCAAGGTCAAGGCCGGGGCAAAGAAGAGTCCGGAAGAAAATCTGTCGCTATCTCCAGTTAGGAAAAGTGGATAAGGATATTGCTGTGGCACTAAAATACTGAAAACACAGTTGGGAAGTCAGAAGCCTGAAGGAGGAAAGGCATATTTCATTAGGAAAGGTGGGACTTAAAATGGAAATGGTTATTTCATCCTCCAAGTCGAGTCATGCAGAGGAGACTCACTGCACAGAGGGAGATGGTTTCCTGCAGAGGAAGCATCTTCTTGAGGAGTGTGAGTTTCTAAACTAAATTCCAGGGACATAAAAAGCTGCCTACTTACCCTCTTCACTAAACCTTTTTGCTACTTGAGATTTTACTTCCTATTTGTTTTCTCATATGGACAAGATAACCCTTTAAAAAAGATACTCCCTCTCCCCAGTTTGGGAGTGTTAGGGACAATCTCAGCACTCAAGTACAGTTTACAGGGAGCCACTTAGTAGCTGTAACTGTGGCAACCATCTAACTGCAAACTTAGAAGCAATACTACAGACTTCTGACCAGAGAGAGCTAATTGAATAGGACTGATCATCCTCCCTTTGCCTGCAGATGAAAGGTTTCTGTTCTCAGTACCAAACTTTTGTACAGATATCCAAGAATATTTTTCAAAGCTAAGAAGAAATGTCGTTTCTTCTAGTGCTGTGCAAGGCATCCCCCTCCTCCTCCCAATCAAATAAAAACAAGGAGAATCCTTTTCTGCCCCTCACATAATCTGTCTTGCCTCTGCTAAAAATTCCCTCACAAGAATATTAGTATATGTCTCCTGATCTTAGAACCAGGCATAAGATTTATTAACAAGTAGGAAGTGAATGAATACCTGAGGTCAGTAGTGATAAAGTGCTGCTTAAGGTCTATCAGGTACACAGACAGCAATGTCACACCCACCTGAAAATTCCTCTCCTCCAAATAGTCACTGCATATGATATAAATAGCAATGTATTTTTTTCTATATTTACTAAAAATGCAGAGGAAATTTACTCCTTATCTCTTAGTTGATGCACAATCTATTTTTCAAACCTTACTGAGGTTTTTACTGCTTATTTCTGTATCTGGGATTGTCAGAGGGACTAGATGACCCCTCTCTCCCTCTCCTAAACACAGACAGACCCTCTGAGTTATTTGGAAGTTGGCTAATTGAGGTTATCTGGCTTCCAGGTGCTTGAAGCACTTGTGGCATCAGGATGAAGTGACATCCAGGAATATTTAATTTGTTAAAAAGCCCAGTTATCAAGGATTTATGCAGGAAGTACACGCCTCTAGGAGAGCCTGTTCCCATTCTTAGAGTGTAATAATGATAGAGCAGAAGAGGATATGGAAGTAAAAACAAGACTTTTGTACAAATCTTACCTGAACCCTCAAAAAAGAGCGGGAAGGACATGACATAACAGGACACCTTAGGCAAACCATCAGCTTAAACTAATACCTGTCTGCAGTGCAATCACCAGAAAGGAAGTTTTAGGAGACCATTCTGGAAGGCAAAGAGGTTTACAGGGGTAGATAATTTACACTAATTTTAGCAAAGCAGCTCCTTTTTTCAGCTCCCTTCTCCCTCACGCTGCATCTCAGATCTTCACTCTGATCCTGAATGATTTCAAAGCAGCTGTTTTGATGTGGTTCTTTTGACAATGAACAAAGACACAAATGTTCTTCTACTGTTTCCTTAGTTTTAGCATAAAATATATATAAAATATTTTTGGGAAGTAAGTATCATTCAGTTTGTCTGTTAAAAGTCTAGGAGAAAAGGGGATCCTTCTGTAGCAGAGTTCATCAGCAATATCTTGATATTTAGCTACATAAGATCACCATTTATATCCATTTATGTCTCGTTTCCTCCTCAAAGGCAGCTACTTGAGAACATTTTTTTGGCAAGACATTTGTATCCAAATCTGGAGACAATCTGAAACACCTGGAACCCTTCCACAGCTCCAGAATTTTCAGGATTATTCCATTAACTTCAGGTATGTTTAGTTGTTCACGTAAGTCAATGTAAATATTCCAGCTGTAAGTCTCTTCCTGTGGCCTTAATTTGGATATGGCTTGCTGTATCCTAAACTATTTATTACAGGAGACAGTTAAAGGAATTTCTAAGTTCAGAGAGAACCCAGGGCCTGAAACAGGTAGGAGGGAATCAGTCATTAACATGTGGGGTAGTCAAAAAGCATTAAGTATAAAAAGAACTTGCAGAGGTTTACCTCCAGAAATCCACTCTCCTATTCCATGTTCAAGGGGCTGCATTTTATTCAACTTACACACAGAGGTTGGCACTGTGACTTTCTGCTTTATCTCTGAGGCTAGGATAACTCCCATTGCAGAAGGGAAAACAATGGAGTTCTTTGCAAAAGCAACACAGGGTTGAGAAACACAGGTTTAGATACAATCTAAGAGATGCTCCAATTTCATTGAAACTGTTTGATTTACAAGGAATCCCAGTGCAGCAACTGGATGTTTGGATAAATACCACAGATCTTGAACCAAAACACCTTCCTCATGTAGCTTTCCAGATGCCTTCCACAGTTTAAAAGGTTTAACAGAGAAAATGTAGCACTGAAACCAGGAGCAAATCAAAGGCTTACGCTTAAAATTTAATCCCTGCTTTGACATACAAAGAGCATTTATTTTTTTTCCAAGGCAACTGTCGGTTAGTGTTTTATCCTAAACTTATTACCACCTCATAGTAGTTAATTTATTATGCACTTTAGGAAATAGAAAAGATTACAAGAGAGAGTGAGGAGAATCTCAAAAATCCACCTGTACCCAAGCCCTGCCCTGGGACTGCTGCTCCATGTCAGCCTGATACACCAAAGCATCACTGTATAAATAAGGGCCTTTCAATAAGTATCTCTGCCAAAATTTGAGTCTCTCATTGAGCCCAAATCCAATCTAAAGAAGACAACAATAGAAACAACTTCTTCCTGTTTGCCAAAAGCCTTCTAGATACTTTCAGAGTGTCATGTCCCTCTTTAGGTTTTTCACTCTCAGTTTGTACTGTTTTGGGTGGTCTTTAAATCTTTTCTCAAAAATGCACATTTAAGAGGTGTTGTTTTGATTCTATTTTTTATTTCTACTCAGAGATGCATTTCTCATCAGGATGGCAGGCAAGTTTGCAGGCAGATAATGTCATTGGTTGTCTGGGCTATTTCAAGCAAAAGGAACAAAACTCCTTTAAATAAAGAAAAGCAAAGTACTCCTATTCCAAAAGCTTATCTGCAACCAGTTCCAGCCTTTAATTCAGGGGAGGCCCATGGGCAAAGAGAAGCTAAATACAAGTGGAGAGAAGTGTGCTAATATTGACTTACTGGAAAGCAATAAAGTAAGGAAGTCAGCGAAGGCACTACTGGAAAAATCATCCTAAAAAAAGAACTAGGAAAAAATTAACATATTAAAGCTTCAGAGGCCTTGCCAACACAGTGAGGAGGGGATCATGTCACATGGATGCTACCGTGTTGTTTGTAATTTAGGAAGGCTCTTGTGCATCAGTAAACCAAAAGATTAATTAAGAACTTTTCCATGGGAATCCCAGCCTCGGTACTTGCATTTTGAAAGGACTGAGGATTCTACCTGTGCTTCACAAAACCCACCAGCAGATCTCCACTGTTCAAGTGGGGAGTCACACAGAGAGAAACAGCATCCAACAATCCAAGAGAGCCTGTTCACAAACCTCCACACTGTGTGAGCAAACATTCCTGTGCTCTTTACAGACACCAGCCAGTACCTCCACACAGCTTTTTACAAACACATCTATTTTTGCCAATACAGCCTTGGGAATCTCTGCACTTTATTCCATCACAGGGAAGATATTAAAACAGGTTTCCTTCCAATAAATGAATCCCACCAGAAATTAGTTCTTGAAAATTCATCAGTGCCACGCAAGTACTAGGTGGGGAAAACACTTCCAGCCTCAGGACACGCAAACCACATGCTTTTTGGGGTAGGGAGTGCAGCCAAAGATTGCAGAGGGTTTCCAAGGGGAAACCATCCCACAGTCTTTCCAAAAAAACCCCAAATCATCTTACTGTAACCTTATACACAAATAAACTAATTGCAGAGGCATTTCCCTCCTTCTGTCACAGGATGATACACACAGTTTTTCACCTCAGCTGCCCACATGGAGACAGTCACTGAGCAAGAAGACGTACTAAAACAGTTACAACTCCAGAGGTCAGGACCAAAAATATCAGAAATAGAATCTCCCGACACGAAAGCACAAACACAAACCACATAAACCAAAATCAGATTTCATGTCACCTCATTGTTAAGGTTTTCACCTTACCTAGCCCACAAATGGTTTCATTTATAAAAGCAGACTGGAACATACTGCACCAGCTTGGTATCAAAATTAAGCCTTCTACAATATGAAGAGTGAAGTCCCAGCTACTCAAGTTAAGTCAAAAGATGGATATGAGAGTTTATTTTTTCATGGTGACCACAATAATCCCTGTCACAGTAAAGGCACACAGGTTGAACAGACGCAATATGGAGAAACTGGGGGGAAAGGTCTATTTTCCAACAGGTTTCCACAGGACACACCAGCTTCAGGCAACTCTTCAGAGTTCTCACTTGCAGTGTGGAGCTATAAAGGATTTTCAAGGCATGACAATGTAAAATATTTCACCACCTACCAGCATTAACGATGGCATCGACCTCCAGCTGTGTGATGTCACCTCTGTAGAGAGAAACTTTCTCACTCAGACTTTTCTTCCCCTGCACGTCTTCTTTGGTGCTTTCACCTACAAACAAAGAAAGCAGTAAAATCAGGTTACAAACGTGGGTCTGAGATCATTATTTACAAGCCCCAAGCAGACAGTCCAGTCATATATTGCTGTCACACTGCAGCAGCTTCCAGTTTCACCTCGAGAGGGCACCGATAACCCACAGATACACCAGCACTGCCCTAAAAATCGCTCTGCTTGCCTGTTGGTTCCGAATACAAAACAGTAAGAAGCACTGAATCCCTGCCCACATACCATTTGATTACAGAACCCTACAAACAAACATTTTCTGAAGCGAGATCCATCAAATTTTATTTGGTAATCACAAGGGAGTAAATTGCAACAACAAACTGAGGAATTAGTTAACACTTCTACTAGAGCAATAATTTCTCCAAATGAGTACAAAAATATACAAGCACATGATTTACCAACAGCCCCAAAATTCAGAATGACTCCTGCAGATAAACAGTCAGGAGAAGAAAAGCCTGAAAAAACCCCACCATAAAAATTTAAAACTTGGAGCTTTGTTGCCTTAAATTGCTCAGCTAGAAGGAGGCAGTTGGTGAAAACACAACATACATCAGCTTTCAACAGACTTGTTAATAAATAATGTTACAATTAACAAGTAAGGTCTGTTATTCTGGTAAATTCTTTAATTTTTGCATCACCAAATCACTTCACCTGCACCCTACTCAGTCTATGGAGCAGTTCAGTTTCCTCCAACCCTTTTACAAACACATTGCCCAAAGCTTCACCAATTCTTGCACTGTTAGACAAGAACATCATCGGCAACAAAATAAGGAGGGGAGATTATTAAATTTACTTTTATTATGAGTTTCTTAACATTCCTTTCAACAAAAGTCTCCCGAGGCTCGAGTTCATCTACTGGTCAGAAATAGAACTCATTTGCTAAAGTGACAATTAAAGTGGGAAACAGCTTCAAATCTTCAGAACAAATGAATTTTGTTTGTAAGCAAGGAGTCCTCAATATTTAGTGAGAAGGCAGAAGCAGGCCAAACAAATTTGACTCTTTAGTCTTAGCCTAAATTCCCATGAATTTGAGAATAACTGCTCAAATTTGTCAGCATTGCAAGCAACATCCCTGCCCTGGCACAGCCTCTCCTCGTTGAGCTCCTGGGGCTCAGACCCACTGCCAATGGCAAGAGCAGCTGAGACAGCCTTCTGGGCTCACCTTGGCATTCCCATCCCTCTGGCTGCCAAGAAACGGCCTGGTGACATCACAGTGCATTTGGTGTCACCCCCTGCCCCGCCTCGTGCTCCCAGTGATGCCACCACCCCCACATTCCACACTCACATTCCATTGTCCAGCCCTCTAAGCTCAGCTCAGGGTGCTGTGGGGGATCACAGCAGCACCGTGATGCTCCACATGGGTCTCTCCCTGCTCCTGGGGCTCTCCCTGCTCCAGGGGCTCTGGGCAGCATCGCCCATCCCCGGCACCCCCCATGCTGGCAGCCGTCCCATCAGGGTCTCCCCCCGGGTGGATGTGCCTGCCCAGGCCCTGCAGCAGCCGGGCTCTGGCT
>JAWWLV010000121.1:6089936-6132238 GCA_035041135.1 Platyrinchus mystaceus | reverse complement strand
GACGTGCTCCAGAGGGGAGGGAACAAGAAAGACTTGGATGAAGAGGCGGCACTGTTCTCTGATTGAGGAAACAACACTTGATGGGCAAAGGGAGCAATACACTGCAAGATTTCTAATCCAGCCTTTTTTATTATTAAAATTATTTACAAAATAAGACAGCTTTTATTATTGTTTTAAGCTTAGTCTTGCTAACAACTTGACTGTAACTCGTATGAGAAAGTGAAGTCAGTGGTCACTAAATCATCTTTGCATCCACAAACACAAAAGATAGAGTTGATCCTGGTACACCCTTTCTAAAAATATGTTTTGTTTCAGCTGTTTTTGAAGACATATGGAGTGGAAACACTATAAATTCTCCAGCTTCTCCTCCTTCCCCCTCTGCCCCAGACACAGGAATATATTAGAGTTGAACATCTTCACCAGAAACAATCCATCATTTGTGTCCCATCCTCACTTTTTCCCTTTAGATCCACCCATCATCTTCTATCCCTTTGCCTATGCAACCCAATTTCATTTAGCTCTTCCTCCTACATCACCCTTTGGCCCCAACAGCTGAGTCCACAGAGCCACAGCCTGAAGTAGGATGAGGCTGATTAGCTGAGCTCTTCACACCAAATACAGCAAATAAGTAGTCCTTGTCCTCAGCTTTACTTATAACTCCTTCCAGCTCACCCCAAAGGAAAAGGGCCTTTACAACTCACACGTGGGTAGAAAAACACATTTGATTTAGTCAACAGAAACTGTGCTCGAAAAGAAAACATGTTAAGTTCTTCCGAACTAAGAGGAAAAAGGACTGTCAGAACGTCTCACTAGAGGGAGCCCCCAGCCAGGACATGAATATGCTCAGCTGGTGCAATGGATAAGGATGGCACAAACCTACAGCAACAGAAAATCAGCCCTGAAACTCAGTCACTGCTCAAATAGCCAGGGTTTTACAGTCTAGTACAAAGTATCTTAATTTTTGAAATTGAGGTCTCAGGCATCCAATTACAGGAATCCCCACAGCAATACCAAAGAGCTTACAACCAGAGGGAGGAGAAAAACCTATAGCTGTTAAGGGTTTCTGTTATAAAAACCCCTTAAATTTGCATTTTAAACCTACTTGTTAATGAAAGCAGAGCACACACATAGTAAAGACAGGTACCAAAGCCCCCTAATATAAAGCAATACCTATGGCAAAAGAAAACGTTCTATGAGCAAAAGCCATTAAGAGAAGAAATCCAAGAAAGAACAAGTGAAAAGACTGATGGCAGCAAGGCTCACAGGCTGGCACTGTTATAACAAAAGTTTGTTAAACAACTCAGATGACTTAATTTCCCCTCCTCTAGTTCATAAAAACGAGTAACAGACTGAATTGCAAGGAAAACAAAGCTGAAAATGGGAGAATTTCATCATTTCTAGTCAGCTTTAGAATTCACAGCTGAAGGAAGTAAATAGATTTGAAGTTCAAAAAAGTCTGCCCACTATCTCATCCCCACTACAACAGCTACTAGTAGAGATGTGTATCCCCACACAAGGAAGGATGACAGGATCTGGAGAGAACGCTGGAAAAAGAACCTGAGCAAGGGATGAGAGTCACAATGTGATCCCCAGACAAGAGCCAGCCCTTCCACTCCTGGGAGAATCCTCAGCAAATACAGGACTGGGACACTGCTCCACTTAGTTTGGGTTACTTAAAAAAAAAAAACCAAAACAAATAAACAAAACAAAGGAGTTGAGCAACCTTTAGGAGTGCATCTGACCACAGGGCAATGTGCAGCAACAACTCTGCTACACACTCTGTGCCTTTTCCCTTCAGTGTCTTTTTTTTTAATTTTATTTTTTTTAATTTAAAGCTTTGTTTTCATAAGTGTCCTGTCAGATTAAAAATGACAAGCTATTACCAATTACTAACCTCCCATCTAACACAGCTTTCTATGCCATTTGCTTCTGCACAGGCTTCAGGAGTTTTAGAAAAGACAGATTGTAAAACCTGTTCTATTCCATGTCTGCTTCCACTCCTACTAAGCGTGGATGATTGTACAGGAAAGGCAATTGCTTATCTAAATCAAGATAAGCATTATTTCCATATGTTCCATCACCAGGGGGAAAGCATTCACAGATGCACTGTAGTACTTCAGATTTGTAGTACAGATTTGCTCTATCACTTCTTGGACTTAAACGAGATTAGAACCTGAGCACAAGGAGGAAACATCTGTTGCAGACAAATCACTTCCTACCGAGCCAAAATCGCAGCACAACATGCAAGTCAAAGGCACTTGATGATGAACACCAACACCTTCTCTCTGGCTGCACACTCTGCCAATATGGTGTGTTTCAGCTAATTACAAAGTGGCATAATTGGATTAGCCCAGGACTACAGCCAAGTACCAAACCCCCAAGGCAAACAGACACCAGGAACCACAGAACCACAGAACCGAGGAGATTGGGTGGCACCTCCAGGGATTGTCAAGTCCAACACCCTCCACTCTGTGTTTATAAACACTGATCAGATCCCATCTGGGATGACTTTTCTTCAGGTTAAATCTGACCATCTTCCCGGTCAAGAGGTCATCGTGTCTCCCATTCAAGGTTTTTCAGGAAGTATGAAATATCCCCCATCTAAGGAACAAGGGGCTACAACACACTCCTCCTACAACCCCTGCAAAAAGCCCAGAACTCACTCACTTGGGCCGAGTTCAGTGTAGTGATGTGGCCACCAGCAGCCCTCAAACAGGGCTGGAAGTGTGAGCAGTGACTTTTTAGCCCAACATTTGCATGGGAGCCACTGAAGACATTTACACTTTACAGAGAGAAAGAGTGGGGGACCATAAGAATTGATCAGGCTGAACAACCCACACACCACTCATGCAAAATGCAATTTTCTTGTGTTACCAAGGTCTTGCCTAGTCCTTACAGAGTTATGTTCCAATCTTTCCCTCAGTCTATCCCACACAGCTCTCTATAACCCCAAAAAGCAAAGTTGAGAGGCAAGAAAACCCTTTTAATCTGGGAGAAGAGGAAGCAGAAAGAAAGGAGGAGTTTGCCTTTTTTCTAAAGGTTTTTGTAAACCAAGGGAAGACTTGGTAAGGAATGCAAAAGTGCCAAAGACCCACGTCTGAGAAAGGAGTAACAACAAACGAGGAGAACAAGAACAGGAACACATTCTCAGTTCTAATTTGTGATGCAACCTGGTCTGCAGGGACATCCAATTGTCAACTCATAAAACAAAGTCTTCTCACTTCAGCAGCATGCACAGTGACAGCAGAGGCACGACAAAGTAGGCTGAAGCCCTTGGGTATTTGTGTGTTTACCTGGAGAGTCAGCATCCAGCTGCCATGGTTGCTTCTTCTGGCTTGGGATTTCATGATTTAGGGTCCATAGGAATGGCTGCTGGTTTAGCTGTGACCCAGAAGGAGCTGTGCTTTGTGTACTTGAAGACACTCATTCAATCACTGTCTTGTTTGGTTGGTTCTTTACATGAATCTTCAGGGGACTTCCAGGCTTTGTAACAATATACTGGGATAAAAATGCTGTTGGATGCTGTATTTGCTAAGTTCTTGCCCAAGCCTGATTATCAGTGCCTTGCTCCCAGTGTTACCAAGAATTTCAATGTGCAGATTCTTCCCAAATAGCAGCCTGAGTTATACAGTATATGGCCAGCCAAGGTCACACGGAGGCAAGAACTACAATAAGACTCAATTCCTACTTTATACTCCCTTTATGAGGGATTAAGAGTGGAAGTCCAAAAATGGAGAGACAAATCTATTCCACTGCTTTAGACCCCTGTTCATTGCTCCATGAATATGTTGCTACTTGTCTATAAAGCTGGAAGACTGCAGGTGATGTCACTTCACAGACAAGTCAGATCACCTTCACTGCAAGAGCGGCGCCTTGGCACTATTACAGCATTCCTACCACTATTCCTGCAGTGTTCAAATCCACCCACCACCTCTTGGGATAACTATGAGCCTCCATCGAAAACACACTACCAGCAGTGCAGCTTTAGAAACTGGGGAAAAAATCACTTTTCATCAACAACCAGGTGTTTGGTCTTCAGCAGCACCTATTTCATTTACCCAAACATGAAAACCCACTTCCAACAGGCGAGCACATACAGCATCAAGCAGGATTAAAATAAGTTTATAGTGGGAAACCACAAATTCATTAGCTTTCATTCATTAGCTCACTAAGCAGTCAGACAATTTATATTCTACATTTTCTGCTTTTTTTTAATTCCCTACACCATTGCTAAGCAACAACTTCTCTAGCTGAGCACTCCAGGCTTTTGTAGTACTTGCAGTGGAGCTTGGAAATAAAATGTTACTACCAGAAAACTATGCAAAACTACTGCAAAACCACCAGCAAACATTTCATGGCACTGTCATTCGTGAGCCTCTCTGCATGAGATACAGTGACAGCTGTTTACCAGGTGGGAGTAGGAACTTTAGTACCAGAGGCAGGTAGGTAAGTTCTTATGGAAGTGCAAAAGATATTTTCTACAGGAAGACATTAGACTTGGTGGTAACTCTTACCTTGCAGCATTTCCCTTTCCCTGCTCCCTGAGATACCACCTGTAATTTGCTACCCTAAAGAGCAGTTAGGCTTCAATTTAAACAGCAAGGGACAGAGGACATTTGCAGTATTTGAAGAGAACTCTACCATTATTATCACTAGTGTTGCGAGTCATACTTGCTTAATTTAAGGACTTGGAAAATGGAAATTAACACAAATTCACAAGCAGTTACAAACTTACTAGAGTTAGTAGAAAGATTTAGCTCCATTTTCTTCTGCATGTCTACGTAGCACACAATACATCAGCAGGTGAGCAGCAGAGGACCTTATTCACACAGAAAAGATTACATTAAGCACATGGGAATAAACCCAGTGCAGGATGAACTTCAACTACAAGTCATAGCTGTGCAGCAAATGGAAAATACAGAACTCGGAACACCTTTACATCCTAACCATCCATACCAGAGACCATCAGAAAGGCTCATAAATGAGCCTCTGGAACAGCAAAGGGTGGGATAAGGGAGGGAAATGTTCCAAAGCAAGACAGGGGTGAAATCAGTTCTACCCTTTTTAGCACCTGCATCAGAAATGGACCAAGTCCTTTGGACAGGATGCTCTTGGTAAACTCTAGAATAACCTTTTCTGACACAGTGCTTGACCATCAACTCCCAGAGATGCTCTCAGGGCAAAGGTGCTTGCAGAGAGCCACTCTCAGAAATACATGTATTGGCTACATTAGCACAAGGCTGAGTGACTTCATTTTGCAGGATGTGCATTCTGTAGCATCCCATTCCCAAAAAAAAACATCTGGAAGCTTTGGTAAAGACCCTTGTGACATATTTCTGCAGACATGCCAAGTCAACATGCAACAGCTGCAAGTCTCAGGATGTTTTCTGTGCACAAACATTATGCTGCCCTTTCACACCCCACACTGACGTGGGAAATAATTCTTAGTAAAACAGAGCCACACATAAAAGAATCATTTTAATGGGTTTTAAGGCTGTGCAAAATCCAAGTTCACCTTTCAACTGGATTGTTAAGCCTTCTCTACAGCACAGAAGAGCATTTTTGGGGCATCATAACAAATGCATCTGTACACAGCGCTTCCTACAGGGCTGAGGAATTCTGTCTCAACTGGGTTTTCCAAAAGCACGTCAGCTCAATGCCCTCACATGGAGAAAGCCACGTATCACTTCACAGAGTAAGTGTTACCATTTAAAGGTTAGAGTCAATGACCTTATAGGTCTTTTGCAACCTTAATGATTCTGTGATTCTTCCCCACAACCTACTCAGACATCAGTTGGTTTATTAGAGACATTTCTATGTGCTGAGCAGTTCAGCTATAACAAATTGAAAAAGGAAGACCAGGCTTATCTGGTTTCCAGAGATTGGGTTTTTAACACGTGCAATCAAGTGTTTAACTGTGCGTGAAGCAAATGCAACTGCCCATGAAAGTTGGTTAATATGATCCAAACAGAGCTCAGCGAGCTCAAACTGCATCAGTGATCCCCCAACCTCACCGAGGGAGCTGAAGCAGAATCCTTACTGAGTTTGAGCGTGAGGTTCATTTTCAAACTCGATGCAAGATTCCCACACCCAGAGAGCAGCAGCTGAGTAGCCCACCCTGTGTGATCACTAATTATCATTAGTCCCAGACAGCAAATCCTAGTTGAGGCAATAGCTCAGCACCTTCATAAATGTCTGTCACATCTAAGCTACAGCAAATGACACCAAGCCACACCAGTCTCTAACTGTCTTATCAAAAGAGGCTCCCATCTCCTGCAGGAGGACATCAGCTTTTTTCACCCACACTTGAAAATATCCAAAGTCTCATAGCCAGGCAACAGGTCTACTTAGTAAGCCATGACAAGGGTACAATTTAACAGCTTGATTTTGGACTCAACCTAATCACAGGCACACGGCTTTTAAGCAGGCTGGCACACTGGCTCACATCTGTCTGCACACAACTGTGAGGACATATGTCACAATCCATCATAAATTATAGATGGGGGCATTAGCCAAGCAAAGCTGGATGACTTACTGAAACTGTCTCTGCAGAGCATTAATTTGAGAGTTTGATCTTGCAATCCCCCACGCTCTGAAGAAGCTCATCCTTTATACATAAAAAGGGGAGCGGAAAAAACGATAATCAAAGAGAAGACATGAGCCAAAGTCCATAACCTGTTACTTTTCCCCTGCATGTATTGCACTATCTCACTCAAAAAGTTACTATTATTCTGCTTTATCTTAGTAGTCTTGAACACGAGACAAGTCAGCCACCAAAATATTCCAGGCTGGAACCAACAGTTTTTCTCAGCCAGTCCTGAGGAACAGCACATCCCAACTTGCAGCATCAGTGTTGCTAAAGCCACCCTCCCTCACACCCTGAGCAAGCAGAGCCTGCCAGCTCACAGCACCCTGCATCATCTCCACTTTCTAACTCTGCTCAGTACTCCCTCAAGGACCTCTGCACAGAACTTCAGTGCACAGTGATGTTCAGCAGAACATCAGAAAAAAAGGATTGTATCTCATATTGCACGAGACAGCAGTTTGGAAATTATTAATCTGGTCAAGACTCGTGTCACCAGTATTCTTTCTGCCAAAGACATGCCTGACTTCCCCTTGCACTTCCACCTACTGTTGCTCTCTGAAACCCACCGAGAGCTTGCAGAGCCTCACTAAGGACACCAATTTATTGTGGAGAGCAGCATCCTTTCCTCCAGTTAACATTTGCCCCTCAGGGAGCTGTCTGCCACTGTAGATAAGAGGGTTTTCTCAGCTGCCTTCAGAAGGGCCACAATATGATAACTCTATCCAGGACCTGTATAAGCTTATTGCTCTGTGGAAGTTAACTTGTTTAAAAAAGTCACCAAGCATCAGCTTAAAGAGAAACCACTGCCTTAATTACAAAGACAAGTGCTATTACTTTCTTAGAAAGAGGATTAGCCACAGTGGATTTTGTGATTTAATCAATGTAAACAGATCTGAACTTTTACTTTTTAATAATCATCTCACATTTGCTGAAAGCAAGATTTTTTTTATTTCTTCCCCAAAATGCTTTAAAGAAAACTGTAGCACAAGCATCACCTCTTTGACAGCTAATCCATTCTATAAAGGTTATATGCCTGCAGCTCACCAGGGAATTACAAAGTCAGTTGATTATATATTCATTCCTTCTGTTTACCCCCTGTACTGAACACACTCATTTATCCACTTATATTCGGGTTATCACTAATTAGGGAGGAATATTTGCCTCTAAAACCAAACCAACACACACCCAGACATTATTGCTCTCAAGCAATAAGTGAACTTGCATCTGAAGAAGACAAAAAAGGTGTGTGGGGTCAGCAGATCACATGGTCAGATCTGTACCACTCTGCAGCTCTGCATCTGTTCAGGACACGTCCCCAAAGGGCAGCCAAGAGCCTGGGTGAAGCAGAGCACACACAGGGCTCTGGTTACTCCCTTTGATATCTGCTGCAGCCAAACAAAAACCACCTCAGCCTTAAAGTCACCCCACATCGTGCACACAGACTCCTGGACACCTCCGGGACAGACTGAGAAGCTGCCAACAATGGTTTGCTGTTGTTACCCCTCCAATTCCTTTGCTCCTTCCTTAACATATATGGACAGAGAGCAGAAATGAGCAAACAGATTTACAGGCAGTTCCACAAGAAGCACCTCATTTCCCAAGTATTCCAAATACTTCATTGCCATGATCTCCACACAAATCACACAAACCACAGCTGTTGGTCTTGGGGTGGTGCTCCCCCAGCTACTACCCACAGCAATTAATAAGCAGAGATCTCCCCATGCATCTCAGTGACACAGCTTTCTAACCTTTAACACACCAGTCCTGGAGAGACCTTGTGATAAGACATTTAGTGGGAGTAACAGTGGTACGACAGTACATGAAGAGTAAGGACAAAACGAAATCCAGCAGGAGTGTAGGCAAGGCTGGAATTCACATTCAAGGCCTCAGAGATCCTGAATGGTGGCACACAAGTTATTGCTGTTTTCTGTGTGAGCTCAGCAGACCAAACTGCTGCACCGTGAACTTCACCAAACCAAGAGCTCCAGCAGCAAAAGCACCATTTTCTTTGACAGATAGAAAGGATCACGCTGAGCTGTCTCAATTGACTTTCCTCCTTGTCACTCAGCTAAAAATGTGTTATAAAGACAGTTGTTAAAGTCACTGTAAGGAAAAAAAAAACCCACAGTGCAAGCTGATGGACTCGGGTTCTTGGTGGGGGGATGGTCTTGAAACACACTGGTTTCACACAGCTCTTACAGACAACTCATTGTCATAACTTGCCCAACAATCAAGCTTTATGTTCTAGTTGAGCACAATTTCTTTTTCTGGGTAAGTCACTGAAAATAATGAGTGGTTTAGAGAGATGTTATTTCTCACTTGCAGACATCTGGCTGAATTTCACTGCACCTCAGTAGTGGTGTCACTGTCCAAGGTCAGTTTGATAATATTCACCTGCATTCCTACTTCCTGCAGGACAGATATCCACACCAAACAGGGCCACAAGCAGATATTATATTATATTACCTGTGCTTAGTTACCCATCTCAAGAAATGCTGATCACAGCCCAGTATTTCCACACATTCTCCTTCCACCATGAAGCATTTTGAGTGGCTCACCCTGATGCTTTGTCTCTGTAATCTTGTGTCAACCCACTGGGAATATTTAGAAAGCTACACATTCACAATGCAAACCTAATTATTATTCCTAAAACCCTCAGTGTTAAAGTAGATTAATTTGAATACACTTTGAACCATATAATTTCCTTAAAAAATAGCAGATTAAAAAGATACAGAAGCTGTCAAAACATCTAAACATATTTCAAGACTTGCTTAAAAACAAGGGGACTGCAGACCTTTTATGTCATTACATCTTAAACAAAGATTAAAAACTTAGTTACTGCATCCTTCCCTTTTAATTTCATCCAAGAATTAGGTCTTAGCATTAGCAAAGGTCTTTAAACCACCACCTGAACTCGCTGTTTTCTTGGCAACACTGCCATACAAACGAATTCCAGAGGCTGTGAGAGTCAGCAGGACTCTCAGCTGCCTGGAGTTCAACTAGATAAAATTCATTCCATTTTCTGAATTGCCCAATTAATGCAACAAAATGTTGTTCTACCAGTGGCACACAAAACTCAGTGACAACAAAATTCCCAAGACCCTGATTTTCTCAAGAAGCTTTCAAGAAAAAGTTTTCTGAAGTCCTCTCTGCAGAGAATCTTTGGCAATTACCGTGTACCCAACAAAAAGCTAATATATGTATTTAACTTCAAAACCCCACTCTAGTTGTGAGTCTGTGTGGTGGTGTTTTATTCACTGAGCAACATTAGTTCCTGTTGCTGTACAAGATGAGTGCCCAGCATAAAGTGGTGGGTAATAAATATCATTGAAACAAAGGGATATAAATTCCAAAGCTTCAGAAAACAAGTCCATTATTCACATGTTGTCAGGAAGGGACTCTGCTTCAAAGTACATAAGAAAACAGATGAGGTGCCTGCATTTGGTGTACCTGAAGGATAAGAAGTGGGAAAAATGATAGATTTCAGTATATTCAAACCATCCAACCCTCTACAAGCTCATTCTTTGTTTCCAAAGTGGGCAACTGCTTATTTCTTTAATAAATGCGGTTAAAACAAAGAAAGCTTATGTTTACAGAACTACATAAAGAACAAAAATTTTGCCTTCCTACCATCCCCTATGACATTAAAGAGGGCCACTTTTCACTAAGTGTCCCTTCTCCTTCCACTGCTGTGTTACAACTATCTCTGAGATCCACTTGTGTCTCCTGGCACACCAAAAATCCAGGGATCCTGACAGCACAGTCCTTCTGGAAATACCCACACGCTCCTCCCTCAGCCCAGAGCAGTGGGCACCAGGCTTGGTCTCTGCATTCCACATTGCACCACTCTCCTCCCAAAATGAAGAATTAACACAAACATGGACCAAATTCCAGGCCAAAACACACAGCAACTTAATTTCTTACGGCTACTTCTGTCTATATGAGGAGACCTGCAAAGCAATGTGGGGGTTTGTTTCAGTTTTGCTCACAGAAGAGCATTTTAACACTGCTGCTTTCAACTCCCAAATGCCTCCAAACACCTTTGCTGTTATAAGAGACAAAGCCCTTGTCAGCTGCCATTCAGAACGCTCTAACTCTGCTCCTCGGGAAGCTTTACACAGTTAAACATCCCCCTGTTACTCAGTTACAAAGACCTCCAGCCTTGCCAAAAGACGAACTTACTCCAAGTTTTACTAGTTTTCTTCAGAATTTAGTTCTGAACACACCTTCCTATCAAAGGGTGAAGGAGGAGGGGCGAGGAAAAACCCTTCTTCCATAAACTACAGTATAGAATCACAGAATCGGACGGGTTGGAAAGGACCTCTGAGATCATCAAGTCCAACCCTTGAACGTTCTCCAAACCTGTCAGTAAAGAGCAGTGAGGTTGGTTCCTTCCCAACACGAACCTTTTCAGTCATTTCAGTTTGAGTAGTTCCACGCACAGACCTTACAGTAATCTTCTGTTAAACTTCCACATGACACAAATGTGTCCCTACCTGGAATCTCCCAACACCCCTCAGCAAGTCACTCACATTTAAAGACGGGCACCATGAAGGTTTTATGCTGTTCCCAACAGCATATTTTTCCAAACAGCCAGTACACAAATCTGTGCAGTACTGAACAGTCTTCATCTCCAGTTGAGTACTGAGTATCTACAGGGACTACTGCCAGCCCAGATGCTCTGCCTTTCTCCTTCAGCTTCTTACTCCAGCAGCTGATTGATTGCTCCTGCTTCACTTGATTTGTTCTTGGTTGCTTTCTTGATTTCTCCTCATCACTCTTCCTGAACAGCCACTCCATGCTTTACTAATCAATCTGTCATTTTTTCACTGTTTGGAAGTAAATGGTAAAGAATTTTTTCCACGTTCCCCATCAGTTGCTGTGTTGGCCTGACAAGCAATACAGAGGATTTTATTTTTTTCCTCCTCTTCAGTTTGTCAGTGCAAGCAGCCACATTTCAATAAAAGAAGGTATGAGAAGTTGGGCATGGCATTGTCAAGTCAGCACCAATTCCATCCCACCTGGGGCCTCACTTCTCTCCAGAGCCTCATTCAGGCTGTACCTGTTGCCCTCCGTATGTCCCAGCACACAGAGCAGAAGTTCCCCTCGGCAAGACTGAAATTCTAGTTTTTCTGTATTTCAGCTCAAAAAGACAGTTCTTGCAAACCTCTCAATACCTTCAAGTGGGGTCAACATTTTAGGGAAGTTTGACACACATGCAACAAGAATCACATTAATACATATATTTCTTCTGATTGTATTGATCAGTTGGAACGTGGAAGCATTTTGGCAGCCCAGCCTTCCACAAGTTCACTAATCCACATGGCTTATTTACAACTAATACAGCAAAGACAACAAGTGACTACGGATATTTCCCCCTGAATGTACAGTATAACAAAACCTTCGAGTAGCAGAGAAAAGTGTTTCAAGCACAACTCTTACCTTCCAGCATTGTTTTTGCAGTGCACTGGGTACTAACAGAGAGAAGGCAAGAGCAGCTACAAGAAAATAAATTCACCACTGCCATGATTCAATACCCACATATTAGACACTGACATTTTGCTTCTGTGAAGTGTAACACCAATCACAACATAAATCCACACCTTGTCACCTTCAGCAGCCCAAGTAATACCAGACCTGTGAATTTCAGCACTTTATAGGCAATGTGAGAGTAGCTGCAATGAAAACATAGTTTGGGCTAGAAGGGATAAAGAGTCTCCCAGTTAAACCCCATGACATGCTGCATATTCCCACATACCACAGGCCTCTGAAATGAACTCAGAGGAAGTCAGGTAATATTTTTTATTTTTATGCAGCCTTTGATTTCTAGATGGACAGGCTTCCTGATGCTGTAAGATATAAAAGGGAGAAAGAGGTCTGTAAGTACTGATGCAACTCAGCTACTCAGCAGCACTGAAGAGCTCAGCAACCTCTGACATATTTTCACTGCAAAAGTCATTCCAGGTGCTTTTAGGAGCAGACAAGAGCTTTAGCTGTTTATGACAAGGACATCTGCAGATCTGTCAGCTCCTCCAGATTGTGCTAAAATAAGTGCTACAGCCTTCCCATTTTATTAAAAACAGCTGATTAGCTCCAGGCCTCATCTCACCTGGATTATTTACCATAAAGACCATATTCACCTGCAGCCACAAGACAACTCTACACACCTGTTCACAGGCCAGTCTTTGCTCTTAATGATAACAAAAGGGGAAGAAAACCAGTCCTATACCTGCAGAAGCTGGAAACACTTTAGGTCTTCTAGTTAAGTGCTCCTCCAAAAAAACACAGGCTTCAGCCAAATAGGATAACAAGGCTCAGAAAGAAAAGAGAAGGAGGAAACCAGCTCAGAAATCATCCCTATTCTTCCACACCCTTGTGTGGATAAAAGGGAAGTAGACAAAGAACAAGGCACTGTTTCAGAATTACTTAGAGAAGACAGAACTCTCTAAGTGAATAGGATTCTCCTTTCTGGTCAGTCCTCACTGTAAGTATTTAGACAACTCTCCTGGTGAACACAACCACGATAAGGCTGCACACACTTAGAAAATGGGCGTTAATCCAGGCCAGGCTGATGTTCCTCAGTCTAAGAAAGCAGGCAGGACCAAAAGTAAGACAGGCTTCAAACCCAATCTCCTCCCATTTCTGGATTTTTTGAAAACAACACCACCTGTGCACTTCCCCTCTCCTTTTCAGTCACCTACAACACTGCTTTGCCCAGATTCCCCAGATCAAAGTTGCAAAGACAAAGCTCCTTAGGCACAGCTGACTGCTGGAGAATCTGGAAAGTAAGACTCCTGCAGAGAATAGCTATTTTCACACTTAAGGGTTATTGACTCCACCTGGGGATACCTGCAGAGTTAGGGGACACCAGTGAGCCTTTAAGAAATTTTGTTGGGTTTTACTTTGCTCCTGCCCCCATTTTAGGCTGTCACTGCTCCTAACACGGGTTTTAAGTCTTGGCCTTCTGAAGAGTAACTTCAGACTGAGCAAACAGAGTCGTCTGCACTTCAAGACTCCCCCATTTTACTTACCATCACTTTCACTCTTGCTTTTTAAGTCTTCCATCCACGTTGGAATACTTTTCAGTGCAACGTAGTCCCCCATGTACTCCTTGCGTCTTTCTTCCAAGGTCATCTTCAGCAGACGCTCTGTTTGGGGGGGGAAGAGACATGAAAAAAGTTGTGCAAACTTCCACATGAGCCAAGCAGTGACCAGTGCAGTGCCCTTGGTGCACTGAAATGCCACTGGAGTGAACATTCTGTTACTTTCTGGGTGGTAAGAAAGGCAAGTTTAGTCTCTGAAGAGACTTTCATTTGAACATTAATAGGACGCACTTGTTACCACACGAAAACACAAATGGATGGTTGCTTTTGTTTCCTCTTAAGAAAGTCACTCTCTCTTTTTCCAGACACTTAGTGAAAGGTAAAGCCTCAAAGATTTACCTTTACAACTATAATGGCTGCTGCCAGCTTCGCTCTTCTTCAGACCTTTCTATGAATGGACTAAGTTGTACAATAAGGAAAAAAAAAACAGCCCAGTGACCCAACACTGCAAACAACCCCAGTACTTGAGCTGATTTTCACAGCCACATCCTCTTCTCCCTCCTCACATCAATGCTCAGTATTACCTCAGCCCAAGATGCAGAGCTTTTCCTCTCCCAAAAGGAGAGAGAGGGAAAAAACCCCCAGTAGAGCACATCATAACACCCATATGCTACTCAAGCTTCTGATCAGTTTTTACAAGGGGCACTATTACTACTACAACCACACTAACAGGTTTTTTTGCCACGTTAATCAGTAATAAATCCTCTTTGAAGATGCAAGAGTTTTTAGGGGTGTAGGGGAAAGCTAAACCTATGTTGTTGGCCTTTGACATAAAGGACTAGATGGATGTGAAAAGAACATTTTCTTCTCAAGCAGAAGAGGCGGCCAAAGAGTTGGACCAGAAACTGCTTCTCAGATGAAACATTAAAAAAAATAAGAAAGAAAATCACTTTCACTGTGGTTTGGGTTATTTGGTTGGGGTTTTTTTAATAAAGTTTCCTAATTATGGAGGCTGCAATCAGCACAGTCTAATAACCGAAGGCAACTTCGGAGCACGGGCTCCCATAACAAAATAAGTTCATTTTGCTATTTTTGACAGCATTACCAATTTATTCAGTGAACAAAAACATTTCTCTCCCGTTATGCAGGCTGGGTATGCCTTAATTGGATATTTACATCTGCCAAAGTAGAACTGATGTGACCAGGGTCACTATAATGCACAACAGATATGCACTTAAATCCACTACCAGATATGCACTTAAAACCACTACACTATGCTGTTTTCAAGCATAAAAAACTCCAAGTGTTTGACGTGAAGATCAGAAGTGCTACAGGAAGGCAGACCCGAGAGACCGCGTGCCTGTGGGTGTCAGGGTGGAGGGACTGACAAGCAGAGCATTCCTGGGTGCCTTTTGCTGAAGAGGTAACAGAGCCAGTCCTGTGCCTTCAAAACACAAGTTCCTCTCTACAGAAAGGTTTCATAAAACTTTGCTCCCGTGAGTCAGCAGCAAGAACTTAAACTGAGACTTAATTATACACAAACCTCCCGGAAGATGCTCCCGACAGCCTTCACTGCAAGTGCAGTTTTCTGCCTGCAGCAGAAACTTGGGAAGTTTGCAGGCAGTCCAGTCCTGTGTCTAAGGCTCTGAAATCAGCTCCAGTCCTGCTCCTGCTCCATTCCAGCTGTCCTCAAGCAAGACCTCCCCTGGGAGGATGTGGACCAACCCTTAATTACCAAGAAAGTAATTAAGACAAGCAAGTGTATTGTCAGTGGGTTTGAACTCAATATTTAGCTATTGGTGCTTTTTTCTTTTCAAGAGGTGCTTCAGAATATAAAAGGCTGAGAGCAACTGCACTCAGAGCTTCATGGGAAGAGCAGAACCAGTGAGCACAGACAGCTTTGCAGGGGTTCAGGAGTACCTGTGAAAGGTAAAGGCAGTCCTAACCAAAGATTTGATTTCTAAAGTACAGTCCGGGTAGGAAGGAAAGAAGTTGGGCTTCTCTAATTTTCCTCTGTAGTAAAGAAGGTACTTGGCAAGTCCCACAGGGCTACAAGCTGAAGAGCAATGCCAGCAGTAAACAGAGAAGTTTTTTCTGCCCTCCTCACTCAAATACCCAGGCCCAACATCATCAGCATGGTGCTGGAAAGCAATTACTGGAGCAGAAGACCGACAAATGCTGTTCGTTCACACTAGGCAAAGAGTGGGTTCTGGCCAGCCAGCACTCAGTCTTGCTTCTTGGAGGGAAGGACCTCACCAGCAGTGGGGAGCTCTGGTTTGCATCCCTAAACATCACCTGATGGAGACTCCCATCCTCACAGCTGACTGAGACAAGGAAAGCATGTCAGCAGCTCCGGTTTCCAGCTTACCCTCCAGCCCCTCCACTCAGGCCTCCTCACCAAGGGCCTGAGTGTTGTTGCAAGGCTATGAACTCACACAGACAGCATCTGTCTCTGCCCATTTGTCCCCCAGCACAAAACCAGCGTTTTTTGAAGGTAACACCATACAGCATTAAGGGAAAGTCAGTTATAGCTGACCCCACATAAACAGTGCCTGAGAAGATCCACCTGTAACTTTGTTGAAAACCAAAACTTTTGTCTGGTGGAAATTTCTTGGCTTACTTTTTACTACAGGAACATGGATTGCAAGACAGTTTTGAAAGCAAAAAGCATGGAACAAAAGTCACTTCATTTGGGAAGAGTTTGACAGGAACAGTTAACCCGCAGAGAGATCAGTTCATTTGTGTTTTAACAATTTTTCCTTCCAAATGTACACTTGACTTCCACCACAGACAAGAAGGATGAATCCTATCCATTGAACTGGTCTTCTGCCTTCTTAGCTTGAAACACAGAGTCACAGGGGTGACAGAAGAAAGAGAACCTAAAATACGAACCTCTGGTATTTTTTTTCATTCTCTCCTCGTGTATTACTACATTATTTGTAAACACACGAGGCAAGAAGCTTTCCTCCTAGCAGATATAAATATCACACTTGCACTGGGTGATTTATTTTCCTTAATTTCTACGTTACTCTCCACAGGATTTATATGAAGTACCAAAACAGCGAGGTCTGCATCAAATGCTTGGCCCACAGTTTTCATGCTCTGGAGTTTCACTTTGGGGATTTTTAAACTGAGAATACATGGGTGAGGGTCCTTAAAAAATACAAAAGGAATAAATAGTTGTAAACGGGGAGGGGGAGGAGGGAGGGAGCTATGACAGCCTCACACCCCGAACACTTCAGCCCGGCTCACGGACACTAGAACCTAAACTGAAGCACAGTACCCCAGCAATTCAAATAAACCACATTTTCCCTCGGAATACGAACGCGTTAGAAGGAGGAAAGGCACATTTTGAGGGCATGTGCCCAACTTTCCGGCCTGGAACACTCCCACAAGGTGACTCGGGGGCGGGCAGCCCTCAGGAGAGGGGCTGTTTACCGCCCGCCCGCCCTCGCGGGTCCCACAGAGCTGGGGGGGGACACCTCCCATTCCCGGGCTGCCGTGAGGCCGGTGGGCTGCGCAATTCTGGAGTGTTTCAGCCAGGAGACCTCAGGACAAGGGCAGAGAGCACTGACCCCCCCCCCCCCACAAGCTTCCCCACCCCGTGCCCTCAGCCGCGGGAAGCGCTGCCGGACACCCCGCGGCGAGGCGGCGGCTCCGAGGGCGCCGGGACCGCCCCGCTCTCCCGGCTCAGCGTGGGGTTAAAGGCGGGAGAAGCGGGCCCGGCTCCGGGAAGGGCGATAATACCTTTCTCCTCCCGCCAGAGCTTTTTCCGCTTGTTGCCGGGGTACATGGTGGTGTGGCTGGCGGCGGCTTTGAGCTGCAGGTTCCCCAGGCTCACGAGGGGGTGGAGGAGACGCCGCACCAGAGCCAGAGCCGAGCGATACCGACGCCCCGCGCCGCCGCTGCCGCTGGTGCCGCCGCTCTCGCCGGGTCCGGCTCCGCGCCCGCCGCACGGTGCCCGTCAGCCGGGTCACGCCTCGCTCTACCCCGACACCCCCGCAGCGCCCGCCCCGCTCCCCGCCGCCCGTTGGCTCCGGCACACGCCGCTCAGCAGCCGCCACCGCCTCCTCCTCCCGCACCGGCCAGGAGGAGCCTGAGCGCGGCGGCGCTGGGTCCGGAAGATTTGGACGGGGGAGAAAGGGGCTGTTGTGGTGGTGGTGGGGAGGGGGAGACACGGCGCGGCGAGTGCTTGGTGAGACGGCTCCGCGCGGAGCTCGGTGTCTCCGCGGGGCGGGAGAGCGGGAGGGAGGGAGCGGGCGGGCAGTCCCGCCCCGCCACCGCCCCCCGCCCGCCCCCTCCGCCCCTCTGCTTCCGGGTTGCGGCGGCTCCGGCCGTGCGGGCAGCGCGGGGCTGTTGCCGAGCGACGGCGGCGGGAGCGGGAGGGACCCGGGAGGGACGCGGGGCGCGGCGGGACCTGCCCCGCACGGCCCCACCTGCTTGCCCGCCGGCGCAGTCCCGAGGGCGCTCCTGCGGCCCCGGAGCCTCCGGGACGCAGGGAACAGCAGCCCCGGCCGGTTCGAACGCGGGTGCTGGAGCCGCCGGGCTGAGCTTACCCGGAGCGGGCGGCTCCGCGGGTGTGTCCAGAGACACAACTGTGTGTCCTGAAAAGGGCAGCGGAGCTGGTGAAGGGGCTGGAGAACAAGTCCGATAAGGAGCGGTGAGGGGGCTGGGGGTGTTTAATCCCTCTCAGGGGTGACCTTATTTCTCTCTGCGACTCCCTGACAGGAGGATGTAGCCAGGTGCGGGTCGGTCTCTTGTCCCAGACAGCCAGCGACAGGACGAGAGGACACAGTCTCAGGCTGTGCCACGCAAGGTTGAGGTTGGACATCGGGAAGAATTTCTTCACAGAAAGGGTGATTAGACATTGGAAGGGGCTGCCCAGGGTGGAGTCACGGTCCCTGAAGGTGTTTAAAGAAAGCCTGGACGTGGTGCCACGGTCTAATTGTCAAGGTGGTGCTCGGTCGTAGGTTGGACTCAATGATTTTAGAGGTCTTCCAACCTCACTGATTGTGTGAGTCGCTGGGATCTCTGGGATCTCTACCCCTCCCACCCACGCCTGCTGCAGCAAAGGCCAAGGTCCACCTGGGACTGAAGGTCGGGGAAGGCACTTCACCCCTGCGCCACTTGCCCTTCTCCCGACCGAGTCATTTATTCCTTCACACAAACTTCCATGGACTAAATAAACAGATATAAAAGCTTGCCTGCAGCTGCAGAGGTCCTCTTGGCTTCAGTTGCGTCCCTGTGGAGGGAAAGGCCCTTCCGTGTGCAGGTGAATGGATTCAGCCCTGGAGCACAGGAGGTACTTGGAGCGGGAGTGATGAGGGGCTGGGGTGACAAAGGACACCTCACAGCCTTCAGTGCCTCATGGGGCTCATGATCCAACACACCTTCACTGAGACAGAACAGTACACGATGGGACAGAGATGTCTGGCTTAAGTCAAGCACAGAGAATGCACCTCTGTTCACATGGAAAGTGGAATTTCAGCTAAATCATACAGAGTATCTGGTGTGCAGCACCTGCTCAAGAACTAACTTTTCTCTGGTGATACTCTCTTGTGCTTCACCTGTACCAAAGAAAGGTGAGGCACAGCATAGCAACATTTTGACTTCTTTTCTCATACTTTCTGCTAAACAAAGACATTAGCACCTCTACTATTACCATTAATCTTGGCACGATTCCTTACAATAAAATCATTAGTCTTATCCCACTCATTGATGCAAGGAACCACTCAGTTTATCTTTTAACAAACAAGACTAAGAGTCCCCTTTACAAAGCATATTTAAACACTAGTATTAGATCATCCCCAAGGGGATGTTGTTATCTTCCATCTTTACCTGATTTCTTCACTTTGCCCACGTGATCTGCTTTGGTAGCCCAAGCACAATTTTCTCATCTTCTCATCTTGATAATGAAAATGAGAGAAGAGCTAATAGGTTTAAAAAAAAAAAAAAGACATATTTTAGTTTAAATCATGCTTGTTTCCATGATGTGGAACAAATATTTGAATGCATATCCTAGATCATTGCATATTTTACCAAGCTACTGAATATTCTAGTGTCCTGTGGGATCTGTTCCACATTTTATAAATCAATGTTTATTGGACTAGAAGGGGAGAGAGAGAGAACTTAACTCTTCCTGTAGAGGCCATCTACACACATTCTGCAGGTTCATTTGTAAAAGCAGCTACAAGAGCCATAATTTTGGAAAGCATCTAAATAAAGTATGTACATACATAAAGGGGAAAAAAATTATGAAGCCTGGTGTTTACACCAGCATCAAAATGAAAGACAACATAAAAGGCGGGAATAAAACTTTATTCGACATAAACCCAGAAATGTTCAAATGTTACAACTCCAGCAAGAAAATTATTGATGCATTTTATATTTTTTACCTCAGATGCTGGGGATACAATTGATCCCACTGAAGCAGTAAGAAATCATGCTACGGACTGATATGAGGATGACCTGTCCTTCACTTCTTACACTTGTTGATTCTGGAGGCCTGAAGCCAGAAAAAATGATCAGTAGCATCACATGTGGTGGGAAGATTTGCCTAAAAAGCAGCATTTCAGTAGTTGGGTGAAGAGCAATCAGGCTGCAAAAACTAGATTATTTTCTGAGAAAGCTGTACACGTGGCAGGCTAAAGCAATGCTCAGAAGGGCTTAAAATGTTCTGTTGAAACAATGAGCAGGAAAATGGGACCTACAGGAAATCTGTGTTTGTCTAATGAGCTGGGTTTATTCAGCCCATCCAAGGACTACTGAACACGCTGGGGACATTGTACAGAGGGAGACAGGAAAACTGGGAAATGTCCAAAATTAGCATTTAAGAGATACATAGCCTGGGCAGAATACTAATAGCTGTAAAATGAATATTTAACATATGGATAACGTAATGACTGGTTCAAGAGTTCCCATTAGAGATATAATAGGAAATGTAAATTAATATGAGAGCAAATACTACGCTATAGAAGTGAATAAATGTACCAAAGGAGAGCTGGAGGCTCGATCCAAACTGCTGGCTCATCCATTAACCAGCATTAAGGCACCTACGTGGAGCATTTCCACGGCCATCAACCAGCCTGACCAAAATAAAGGCAGTGGCCCTGCAGATCCTGCCCACAGCAGAGCAAAGCTGAGTGGATCCAAGGCCCTGGAGGAGGCACGTGGTGGCCACACAGGGATCAGCTGGGGTGTGGGATACGTGGACACCAGGAGAGAGGGAGGAGAGAGTCAGGCTGGGACACAGATCTTAAAGGAAGGATCAAAATGGCAGTTGCTGGAGAAACAGAGAGGATGGGAATGGTGGTTCCAGGTCTTGATTGTCTTAAAAACATTGGAAAAATTCTGTGTCAAAGAGGAAAGGCCACTTGGAGGTGACAAACTGGAGCCACCTTGACAACCACAACATGCTGCAGGGTCAGGGCCAGCGTTTGTGGATGATAAATAGCAAAATGGAGTGATGTTGTGATAAAAGCCTTGATATTTAGCAAGAATAACATTCATATGAAAATGACAGCAAGCAGCTCTTCTCATTGTTTACAACGGAAAACAGCCCTTTATTTGTTATTTTCGCTGTTTATTCAATTATTCCTTGAATACAGTGAAAAAGGCAAAGATGAAATTAAGTTTAAATATTGTGAGTTTTCATATTATAAATGTAAATTTTATTGATATTTTAAATGCAAACTTTAATTGCATTTTAATTTTAAATGCAAATCTAGATTATTTTCCTCAATTGCTACCTCACTAATAAAAAAAAATTATGGACAGCTTTTCATGTTAAGAGAAAACTCCTTCCTCGTGCATGTGATGGTATGTTTTTAAATGTATAATTTATGTAGCTGTTAAACAAAATTGGCTTATTAGACCAATAGCAAAGCAATATAATAATTTAAAACGTGTTTAACCATTATTTATATTTATAAAAATGTATTTAAACTGTCATTATTCTCTCAAACCTTGCCTGTGTAGCAAACTGTGTTCTGTGAGCAGTCCTGTTGATTTTGGTCAGCCCTGTGCCGTGCGTGTTTCCGCTGCAGGAAATTCAAAAGCAAACCTACAGCCCCTATAGAGGAACCACAAAGTCTCTCCTCCTGTCCATTCCTATCACATCCTGAAACTGCTCCCAGTTCTTCTCCCAAGGCTTCCACGGTATCATTGGTGAGATGTCACCTTTTATTAGCACGCTCGCTCTCGGATACTCTAATGCACATTGAAAACATAAAATGCACATCATCCATCTTTCATGTGACAGCTGCATCCCACCTTCCGAACTTCCAAGCTCCTGGCACACCTGGGTCAAGGCTCTGCTCACAAAATGATGCTGAGTGACAGGGGGAGAGGCAGTCGACTGACTACAAGCATTTGATAAACTGTTACCTGCAATTTCTTCCGTTTGTTGCCTTGGGCAAATGCACCAAAGAGGAAACAAGTCACTACGAGCCCCGTTTGTCCAACTGGGTGAGTGGAGAGGAGGATGAAAGGCAATATACTCCTGTTACTTACAGCTTTGTGATTCTAATCCATTTTGACAGGGAGATGCACCTTTTGGTGCATCAAATAATGTGATAACCTATTCAAGCAAAGGGAAGAATCAATGTTTCTGTACTGCTGATATGTTTGTTAATATGATTCTATGATTCTATTATTTCATGAGTTATCAGATGCACAGTGTTTCAGTTTAACCACTAAGATTATACTTGTGTCTAGATATAGTAATTTTTATAGTAAATAAATAATATATCAAACACATAAAACAAATAATTTGAGACAATTATTCAAATTAAAATATACACATTATTGACTCATGATATTTAAGACTTATTTTCTAATATTGTGATATAGAGTTGTCTTATTTTGATTTGTTAGAGAACCTCAAACTTTTAGAAGAGAAATCTGCAGATCCTTTGAAGTCAGACCTATTTAAAGTCAACTACTTTGGAAAACACTGTTCCAACATAGTGGTATCCTAACACAGTTCAGTCTGGTGATGTAAATGAGAGGAGCATTTTCCCAAAACTTAATTACAGTTCAGAAATATTGGATGTGATTATGTACCTGGTGTGAGACTGATGCTTGTTTTAATTACTGCAGTGGTTACTGTGGTCAAAATCCACATTTGCAAAGGCAAAGGAGAAAGAGCTTTTCAGAGTTTCCAGAAGAACCCACAGACCTGATTTTTTATGCGTGGCAGAAGACACAGAAAAAAAAAGATAGGAATGTTCAACTTAAGCTCTTCTCTGGGATCAGCATCATATGGAAGAGATAAAAATAGAAGCTAAAAAAAACAGCAGTTGATCCAGACTGAAACTGTCTTCTGCTCCTGGAACTATTCCTGGCTCAGAGAGGAAAAGAGGGAGAAAAGAGAAGTGTCCCACCTTGGAGATGACTCAATGGAGAAGGGAGTGGAATGCCACCCTGGCTCCCTGGTCCCAGGAGTTTGTCACACCTCAGGTGTTTATAGGTGTGACTGTGGGGCTCACACAAACCCTTTCAGGCTTCTGCCAGGGGCTGCTGGAAACAGAAGCAGACTCTTTTAGTCTCAGTCATTCTGTATGAGAACGAACTAAGATGTATTCCACAAAGTGCTTGATAGAGAGGAAAACTTTTAAGTAGGAAATTACTTCTCAGTATGCCACTTGAAAATGTGGAATTCCTGCTCAGCCTACAGTGTCCTGGGCAAAAATTAGAGAGTGAAAGCACAAACAGAATGAAACAGTCAAAGTGACCTCAATAGAGAGGAACAGAGTATAAAAAAAAAAAGAAAAAAAAGCAGGACTTAACCATGTGCTCAGACTTGAAGTACATAAAAGTAGCAGTGACATACTTGGTGACTGCTGGGAATTTGACCTCAGCAGGCTCTGCACAACCTTCTCAGCAGCAGCAGAGTCACATCATCAAGTGGCTTTGCAAGGACAGAAGATAATTAAATGTGATCACATCAAGCAGAGCAAAGCATAATGTAGTGATAAAAATGCAGTAGTAGTAAAAATATTTCCTAATTATAAAATTCCTTAAATGATTGCTTCTTTTCTTTACAGGAAAACAAAATCCTGGCATTGGAAAGGTTCAAGGAGAGTGACCACAAGAAGAGGCAAACTGATGCATTTTCTTGTTTTGGTTCTTCCCTCATCCCTGCACACATCTACATCTATGCTTGGATTTGTATTTTGAGACTGCAAGGGGCAGAAGGCGAGAGATTTATTCCAACATGCTGTGCCAAATCCCCAGTACAGAGCTGAGCAACTGGGACTAGTCAGGCTGGGAGCTAATTGGTTGCTAAAAACAATAAAAGATGAGAATACTTTTACAAGACATCTAACATGCTGACTGTATAAAATTAGGCTGAAATGACATTACTAAAGAAAGCTTTCAAGTGTCAAGAATGAAAGAAGGTCAGACATTCTGCACTGAGGAAATCTAGATCTCACCAGAGGGGACATCCGCTGTCATTATTCTGTTTTGTCTTTACAACCACTTTGTAGCTGGCCAAGGGGAAAAAAAAAAGCCAAGAGATACGGTTGAGAGTTGAAAGACTGAGTAGAGACAGTAGATAAATGGTGTAAGAATTGGCAAGACAAGTCAAATTTTTAAAATCACATGTAGTGAAAGCTGGTACAAAACAGTTATTGATGAAAAGTGAGGCTATTTTGAATGTAAACATTATACATCTTACTATTTTTGTTTGAACAGGTATCATTTTTGTTTGAACAGTCATCACCAAAATCAGTGGAATTATACCACTACAAACATGTGCTTAGTTTATACATAACAAGAAATAACTGAATTAATTTTCCAAGTCTGCTTTTCCACCTCTCTCTTTTATTCAGTTATTTTGTTTGGTTTGGTCCTGTGAAGGAATCCCAGACTCACTGTGGCTGGAGGGTCCAGGGACACTTCCAGGGATAGCTGATCCACAGGCTGTCCAGGAAACCTCTCCCAGCCTCTGCTGGATTTGCTGAAGTTTATCACAACCCTTCTTACACTTTCATCTAGAATTGAACTTTAAAGAAACAGTCCAAGGAATTGCAGTTCAATCCACCGATGTATCCCAATTCCTAAAGCTGAACAAGAGTATCCCCACACTCTGCACCTTCCTTGCACTACATTCCCCCTGCCTATTGCCTTGGATCCCATGTTGGGATTCCACGGCTTTTAGGCAAGGAACTGTACACTTGTTTGGAGTCCAACCCCAAAAAAAAGGTCTGGGGTGGAGGGTGTCTTTTTACTTTGCTGAAGCAATGGCATGGTTATTTTCCAGGTGATTTTCCAGGTGATTTTCCAGGTGATTTTACTTCACTATTTTGTCTTCTCTTGCATTTTGTTTGCCTCACCTAACATTTCAGGTTGTTTATTGCTCTTCTTTCCATTAGTAGCACTCTGTATTTTTATCCCCTGTAAATACAACACATGCTGCTGCTCCTTTTCTTCTAATGCTTCCAGCACTGCACAAGCATATCTACATTTTCCTTATCTCTTTCTTTCATCTTAATGCAATATATGTTGTATCCACCTCACTAGTTTCCTCTCAACTAAGTTGTTGTAAATTATTTGTTTGGCATGAGGGGAGAACAGTATTAGGATAGAAAGAACTGCTTTTTTAATTATGTTGTGTCACTTGGCAAAAATTCGTTCAAGATTTGGGAGTTCAGGTTCTATAGGAGATAAAATTAAGAGCAATTGTATAGTTTTATATATAATAATCTTCAGCCTTTGTGCTGGTAATTAAAATGTCCTCCCCATCAACTGGAATTAATTGCTTTGTAAATGGTGTGTCACTGTAGCAGTGACACAGTATATGATGCACAAGGAAAGCAGGAGTTTTAAATCACAATTCTTACAAGATGTTTTAATTCTTTCATTTTTTATAGTACTCATCACCATTAACTTTAATGCTTTACCTCATTACAGTGTTTTTAGTTGCTAGTATGTTGATAGCTTTTCTTAATGTGCCCAAATCAGAAAAAGTAAATCTTTGAGTAAATTTTTTTTTAGTCATCCATAATCCACATGTATTTCTTGACGTGTAGGAACCAGGTATGTTTTTATTCTAACTAGGACATTCCCCCTTTCAAGGTGGCCAATAATTGTATTAGGAGCTCTGTTCTGCTTATATTGAACTCCCTGCAAAACTCTTCTTATTTTGACGGAAAGTGAATTATTTATTGTGGATACAAAATGTCCTTTAAGACAGTGAATCCAAATCCATGTACAAGAAGTAGTACAGTTAAGGCTGATATATAGCAAAGTCTTCAAATCACCCATTCCAGGGAAAATGAAGACTTTCTTCCTGCTCATGCATAGCAGTCTGAGGGATAACTGGCTGGCTAAAACACCACTTAATTTATGGTTATTTATGTAGGTGTTACAGCTCTGTGCTATGTACTCCATGCTGCCTTTTGTTATAGGTTGGAAAATGAATTTAATCTTTTTCCTTATAGCAATCCCTTCCTGGGAGCTCTTTCAAGGAGAGGTCTGTAGAGTAGCTCATTAGAATTTAATCTCTTATATTTTAATAAGTATCCTACAGGGTTATTAAGGTGTTAGAATTATCTCTGAAAAAAAAAAAGAATGACATCATTAGTTAGCAAATTAAGAAAATTTGTCTCCCAAATACATTCTGTTTGAATAGAAACAAAACAGTTTTATAACAAAATGAACCCTTTTACCAATAACTTGTTTATTTCCAGAAGCAGAAAACATTTTTTTTGAAAACCACATAGAAATAATGTTTCAAGACAAGTAAATGCATTTCAAAGCATAATTGTATAATTTATCAGGATGAAGGTTTAGTCCCTCCAACACAGTCCCATACTGTGTTGCACTGCCATATAAATGGAGACATTACTTATCCTAATAAATTTGAAAAATTGCCTGAAGTACCAATATTTTTTACTAAACCCAAACTGCACGCACCCAGTTATTTAAAGGTAGCATGGACAGGCAGCATCCCCACACAATTCACTGTTAAGGGAACTTTTAGAGTCAGAGCACTGCGTGCCTACCTGGGAAGCAGCTTCCAGGAGGCTCTGGCAGGCTGTGGTGGTGTCTGGAGCAGCCCAAAGTGATGCTGTGGAGCCCAGCAGAGAGGAGAACCCCGTTTGCTTGTCCGCTGGGTGCCGCGGTGATGAGCAGTTCTAGTTACTGCCAGGGGCTCACTGTAGGGACACAGAGGGTCCCCATTCCAACTGGACACTGAGATGACACCTGGGGACACAGCAGACAGGAATAAGATCAGATGACGGTCCCTGAGACACCCACAGCTTTTATAAATGACTGGAGTAGTGAGAGACAATTCAAACAAGTCTCTGGAGAGCAGCTTCCACGGGGAAGGTGCTAAAGAAAGAAGCCTCTGCACTCCAACTGCCTGCCTTTGCGATTTGGCTGCCCAACCCTGGCCACCACAGATGTCAAGGCCACCTGTTCCCAAGTGACTTGTCACCAGAAGCTGCAGGAGATGTCAGGACTGCACCTCACGCAGCAGTGAAGTCCGGCCCCTGTGTCCTGTGCTCAGGGGGAGCAGGACCATTGCTGGGATACACTGCCTGGCATTTGTTCCCAGGACCTAGAAATTCATTTGATGAACAGCCACCACCTCACAGAAACTGTTCTCCCTTCCCCAACCAAACATCCTGCTCCAGATGGACTTACTAGTAATTTTCTGAGCCACAAATGTCTCTCATAATCTCTCTGGCAGCTGGTCAACACTACAGAACCAGGCAGTGGAATACACTTGACCACAGAGGACCTGAAATGGGTAGAGCAAATGGGAGCTAATTTTTAAGTCCTGACTCCTAAAAACTGTTTCTTACAGTAAGTGTTCTCTCACGTTATGGCTAAAAATTGCAATTTTCAATAAATTTACAATATCATTACTGTGGTAAAATGTATCATTATTACTGGAAAAATTAAATAGCAAGAGGCTGTTGTTATATATAACAGCATATACTGTCTTGTATCTTGCTGCTGATAAGGCAGGAAACTGCAAAGTACTTCCAAGATTGATGAATCAGTCCAGGTTCCTAAACTAGGAGCGAGGTGGAAATGGAAATTCACCACATAGAGCCAGAGTTGCCCCACAATATTTGAGTACAAGTACATTTTGCAAAGTGGTCATTAATTCTGGATCTGCTCATTTTTAGTATCCAAATCAATACCTCAGCATTGTGATTTGTGAAGATGGCACTTATTAAATGAGTTCTATTTCAAGTGCTAAGCTACAGCTGTGATGTATGTAAGAAGTGCTTATCAAATATTTGCTTCCAGATGCAATTATTTTAGCAGTAAATTTTTGAAATGTTATCTCACTTTATGCCCAAATCCAGTTGCATTCCAATGTTTTTATTGGAAATAAGCTATATCAAAGAAAGTCCTTATCTGTGAGCAGTAATATCATAGGCTGCTCTCCACAAGCTTTTTTATTGCTAATCTTTTTCTGCTGGAGACTTGAGTGTATTTTAGATGAACTTTTTTTTTTTTTGTGCTGATGCTTTGCATGTGGAGTAATAAAAAGGTTTATCAATTTACAATCCATCTGAAACCAGTGACCATTTATGAAATAATTGACTTAGTTCTTTGGGCCTTGCTTCAGTTGCATTTGAAAACAACGTTAACTTTTCTGCATTGGTAAATAGCACAGTAAGAAAAATGCTGTGTTCATCATGAAGGACTTCCGTGGTTTGTGAAATAGTAACAGCTTTCAGGGTACAAAATATGTATTCCAGTTTTTAAAAACGTTATCATTATAGACTGCCTGTGTAGAGGCAGCAAAACAGTTTTATGATGATTTCTAGTTTTAACACTCATCTTATTTGCTGATAGTCTCCCACATTTAACATCACTCTAAGAATTAGGTAATGTGAGATTGTTACCAAAAAATATTATTTAATCATAACAGATATAAAACTACAAAACCCCCACCTAGAATACGCCTTCTCAGTCCTTAATAATAAAATGCTCCTTCTGACAAGCTAATTATACAATTTGAGTTCCTTGTACAAGGAAATTCAGCTACTTAGACAAAAAAAAAAAAACAGAAAGACATAAATTAGTAGTTCATGTCATAGACTCAAGGCTGCAAAAGTTCAGTCTCTTCATGTTGCTCTAGTTGTACAAAATGGGGTAGAAATTGCCTGGGGGAAGAATCCAGGAGTAATGAGGTTAGTTCAAGTGGAGCTGACAGCACAACCCTCTCTCAGGGCCCCCCACATTAAGCCATGTATCCAGATGCAGCAGGCAAAATTCACCTCAAACAATCACCAGATCAGCTGTAATTTACCTGTGGGTTCTGCTTCTGTTTTTTCTGGTTAAGCACAGAGCTCAAGGCAGTGTCAGAAGGTACACACACAGCGGTTACGAGAAGCTAAAACACCAGATTAACAGCAGAAGAAAAATATAAGACCACATGTGCCTTAGCAGAGCTCTGCAGTAAGTTTGCAGTTTTCCCCTTTCTATAATAACAATAGAACTTAACTGCTTAACTTTAACATAGTTTCTGTATGAAATATGGAAGAACACGATGCATCTTAGCTCACCCTGGCCATTTGATGGCAATATCCATGTCAGATCTACAGTGGCACGAGGATAATTAATTGTGACATTGCCAAAGGGACGCAACACTTTTGCTGATAAATTCTTTACATCTTTCCAAAGGGTCACAGCCAGTATTTCAGCTTTAGGCTGGTTTATTGCCTAGAGCGAATTTGATTTTAATAGACTTGCACAAACTATGGAAAAGCTGACCTGGAATAGTTACCTGTTTCAAATGTGAAAAACGTTCTAGGGAAAATAGAAAAGCTGCTGGGCTTGAACTTCTTCATGCAAATAAAGTTCTACCTGAATATAAATGATGTGCATTTTTGAACAAGACAGCCAAGTTGAAAAAAAACCAAAACCAAAGCATATTAATATTATAATACCAAGGTGAGATAGTTTGATGGAAATCATTTAAAACATGGATTAAGGAGGTCAGCAGAATGCAAATCATGAATAGAAGGAGGAAATGAAAAACCAGAAAATAGAAATCCTAGTAGTAGTAATTTAGCAAAAAATCAATGTAAATTCACTGTAAAAATAGTTCTGAGAAACACTACTGAATTTTATTTTTTTTTTTAATTAATTCTCCGCATTCTTTCAAGCACAGACACAACAAGGCTGGTATCAAACCGCCTTTGTTAGCACAGCTGACTTTGCCTGATGAACCAATTCTTGCCAAAATGTTCATTTACTGATATAACTCTGCCAGCAGACTTTTTCATGGATGTTATCCAGGCTCATACAAGACCTGCATCTGCCTTTCTTTCCATCCTTAATTGGCCATCACCCTCTCCGGGCAGGTTCACATCCTGCTATCCAAATGAAGCACTGCAGTGATTCAGCAGGGAGAGCTACAGGTTTAAAACGTTTGCATTAGGCCTTTTTTAGAATTCCTAATGTAAGTAAACTGTATCAAACTGTCAAAACTGCTCTGGTGTCAGAGCCTTGTTGGATTCTTCTGGTGTGTTCCTGCATCTGAGCAGGATTAGAGAAGCCTGAAAAGGTTTTCAGTCCCAAAGGGCAGCTGCTGCAGACCAAAGTGCCTTTAATGACGATTGAACACCGCGGTCACAAATGCCATTTCAGAAGAGATGGCGAGTTCCAGCTGAAAAAGTTACTTACACCCTGACAGAGAAAACTAAAAAGGGAACTACCTGAACACCAGAATCCAAATTCTGAAGAAATTATAATGGGGATGCTGAAATTTTATTTCTTCAAAGACTTTCAAGATTTCTTTATTAAAAAAAAGATGATTATAGCTCCAAACAGGAAGTAACAGTGAGGGGCATGAACAAGATTTATATCAGTAGTCATGGACAGTGTTTTGCTGGGTGGAAAGGGGTGGAAATTGTGTATGTGTTTTGTTGGAGTTTGTTTGTTTGTTTGTTTTAGAAAAATATAGGGAAAACCAGAATTTCGGTTTCTTGGCTTCAGAAACAGCTTCAGCAGGATAAAAATGGAAGCAAGGTTTTTTTTCTTATAGGTCAAATTCCAGCCATAATAAAACAAGGCTGTAGCTCCTTCCGCTGGATCTGGATATATCCCCGGGCTCTCCAAGAGGCTATCCTGACTTACAGGGAATGAAACCTGGCATGGTCTTTGAGATGTGGGTAAATTAGGTCAGGCTAATGTGAAATACAACCAGGCAAACACTCAGAAAAAAATATTGAAGTGATTGTGATGCCCATGGCACTTAGACTTGAACAAAACAATAATTTTTTGAGAATTTCAGTGAACTTTTATGTACTTTAATCAGGAATGTAAGACTCCTCAAAATATATAATGAATGAAGTCACCGAATTGTGAGCAATGTTAGCATTAGACAGAACAATCACCCCTAAGGTAAACAGGTTTCCCACTGTGCCCGTCATGCTTGTAAGGACTAGTTTAAGTCAATGACAAAAGGGCAAATCCCAGTTATTCTGTCAGATATTACAGTTGGAAATGGTCCATCAGATTTGCTTACCTGTTGAGACTCGTGGTTTGGTTCCAGGTTTGTTAATTCTGGAAACAATGTTGACTTGGGTGAAATCATCATGATGCACATATAAGCAAATCCATCAGTCTGGGAGAAGAGCAGGCACCTTCAATGAGAACAATTTAAGAAAAAATAAAATTAAAAAAGGGAGCACGGGTGCAAAATTATTAAAGTAACAAATGTAATATGCAATGTTTTACTAAACAAACACTTCTTCTCTTAGTTTTTGATTTCTGCAAAATCTAACAAAGATTAAATACCATTAAATATGAGATTTCATTGGTAACACTGGTGTTCTGGTATCAGTTATTATTAAATACCTAGTACTAACAAAGCAAAATGTTAATATATATATATATCTCTAAAATACTTACTGAACTGTCTTCTGCTAAACAGAGAATGGGCCATTGCTCCTGTTTATTGAAAGTCAACACACACAGCGTACATTTTCTTAATGATCACACAGTTTGCTGCTACCAATTATAACCTGGTTTTCTTCCACCTAAGGAGCCCAGATTCCTTTAGCTCATACAATATGTGAACATATTCGTGCCTCTCAACAGCAGATAAGGTGAGTTCTTAGATCTTTTATTTATGGGCTGTCAGTCTTAACAAATGTGGCAAATACAGCTCAGTAGCTCACAGCAGCATAACAAGACTGTTTAAGCCCTATATATTAAGGATAAAAGAAGAGAATTGAGTGACATTTTATTTCAGTCACTGCTAATGTGAATGATGTAGGATATCTGGAAATACACAGATGTGTGTATACTTCCAAAACAAAAACAGTTTTGAAAGAAATGGTGCATCATTCCTTTTCTTCTCATATCCAGGACACACTGAATGAATTTCAAAGATTGAGAATGGGAGACATCACCTCACAGCAAGTTAAGAGCCTGGGCTGCAAGTACCTGCTTTGCCCACATGCTGTTTGCCCTGTGAGACAATGACACTGCAAAGCCTTTCTGAAGCAGATGTATCTCAAAAATTTAAAGCACAACCTTCAACAAAGTGTCACTTTCTTCTGCTTTTACTTGTTACATCATGTCCACTCCAGATGTCCCTTGCATAATATTAATGAACAGTTTAATGACATCAAAGTGAGGATTGTCACCATGGAAATCACGGTAAAAGGTCATTTCTGCCTTCATTTCACACATATGGCATAGAAGGCTTTTCATGCTCATTAACAAAAGACTACAAGGTGCAAGTAAATCCTGTGTGTAGGTGGGAATATCTCTGCCTGAAGATCAAGGGTGGAGGACTGCATTCCCTAGTCTCATCTTCCTTAATATTGCCATAAAAAGGGACAATGGATCAGTCAGTAAATACAAGAGTTACACTTGATTTCTGGAGGCTCACATGACCTGCCTTCCCAGTTCAGCATGTAAATCCCAGACAGGATTAATGTTGAATTCTTGCTCTGAAGTGCTTCCATATGGTAAAATGTTTGAGCATTTGCTTAAACTTTTAATTGACTGTGAGCCCAATTCATCATTGTTCGCTTCATTTGCATTTGGGAGTAGATTATTTTTTGAAAACCTTTCTGTAAAACACAGATTATAGATTGTTTGAAGATCCTAAGGCAGTGACTCAGTGGGGGGTAGTGAGTACATCCAAATGAAGAAATAGTCACAAAGGAAAAACAGGAAGATTTCTTAAACTCTTAAATGTTTGGTGTATTTTAACTGTGAAATACACAGACTTTAGATCTATATTGTGGTCAATAGTGATTTTTCAGTGCTATAGGAGGTGTCAGAGGGATTTGTGAGCAAAGAAAATTTCTAAACTAGTGCTTTTAGAGGACTGAACCATCTAGACAAAATACTTTTTACCACCTACTCAGAAATCAATTAAATATCTATAATTCCCAAACTGTACATTAACCACAAGCTACTTCTAATAAGCTACCTGTGTTACATGAGCCCCAGCTAAGCTGAACAGCAAAGACATTTTGTTTCCTCAGGAAAACATTCTTTTAAGGACAGAGAAGGGCAAAAACCAAAGGCAGACATTTGGAACAATATAACAACTTACTTCCATTTTCATATGGGCCATTCCATTCCCAAATGCAGTGTAAGGATATACCAAGGCCGGCAGAGTTTGATTTTCTTTGCTGGCAAGAATTAATTTGAAAATAAGATTTCCAATATTTTGGAAAACTGAGGTCCAAAGCAACAATTGTGTTGGTTTGGGAATGGAATTTTACTTTTCTTAAACTCCTGGTTCTTCAATTAACATCTGTAAAACAGCCTTGAAACCTCTGCTAGAGCCAGACTAATTTGCAATTAGCTAAATCTATCTAATCTCATCTGTTACCTTTAAACTGAGACCCATCTGGAGTTCAATTATTGAGAGATGTGAGGTGCAAAAAGATGGGTTTCTACAAGGAAATCAGCAGCAAAAGGAAGTCCAGGGAAAATGTGGGGCTGCTGCTGAGTGAGATGGGGACCTGATGACAGAGGACACAGAAAAGAGCAAAGTGCTCGATGCCTTCACTTCAGTCCGACCTTCAGCAAAGAAAACTGCTGCTCTCTTCTCAGGGGTATCCAGGCAGGACAAGAGGCAATTGAAAACACAGGGAAACTCCAGCTAAATGTAAGAAAATACTTACTTATGTGAAGGTGATCACTAGAACAGGTTGTTCAGAGAGGTTGTGGAGGCTCCATCCCTGGCAATATTCCAAACCTGATGGGATGGGGTCGTGGGCAACCTGCAGATGGAATTTTGTTACTTCCGTTGTGATTGATAATCCTTTTTGAAGAGATATTGAAAAGTCTGTTTCTGTTAACTATTATTTTCTGTTAACTATTTATTCTACAGCTGTTTCACTGTTGTTACAGTTATTATATGGGGAAAAAAATGTCTGTTACCTATGATGACTGCTGCAATTTATTTGGGTGGCTCTGTTTGCCTGCAGAACAGCCTGCAAACCCCAACATACTTACCTTGCAGGTAAATCCCTTGCTAGTTATGATAAAGGCATAACAAACAAAATCAGACATCTCAGCCTTTTATTAATCCTGGGGGAAAGCAGAATACTGCCATTCATTCTGCAGAATGGATGGTGACTTTCATAAACAGCAGTGTTTTCTCAAAGTCTCAAAAATTGCTTTGGTTTTGGTTTTTTTCTTCAACTTGCCCAGTACATATTTTTTCTCTAGTCTGAAAAAGAGATTGACTAAAAAGATGTGCAAAATCATGAGTGGTGTAGAGAAGTTGGAAAGAGACCAAGTGTTCATTGCTTTGTCCAAAACAAAACCTGTGGGGGATCAAATTAAGTTATTAGGAGCTATGCTGGAAACAAATGGAAGTTTTCTTCATGGAGCAGAGAGGAAGGAGATTTAAGGAACTACTTGCTAAAAAGTATGGTGAGTACCAAAAACTTACAGGAGCACTGGGGGACACTGAACAGCTTCATAGAAAATAAAACCAGAGGGTTATTAAATACTCAGGCACTATAACTAGATGAAGAAGTCTCTCAGCTACAGAGCAGATGGAGGCCAGAAAGTATCCTGTGAACTTACCTCACGTGAAATCTTTCAGAAATCTTCCCTCTCCCTTTGAGTATCCTCTTAAGGACAGGCAGAAATCTGCTCCCAAGGTGAAGTGTCCTCCCTCAGCAGTGCGGGAAGAAACAAATAATTACAGAAAACAGGGAACAGAAAAGGTGGAAGGTCAAAAAGGAAAACAGAAAAAAAAGAACCAAAAAAAACCCCAGGAAGAAATCCAGACCACCCTTGACAGCACTCACTGATATCTTCAAATATACATGATCTGGTGAACACTGGACAGTGTCAAATGTCAAACACAGCATAAACCTCACAGTAATTGTGATAATGAGATGTATCATTTTACAGTATTATTGCAATAAGGTAATGTCTCTTTATGCAGTTATATTGATGTGATTACCCAAATGATAAATGCTATTAATTTGTATCACATCAATGGCTGACCATTACAAGTTAAATAGCTCTATAAAGATATATAATATCTAAAAGATACTATATATATTACAATGTAATATCTATAAGGTATTATAGATGTCAAAGAGGTTATATATTGAAATAAAGCTTTTGAAAACCAGTGAATGCAGTTTAGATAAAAACAAGCACAGCAATACCTGAATAAAATACATTTAGACTTATATTTTACAGGTACCAATCCTTGACATAAGCATCCCCTTAAAGTAGTTGTAGGTTTTAACATAACAAAACCAAAGGAAGAAATATGCAAGATAATGTTAAATTTTAATCCTTAAAAACACACACAAAAATAGGTGAAAACCTCATTTAGAACTTGAGAATGAGGGAAGGTAGACTGCAAATTTGAGAAGCAATTTGTACTTCTCTAGCAGCCCTTCAGAACACAAAAATCTACTAAAGAATTCAAGAAATAATGTGTGGTGGCATTCCCTCACTCATTACAGAAAAATAAGCATCCAGCATTATTCTCAATAAGAAGAATGTAAGACATGTGCATTGAAAGATTTTAGAACCCAAGCACTTTTCTAAAAAGAGCTGCTGCCTGGTGCACAGGACTCTCTTTAGAAACAAGGTCTCCAAAACTCCACACTTTGTACCCAGAAATCAGGCTTCGGAACAACACGTTTCCCACCAGGGGAATTGCCATCTTTAGGCAGAATGGAGGAAAATGTTTCTTTGGGTTTTTTTTTTTCTCTTCTGCTCAATCTTCAGGCAGAATTTCCTTTACATCAAACACAACCATCTTACAGTTTCACATAGAGTTTAAGTGGGAAATGCATTGGCACTTAAATAATCGATCATCTCCACCTCAGACCCTTTCCTTACCCCACGCCAACCTCTCCTTGCACTGGCACAAGGGTTGATACAAGCAAAGAAACTGCTCTGGGTTACCAGTGACCTGACACTATTTTACTGGCCCTTCTTCTGGTGGCTTCCTTTAGGTTTCTGCAGCTTTGAGTGTAAATCCAGCTCTGGCTTTGTGAGTCCTGTCTCTCAGCAGAGGTTTCCCCCAGGCCTGAACGAGACATTTTTTCTCTACAAGTTAACTGCCAGGTCATCTTTTTTATTCCTTTAATGTTATTAACCCCGACCTGATGTTAATATTAATGTTACCTAGTAATAGTCAAAGGAAGTTAAAACTACTGCTCTGGGAGTGTGGGAGGAGAAACAGAACTTGAGAGACTTCTGCTGCCAAAAAATTGTATTGTAGTTTGCTCACAGCAGGTGGAATAACAGCTCCTGGTGCTCAGGCCAGTGCTCTGCACTCTCTGTAACTACTCTTAAAGGCCTTGGGAAACATTCAAATTCAATTTGAACCCCTCAATTCTGATGTAGAGTCTCTCAATGCCAACAAAACAACAGCCATAGGAAATCTCAGTGCAATGGGAATAGTAGCTCCTGATTTACTCTTCAGTGCTGATGGCCTTCTGCACACAATGGCACTGCAGCTGTGCTGCTCTGTGACATCTTGAGGGGGAAAGAAAGGATTTTATAAAAGCCAAGCTAAAAGCACTGTTTTAATTTTTTTTTTTTTAATGCACAAAGCTTTAATTAGCACAACCCATCTGGAAAGCTTATAAATATTTGAATAGCAGTTAGATGTAGTTTACTTTTACATTTATCTTGGCATAAATTGGGGTCACGTGTAATTATCCAGATGACAGTATCCACTTTGAGATCGTTTTAAGAGGATCACATTTCCTGATCAGTGTTGGGAATAACTAATATTAATGAGTGCCACTGAACCTTTAATGTACTTCCTTTTTATTCTTTAAAAGGATTACTTATGTTCAGAGCTTCATTCATATTGGAATAGGCTGTTCCATGTCACTTTTTGTGACAAGTACTAGAGTTCTGTTTTATTCTGTGGTTCCAAAGATAATTGGCAATGTTTAACTAAATATTAAATATGATTCCCCATGAAGGTTTTAAACCTGAATTTTGAGAGTATAAATGTGAGAGATGTTTTGACTATTTCACTTGACATGTTCTTACACTACCACTGAAAACTATATTTAACTGCTGAAGTTATAGGTTCATCTTTAAAATGCTACCAAGGTCAAAATGTTTTTCTGGGGGAAAACATTAGCTATAACTCAAAAATAGAAGAAACTTTAACATACCACAATGGAGTCTTTCTGTTTTGATTAAGAGTCTTAAATACCAAATATAATTTAGAAGGATTTTAGTCTGAGTGAAACTCCTTTGTGCACTAATTATATGGGTTATAGGTCTTCCCTTAAAAACACTGCATTATTCCCAGTTGCTGGTTTTTGGTGATTCATACCAGATTCACTTCCCATTACAACCCACTGTCATTTAATGCACCTGCAACTCAGAGCCAGCCAGGATTACCAGTGTGAACTCCCCACTGGGGAATCTCACTACAAAATCAGGTGCTCCAGATTCCATTAATTTCATTCATAATTATCAGTGGATGAGATCCTCCACCTTGCATATCTGTTAACAGCTTCTTGGATGTTTCTCACTGTCTTGTTTAGTACAGACTAAAATTTAGTTCAGCATAAGCTAAAGTATTTTAATTGATGTCTGCTTTCAAGGGGGATCCCCAGATGCCAAATATTTACTTGTATAAACATGTTTAGTGTAAGACACAGAGGAAAGTAAATGTGAACTAAACTTGTCACCTTACTGCATTCCTGTTATGCCTTGGTATTGTATGAATTTCTTTGCAAAGAGTACTTTTTAAATTTGCTTCAGATCCCATGGCAACTATAGGATGAACAGAGTTTGCAGTTCCAACCAAGCACCAAACCCAATCTCAAACTTGGTATCCACCTGGCAGACAGACATTTGAAACAAATGCTTCGTGTAAGAGAGGAACTATATCCTACATGGGACAACTTCCAACTGCTATTGAGGCAACACTTCTGTTCTTTAAAACATTCTTTACGAAAATGTTCAAGAAGCATCAGCTGATCCAGCAGGAATTCACTGCACAAATGCTGAGATTTACATCATTGTCTAAAGAAACAATAAACTCGCTGCAAACACGAACATCATTGTGTGTTACACATCCCTTCCCCTCCTGCTTCTGTAACACTCTCACACACCCAACACTGCAGTGGAAGTCAGTCCAGTTCAGCAACTGAAAACTTACTCCAAATACTCAGTTAGATCAGAATTTCTCTATTTCTAAGCAATGATAATTTTTGAAATGAACAGTCAGGAACTACAAGCGACTTGACATGTTAGAAACGCTTCAAAACAGCAGGTAAATGCCATCCTACAGGAGTTGTTCACATCTCTTAGATGAAGACAGTTGAATTTAGAATGAAATTTATACTGAAGCATAAAGACAATCCATTTGCCAATTTTGGCAGCTAGTGCTTTGCTTTTGACTCCAGTAGCTCCATAAGCCTTTGGTAAGCTCATTATGCATTGTCTGTTTTTCCTTTTTTTTGTTGTTTGAAATGTCTGTTTCCCCCGAAAAAGGAAAGGATTGGCACACACAGTATGCTGCAACTTGTTGCATTGTGAGTTTAGGATGGAGGTTCTTGCACTGAGGAAGGATCTGTGTTGTGCTCCTTTTGGATTTAAACAGCATATTCCTCACTGTTACTCCTGGGTACCGTGTCCTGGGAGTTCAAGACAGGTCCTGGTCTCAGAACACCTGGCTGTAGGTTCTGGTGGTGTCACACACATGTATTCCCATTGCATCCACACCAATACTTCAGTTACAAACCTCTACATGGAGTATTATGGATTTCATCCCAGTCTGTTGGAGCAGACAGTTTATATCAGTAGCTCCCATCTAGGCCTCCACTGCAAAACCACCACTTCCTACAATATGGAGAGTAATTTCTGATAGAGACACCAAATTCCAGGAGAGAACTTCTCCTCTTCCAGGGTTATGTTATTAGCTAAAGACTTGTCCTCTTCATTGTGGCTTCCAATGCTTAACTGAGACCCTAGATTCCATTGGAATCTTATTCAGGACAGATTAATTTGAAAAAAATTTCTTGTTTGTTTAATTTCCTGTCATAGTAACCATGGTGATAAGCTGTGCAGGAATTAACAGAATAATTTGAAATATATTGAATAGATAATGTCACCCCATATCCACTGTAATGTGTGACATTCTTCAGATATTAACTCAGAACACTGCTATTGTTGAGGTCCAGAGGACTTCCATAAATACTACTAAAGGAATTGGTCCCAGCTTTACCAGGAGGCATCTGCTACCACTTAAAGTACAGTATTTCACTTTTCTGGCCCAGCTCCAAAGTACAGCATCACATATGGGCAAATCCCAGAGCTTTCTATTTATTTATTTAAGAGGAGAATTAGAGCCCAGAACTAGAGCATTATCCATGGCTATTAGCAATGCACTTGTGCTGGAAAGGTTTTAAGGATTTATTCAGCACTATCAGGAGCAGTTCTATGGGCTGCTTCTCCATTTTATGTTCTTTGCATTACTGTGCAGTGTGGGTTTTCTGTAATACTATTGTGCTATTTGCTTTCACTCAAGTAGGTGACTGTGGTGAATTTTAAAGATTAAAATGCTTCAAGGAACGTACATATGCCACGCTATATTTGGCATGAAAAATGAGGAAAAGAGTTTGCAAACAAGAATATAAGTAAGCTGGATAGATCATAAACAGAACACAGGAAAAATCATTCTTTAATCACAGGCAGCAAGACATCATTATCTTGGAGTTAAGGTTGCTAAGCAACTTAGCTGGTACAAAACCTACAGCACAGAAACCTTACTCTTAATGAACTCTAAGTGTGCTAAATGTCCAAAGTAACAGGGATTAAACTGATAACATTATATTTCATATACTCCCTTATCTGTACAAGCCAGGCAAGTCATAGTCTTATTCCTATTTTTCACTCTGTTAATTTTTCACTTTGTTGAGCCCTTTATGACTGTGCAACAACATGGTACAGAAAATGCAGTCTAAAGGACAATGTGCACAATGGACAGTAGAATAAATACCAAGGGATGGCAGAATTTTCAAGACATATTTTCCATTAAAACACAGACTATGGAAAGGGTCTTACCTGAAGACCTCTTGTATGCTGCCCCTTACTTCATTCATAAAAATCCCATAGTTGTAGAACTTGAGGACCTTTCAGGAATTTTGGTCTTCAGGTCTAAATGCTACTTGTCAGTCCAGATCCACCAGTTAATTTGTCTTTAAGACAAAACTTCTGGAAATTATTAGCAGAAAGATAAAACAAGTAGGTAATAGTAAATCCCCTTTAAAACACTCTGTGGACACACTGAATGTGTCATAGTAATTACAAATAGCCCTCCAGGTATTTACTAAATAGGTCTTTGATGTGAAAAGATGCTGAACACACCAAAATTATGACCAGAGTTCATCATGTAGCTCTTCTTTATAAGAAAATAAGTCAGGATATGTGAAGCACAGAAGAGGAGTAGGGGACAAAGGGGACCACACCAAAATTTTTATTTTTCCCAGGAGAGGCAAAAGCTGAAATCCTCCTCATTCCCATCAAAACAAAATCCTACAATTTCAGGAACTCCCTCCCTTTCAGCATTGCCCACATCCCTGTGCACTGAGTTTGCCTGGAGCTGGCAGTGGTGTCCCCAGATCTTGAGTGTGACCCCTCAGTCATCATGGGGCTGAGCTCCTCTCTCTGCCCAAGCTGCTAAAACAGCCCTAAACCCACCATCCCTCATCCTGGAGCAGGGCTGGGGGGGCTGTGGCTGCATGCAGCCTTCCCTTGTACAACGTGCTCCTCCTGCTTCTGTTCCTTACCTGTATTCCAGATTATTATTATAAGTCTTTGTGGGGAAAAAAAGGCAAATTCAAGACAGTGTTACCCAATGAAGGCCATGTCTCAAGCAAAGAATTCCAAAAGTTCAGACAATGGCATTGTCAGCTTCAAAATTCAATTGCTTTACCTGATGAAATAATATTTATTGGGTCAGTGTTCAGCTTCTTGGGCACTCTATTCTGTAGTTCAGACTATGGGGAGAAGTGTAATAAAAGTTAGAATAAATGCATCTAAAGGTGATTTAGAACTTGAGTTAACCTTATTTCCCATATGCCTTTGAACCATCAAGGCTGCAACAGCCCTTATAGTAACACTGTCTCTTAACTGTAGGGCTGCAATTACTTATAAAATATGAACTGTGTAACCCTTCAGATTATTTTTTCTGGATCCTCGTTGCCTCAATACTCATCCCAAAGGCTTTTAATCTCAAGCATTTTTCCTCAGCTGCTCCACTGACCATAAAGCATCACAGCCAGACAGGGAGGGGAAGACATTAAACACCCAATGAAAGATTTCTGCTGACTTCAGTAAACATTAGATCAAGCAAATAACCATGCATCAAACTCTGCCTCGATTAATGGGCTTCAGAGAAACATATTTCATAAGCAAAGCTCACACAAAGAAAACATTCATCCTTGTTTCTCTGAACTTCTCGTGGATGGAGCATGGAGTTAGAGCACCGTGGCAGTGATCTTTTCTGTTGGTTACCAGCACGTGACTGTGAGCAGGAGAATTATTACACCAATTTCTCATATGGGAAGGAACCACAGAAGAAGTTGGATAACCAACTGTCCAGGGATTGTGGGCTGTCTTTATAAAACCTGGAAGAGAATACAAGTCTCCTGCATCCCAACTGAATGTCTAGGCCAACAGATCAGGTTCACCAGCACTGGGACAGCTCTCCCTTTAATGGGTATCAGCTGCCTGGCCTCTATCACCTATGCTCTTTAACCAGCTTTAAATAACTTATTCTGACTGTCCTGCCAGGCTGTGCCTCGGGCAGTTTGAACTTCCAGATTTCTTTGGCATAACTCTACCTTTCACTGGATGACACCCACTTGAAGTCCATCTTTCTTCTTCTTTTACTTCTGTGCTCAAAAGGGAAGGTTGTCAATCTCTTGTGACATTACTCACTCCAGTGTAGGAAGTTTGGTTCATTTGGACTAAGAACTCTGCAAACACATTGAGTGGCAATAATTTGTGTAATAATAGCTGTAGATTATTCTCTGTGGATTTTTTTCTTCTTCAGTACCATTTATAAACACTGCCTATAACCAAGCTCATGGTTCCACCTTATTTAAGAGTTGTTTAATGTAATGGCTTTCCTGTTTTGCTCTCTCTGTGCTCAGGGAAGGGAAGGAAAACAAGAGAAAAGAGAGCCATCATTCTGATAGCTC
>JAWWLV010000121.1:6074895-6089836 GCA_035041135.1 Platyrinchus mystaceus | reverse complement strand
CAGCTTTAAATAACTTATTCTGACTGTCCTGCCAGGCTGTGCCTCGGGCAGTTTGAACTTCCAGATTTCTTTGGCATGAGTCTACCTTTCACTGGATGACACCCACTTGAAGTCTATCTTTCTTCTTCTTTTACTTCTGTGCTCAAAAAGGAAGGTTGTCAATCTCTTGTGACATTACTCACTCCAGTGTAGGAACTTTGGTTCATTTGGACTAAGAACTCTGCAAACACATTGAGTGGGAATAATTTGTGTAATAATAGCTGTAGATCGTTCTCTGTGGATTTTTTTCTTCTTCAGCACCATTTATAAACACTGCTTATAACCAAGCTCATGGTTCCACCTTATTTAAGAGTTGTTTAATGTAATGACTTTCCTGTTTTGCTCTCTCTGTGCTCAGGGAAGGGAAGGAAAACAAGAGAAAAGAGAGCCATCATTCTGATAGCTCTGCAGTAATGAATAGTTATTGCTGCTTCCAGACTCCTTAGCTAAATGACCCATCTAGTGATTACCACATCCCTGGAGTGACTGAACTTGTGATCCCTGTGTGGTCTCCCCTCAAGGGCACCTGTTTAACTTCCAGGCAGCAGCAGTTACCTCCCTCTGATCAGACCCTGTTCCTTCTCATCCTCTGCAGGGTATTGACCTGAAGACTTCTTGTAAATCCTGCCGATCGTTCTCCACTGTTCCGAGTGCAATCCAGCAGCTGCAGAACGCTCCCCTTAAGAGGGGAACAGAAAAGCAGCTGATAACTGCCTCGCTTTGCAGTGCAAAATAAGAAGTTTTAAGGACAAAAGCACTAGGGAAAAAGCAGGTAAGTGACTATAAATGACTCGTATAAATGATAATCAAACAGAGACTCGCATCAACTTTACCCACTCCTGGACTGAGCACCTTTGGATTTCTTTTCCAAAAGGTGTAGGGTAGGGCTTTCTCCACTCATTTACCCTTATTTTCCTTCTTAAGATGGAAGAAACAGGTATTTGAGGCTGAACAGAACCCACCCGAGTACTCTGGCAGGATCTGTTTGCTCTTCTCCACGACGTTTGCACTTCAAAGGAGTGAGATACCACACCTGGCACAGTTTGGTACCGACCTCGTGACTGCATCCCACTGCAGAGGAGTGGATGCAAACTGCCTTGGATGGCACCAAGTGGAGAGAAGGAATGCACTGGTCCAGCACCGTTCCCCTCCCTTCCCTTGGCCCTACAGACCATATCTTCCCGTTCCACTTTTTGTGTGACGGGTTTTTTATCGGTAAAACCATTTCACTCACCTCTATTTCACTTGATGCACTTCACAGACGGACCCCTGGGGTTCATCCTCCCAGAGCTCTGACACTGGACACCTTTTCCCACTTGGCTGTGACTCTCTGTCACAAGTATTAGGGATTCGTGTCAGCTCCTGATTTCGCTTTCTACAAGCATCCTGCCTTGTTCCAGCAGGAACTAGAAGGCTTATATAACAATAATTCCCTGTTCTTCAGCTGCTCCACGCTCCCATAGCATCTCACATGGCAAGACTCCTTTTGAAACTTCTCCCTGGCAGTCTGCTCTGGTCTCCCGCAGAGAACCTGAAAAATAACATTTCTTTCCCTGTAATGTTACTTCGCAACGTTTCATGTAGTTTTACAGCGGACAAGATTAAAAAGAAACAAAACTCCATGACCAGCAGGGAGTTCTGCACTGGGTGACAATTTGAGGTGCACTTGTGCAATAAGGGATTGTTAGGGTGACAGTTTGTTACAGCTTTGCAGGGAACAGTGTGTGACAATGCAGTTATATTTAGAGACTGTCACTCAACTGTGAAACCTCCACTGCCTTGGTCAGAAGTCTCCCCAGTGCTTCAGCATGGTTTTGCTTTATGCTTAACTCATATTTCAGAGTCAAACTGTGGAAGAGAAGTTCTATTCCTTATTTAACACCCCAGCAATTTCTTTTAAACTGTACAAGTGCTTGGTTTTGGTTTGTAGCTCTGAACTTTCCCTCTTGTGCAGGATGGTGGGCTGAAAATGGTACATGAATTAGGGACTTATCTTTCTCCTTCATCCATTTTAAAGGCTCTGGAGAACTGTATATTCCTGACAAAAAAATACATTAATACATAAAATGAACATCAATTCAATCAAAATAAATTTAAAAAATTAACTCTGAGATAATTATTATCTCTAGAATTATCTCTAGGAATAATTATCTCTATTTTAAATATGGTAAACTCTTATTTTCTTGGGTACATGAAGAAGCTTTGCTATAATATATCTGCAGGAACTGCTGTAGATTTTTATCCTTCTAATCTCTTAACCATCATTAATGTTTTTAAATCCAGATTGTAGCTACCAAAAAGCTTGGGATACACAGCAAAAATTTCATACCCCGGATTCTTTATCATTTTCCACGGGCTTGATTTGTGGGTTCCCATCTCTTGTGATTATGTGCATTTCTGAGCCATTGCCACCAGTTCACTGGGCTATGTCCAGTTCTCAGTAGCCTACACAGGAAATCCTAAAAACATTGAGATCAAAAACATTTTCATTGTAAACTCCATACAAAACTTACGGGTTTGAGGTGGTTTTTTTGGTTATTTTTGTTGGTGTGGGGGTTTTTTTTAATGAAAAATATGACTTAAACAGAGCGGGAGCTTGGCTTTCACAACCAGCCAATTAACTCTTCTTATGAGAATTTCTGAAGTGTGCCTATGAAATCTTTACTAAATCAAACAGGTATACCTATTCCTGAAAAACATTTCTGGTTTCTGTAGCTGAGACATATTATAAGAAAAAAAACAAAGAACAAACACTTGCAGAGCTTCCAGCAGATAGAGCTTGATGCATTTTGTGCCCCTGTAGACTCGCATCTCAAATTCCAACTGCGTGCTAGTGCTTCAAGCCAAGAAATGAACCCGACTGCACGGCTTTGCAGCTGTAATGGCTTCATATTTGATGATATTTACCCCCTATTTAGTCTTGCAAAGCACAGGGGGACTACGTTTAGGATTTCTTAGAAACCGAGCTGAGCCAGCAGAGCTGCGGCTCACGAGACCTGTGCTGCTGCTGTTACGAGCAAAGCCTGCTCAGCCCTCGGAGTTACGAGTTCCCCGAATACTTTATCCTTTACAAATGGCTGTACCCTACATTAACTGCAAGAGTAGGTGTTAAGTTTTATCATACAATTTGAAACCATACTACTGCAATTTATTTCCCTGAGCTGACTAGGCTTCCTGTGGGAATCGGTGCCAAGCTTGGTGCTGCAGGTGAGTAGGGACAGGAGCAGTGCTGACCCCAATACTGCAGCATTAACTACAAGTTTCTCTAATTCACAGGATTATGCTACAGCCATGTTGTACTTTCAGTCATAAATTGTTACTTTTAACTCTGTTTCTGAAGTATAGTGAGCTTCCTAAGAAATTCTGTTTGCAATGGCTGAAACCGTATTTTGCCATTTGAAGTTAATATAATCAATGTGAGTTTTCTTATATTGTTCTGGTTTTGCCAAAGAAGATTTTATCCTTAATGCATCATCAGTAGAACATCCAGTTTACAGGAGTGATGGTAAAATTAAACTACATTATTTTGCAAGCCTTGAAATACATCAGTGTAGCAACAGCAAACACAAAGCTCACAGAAACACTCCACATTTTGGTAAATATGATCATTATTTTTCACTTCTTGTTGCCCTTGTACCCGCAGCCACATGAAGGGTGAACTGTTGATTATTTCCACTGTAAGTTCTGGCACTGACCTTTTCCAGCTACTGTTATTTTTTTACTGAACCATCCAATAATTACTAAAAGGAGAGATGAAGAGCATTGGAAATGTTTTCTTGTGCATGTTTACTCCAACATCTTTATGCAGTTTCATTAAGTTTAAGAGAAGCTGGCTGGTTTGATGTCTCTGCTTTACTACATAGTGTTCTTTCATCTTTGGGTCCTACGGTTCTTTAACAACTGCTGTTAGGTTAAAAAGATGGAAGACACACAAAAGTGGAGCCTTTAACAACTAAGTTATGTGTTGGGTAACAGAGGGTTTAGGGGAGCACTTTCAAATATTTTGTTCTAGGCCTCCAATAAAAGGGGGACTGAGGCTGCCAGACAGAATGAACCAGGAGAAAGCTCCTTCCTGCCTCAGGGCTGTAGGAAAAGCAATTCAATCAGAAGGTGTCTCTTCCTACCCCCCCTATCAGAAGAGAAGGAACAATTCTGACTTACTAGGTCAGCACAGTCTGCAAGGCTTTGCAGAATAACAAAGATGCAAGTACTTTCCTGTGCCTAAGGCTTGCCCTCTCAAAAAGACATAAATATAAATCATACACACATAAATATATATATTCATTAATTTTATCCTTTGGTGAGCACTTTCAGAGATACTATAACAGCTGGGCAGAGCAGGGAATGTATTTTCAGCAATATTTTTTTTTAATACTTTTGAAGACTGTTTCATGTTTCCCCCAAAAGTAATGCATCTCTCATATATACCAATGCACTGCAACAAATATTTCTGATGGCTGGTTTGTCTGGTTTGAGCAGAGTTAACCTGACCTTGTTCTTTGGAGAGAATTCTTTTCAGCTGAGATATCTAACTCTTCTCATATGACCTCAAATGCAGCCACTTTCTACCTCCCACACTCAACTGTGGTTCTTTTGTCACCACCAATCTGTTGAGTGGAACTGCACGTGCAATAATGAATTTTTGCAAGAAATCAGATTAAGAAGCTAATCAGGGAAAGCCATTTTTGTGTGTTTTAATACTTTAGAAACCTAGTGAAAAAGGAGAATATGTCAAGCTCATTTCAGCTTAAGGGGGTGAGCATAAAACTGTTTTACTTTACAGAAAGCTTTCTACTCTTTCAGAAAGACAGTCAAAATAGGACATGCTAATAATATGGCATTTGGGAAAAGGTAGTATTATTTTAAGGCTAATTTGATAAATTGCCATCATTAAGGCCTTGATAATGGCTGGGTCTAATGCAGCTGCTCAGGTATATAATAATTGTATGATGCCTGCTCTTTGGGGTTTTTTCAAGAAAATGCTGTAGTTTGACTCAAGCCCTGGTGACAGAACGGGCTGGTTGTCACCACATCTCAACCTGGGGGACAGAATTCAGCTCTTAGAAATCATGTAATTGGTGGCTTGGTTCGAAACCAGAGAAATTAGAATTAGTATTACCCAAAGAAATCTCTCTAGGATGCAGATTGAGATAATTGATAACATACATTTAATTTATACTTAAATCATACCTGAACCAAACTCGGAGCAAAGCAGGAGGCAAACACAGAACTGAATTCCAGAGATACAGGACCAAGATCCACTGAGCATTTTGGTTCCACTGGGCTCAGTGGGGCCCACTGAGTTTATATCCCCCCCAAATTTAGGCATTTATGGGGCACTTGGATCAGGAGTGTGGCTGCCTTGCCCTGCCTTATGGGCAATAAAGGCAGAGAGGTGATTTCAGAGATGATGCAAGTCTTAGGTGGGGATCAAAACCCTGGAAGAACTAATGCCTCCCTTATTTCTAGAGTCTTAACTGAAGTTAAATGGGTTCAATTTAGGACTCTGAAAAGAGAAGTTTGGATCCATAATGCTTGTCTTGATCAGATTTTAAAACATGCAAGAGAATTTTTACAAGTAATTTTCGTAGATTGATTTGACCCAAAGTAGCCACTGATAATAGAAATGCTATTTTATTATCAGAAAAAGTAAATACTTACCAAATTAATATACAAGCCCCTAGTAGATTTACATTTTTTCTCTTTTTCCTGAGGTCTACTAATATTTAAGTTTGCTGGTGTCCAAATGACCCAACAGAAATTTCGGAAGGAAGTCATTATTACCCAGAGGACAAAAGGATAAAATAGTCCAAAAATTACTCTTCTTTGAATGGAATTTAAGTGGGAAAGAACAGAGCACATATTTCTGATTCTACAATCACATCAATAAGAAGATATATTTATTATACTGACCAACATTTGTGGGAAAAGAAAAATCAGAAGAGCTTTTTGTCTTTAAAGATTTCATGATGGCAGTTGAAAAGGTGTCATTTGTTTTTAATATAATATTTAATCCACACTTAATTATGAAAGGAAACCATGTAATCCACTTAATGAGATGGAGTTAAAAATAGCAAAAAGAGGTACTAAAATACATAATGAATTTTGGCAGCTGCTTATATTTAGGGAAATAATAAATTGTATCCAAGAAATGAAGAACTGAAAGGGGAAGCAAATCCTCATTGTGTGCCTGAAGTCTGAGGGGCTGTTCACCAGGGCACCAACAATCTTCAGAGCCAATAGCTTAAAATCTCATTAAACCATACAATACTTTATGCATATTAAAACACTAAGGTCTGGCTCATAGCTTAGATGTGCTGCAAAAGTGTAAAATCTCACTTAGTTCTACTGCTGCTTTCCTGTCCAGCTTTACCAAAGTGCTTTTGAACTGGAAAGCTGCTCTGAGAACTTCTGTACTGCCTTATTTTCCTTCTCAGATTGGGGAAATCCATCCACATCTGGTTTGGTCCTGAGAATTGTAGTTATTCTGTCATCAAAGGATTCTATGATCAGTTCACATAATAACATGTGCTAGAAAGCCTTAAGCATGTTAAAAATGATGGGCAGACAGCAGGTTTTCACATCCTCAGGTTGTGCAACACTTCTCATATGTGAATGTTCTTTGCATCAAAAATTATCTACTGTGTAGAGTCTGTATATCTACAGTCAGTAAAACTGTAAAAAATAAAGTTGTCTTTAGCTAAATGAGTCTCTTCTAGAATAAAAATGTCATCTTGTTCCCTCAAAAAACTGAAAGAAATGAAGAAAAAAATTGAGGGAAACAGGTAAAAAGCTCTTAAATATACAGTACTTAGTTCAACTAAATGCTATTTAAAGAATAAGCAGTTCTAAAGACATTTACTTGATTCTTCATGCAAGTGTGTTTAAACATAATTTGATCACTATCCACCCTTGGGTATGTGTTGACCCTGAAGGGCTGCAATTCATAACCAATTAAAGAGCTGGAAGCTCCAGATCTAAGGCTGGAAGTAAAGTTCACCTTTTTCAAAAGTGAAAATAATTAACCATTGCAAATAAGGCCTGTGGTAGCTTCTCTGCCATTTGAGCTCTCAAATCAAGATTAAATGTCTTTTGGGTCCTTTACTGAAGCCACCAAGGCTTCTCCTGTGTTCCGACGGGTGTCCCCAGGAGGTGACGCCCCAAAGGCAGATACTGAGCCCCTAAAGGAGTCAAGACCAAGCCCAGGCATGAAAAGCTTTACCAATCAACATGAAAATCCCAAGATACTTTCAAGCCAACAGGACTGGAGCCTTCACAAATTAATGGCCTGTATCATATGAAGCTGCCAACATGAGGCAGAGTCCTCCCCTGTATCCATAAATCAATCTGTAATAACAACTCCTACTGCTGCACTGAACTTTTCCTTCCAGATACTTACTTGGGAAACAGAAACATGCCTCCTCATGTGCCCATTAAAAACAATCAGTGTTGTTGATGCCTTCTCAGGTGATTTAATCCCTGTGTGTGTTCTTCCCTTTCTTTAACAATTTGTATGATGCCTTTCCTCATTTTTATTCACTTATTAGCACAGCAAGCAACTACTTGGGAAAGGGGAAGAAAAGAAAAATAACCTCAGACCGATGGGATGGAGAAAGCTAAACATAAGAAGGCAAGAAGAGGCAGACTTGCTTGGTCTCAGAGCAGTTGCCATGGCACTGCATCTGACTTGTCTACAGATTTACTCTCTGGCAGGTAGCAGCAGGCACAGGAGTCAGTTTTCATCCTCTCTAGGAGAGGAAATTTATTTTCCCCTCACCTCTTGGGCACTAAAACTCAACCTTGTTCACAGTGCCAAGAAACACTGAGCTGACCCTGAATTCCACATGCAGCAGGAGTTCAGCCTACACCACTCCCCACACTGACTCCTCTCATTTTCAGCCTCTCACTTTCACCACTAAACCTCTCTCCAAAACTTTTGCAGTCTTTTGCATAGCAAAGCAATTCCTGTTGTTCTACTTGTTTTAATCCTCTTGAATCTACAACATACTTCTTCCTTTCTTCAGTGAAATTTGACTTATCCAAGTGACCAGGAAGACAGTAGAAAAGTTCAAATATTATCTTCAGAATAATTTTTTTAAACATTTTCAATGATTGCACCTGTCAAACTATATAATGTCAAAGAAGTCCTCCTTCTACAACTTAACCTCATTGAATAAGCTGATAAAAGGACAGATTTCCTGCAGCCTCAAGGGAAGCTCTTTGGGTGCACTTTTTCACCTAAATGACATCACCTATTCTCAGTATTTCCAAGCCATTTCTGCCTTTGAGTGATTTTAATCTCTGCTGGCTGTACTCCCAGCTCCCATTTTTAGCACCAGAACCAAAGGTATGCCTTGTCACAAAAAAGTTTCAAGTTTGTCACATCTTCCCCGTCAAACTTGTTCTTCTCTTCCATCCTCAGAACACTCAAACCTGTTTCTCCTTCAGCTAAGCTGTTGCTAAATCCTCTCTGCTTTCCTTTCACATTATTCTATAAACCTGTTTTCCTCTCTCTCTGATCCTGAAACCATAGTAGATAGTTTTGACATTACCCCTTTTCCTGCTTGTCACCCCGAGTTCTTTGGTTTATTGGGAATACAGCTGCCAACCTCAGCACCTGCTTTTGCCACTCCTTTATCTCTGACATCACATTTAGGCTTTTCATTTTTAGCTTCTGAAGTCTCCAACTCTTACCTGAACTGGTATCTCGGGCTTTACCTTGGCCTGTGGTGCCCTCTGAGCTCTCCACTCCAAATATCCTGTGTTTTCAGAGTGTTTTCTGTCAATACTCTGGGCAATCACATGGAAGCAATACAGCTTCCCTGCCACAGCTGCACACATCATTAGCTCAACAATACTTTATATTTTTGGTAACAAGGAGATGAAGCAAAACTGCTATCTTGAGTCAGGTGATAAAAAAAGGCCTTTGTCCTTTAGAAGTCCCTCCACTTTCTAACTGGACACACAACTATAACCAATGTGCTGCTCTGAACTGTTTTAATCCCATTTAGGAAAATAAAAACCTCAGAAACTTTCAAGCCACTTTGCAACCTTGGCACTTCAGGGCCTGAGCAACAAGGGGCAAACAGACACCATGATTAAGAGTTGTTCTTTAATTCTCTGTGCCTCCTGCCCTTCCTTTGCAGAGGCTCCCTCATCAGGAGCCCGTTGCCTAAAATTGGAACTTGCAGCCCTATAAATACCCCAGACTGTTTAGAACAATGGCATTATTTATATACTGGATAATTTGTAGTACACCTTTCATTCCCTTTCAGAGCAGCATATGATAATAATCACCAGCTCTAAAACCCAGTAACAAATACAGCACAGGGAAACACCGATTGCAGCAACTTGGCAATGCAGAGGTCAGAATTCCAGCCCTGTTCCAGCCAGGCTGCCTGACCCACTGTCAGATTCCACATGCAACTAATTCCTGCATAAGCAATAAAAATACCTGAGCTCAAGCCAGCTACAAGGCTTATCTCCATGTCTGGCCACACTCCAGTTCTGCAGCCTCACATCTTCACTTTATACCTTTCTCCTTACATTTTTCAGTGAATTTGCTTTACTCAGACCGGGGCACTTCTCGCATTTGCTTTCCATGAGCACTCAGACAATTGAGTTTTCCTGACATAAATGCCTGTGGAGAAGGAATGAATGTCAAGGTCTTAAGCCAAAGCATTTGTGTCAACCTAACATATGATTCAATGCAGAGATGATGTGCATTCTGTCACTCAGTCAATGGAAAGAAACACACCATTGTGATTTATGATTGAGCACCCCTGAGTAACACAGCTTGGAAATGACAAACTAGCAGAGAGTTCTCTGCAGCGTGAAAAGGGGAAGGCAGGGCATGAAAAAGGGAAATGGAAAAATACATGTGGAATCTAAATTATTCAATAAGGTTAACGAAAAATATGATACTGTACTTTTAAAAATCTTGAGCTTTTGGTCTCTCATTAGTTTTGAGGGTGAATTTCAATATACAAGTTGTGAGCCACCTCTCTTTCCTGACTTTTTTTCCATTGTCTTTGCTATTCCAGTTCCTGGTGAAAGAAGCAGATCTTCATGGTATCACACATGTTCCTCTACTACAGCTGTACCTTTCCAAATTATATCTCCATTCCATCACAAACCTCCTTCTCCTCTTGTCAATGTGTACTGCAGTGTTGAGTAAACTTTACCAGAACAGGGATTTTCATACCTTGTTCTATAAATATTTATGCTTTTGGAGAAAAAAGTTAAATACAGACAGTGACATACAGTTCATTCTATTTCCAGAGCTGGACAAGCTGCAAAACAGCTTAATGCAAGTGACAATAACTGCAAACAGACAAAAATGGAGTAATCACATCAGTATTTCTGCAAAATAAACTATAAAAAAATGAAGTGCGCATATTTTACTAAAATGCAAACTATGTATGGCCCATTAAATGCTGATTTTAATGTCCTCATTACTGTTAAATGATTTGCTTCTTGTGCACCATTTAGTAAAAACAGTCAGTTAATGGCACTATATTGGAGTTAAAATTATGATTTTTTTTTTAAATTAAGCATGCTCAGAAAGTCTGTTCTGTAAGAGCACTGCTGAAAACATGATTACTAGAGAAACACTAGGATGAGAAGTGTCTTTGCCCAGCAGTATCTCTGTAATAGTGCATTCCCATTCTCTATTGAAAGTGAAACCTGTGTACAGGATTTAATAACTTCCCCATTTTACTTTCAGTTTCTCTAATGTGCAAGAGAAGGCAAGAGGAAGACAACGCTGACAGATATTTCAACAGCTATTTATTCATTGCACAAGTGCTCTGCTTCCAAGAAATGGTGAAAACCTGTGCTGGGAAAAAAAAATAAAAAATCACAGCAGAGAAAAATCAAGCCCTGGATTCCAGTGCAAATATTCTTACAGTGATGTTCCTTTACTTACCCAGCTCGCAGCCAGCTTCTAAACTTGCCCAGGTGTCCATTTTTTACATCTAACAATTCTCGGGAAACAGGGCTTTGCTTTGTGCTTACATCTAGCTCTGATGTAAAGCATTTAATAGAGACATACACGTTATAATTTCCACTTTAATAAGATCATAGAGTCATAGAACAGTTTGGGTTGAAAGGGCCCTTTAAAGGCCATCCAGACCAACCTCCTCGCAGTGAGCAGAGACAACTTCACCTGGATCAGGCTGCTCAGAGCCCCATCCAACCTGACTGAACATTTTCAGGGATGGGAACTTCATTATTATTTGCTTTTCCTTTGCCTGCAGAGGTGAGGGCAGCCCTGATGTGCTGCTGGGGCTGGGGGGGGGCAGCCACCCACATGCCAGCAGAGTCACAAAAACCAGACCCCTCCTGCACTGCCTGGGAATAACTTTATTCCTATAATTAGGATTAAGTGAGGCTGCTCTCACATTCTGAGTCAGGCACAAATTCGTGCACAGACCAACAGAACTTTTTACTTCTTACCAGTTCTACTGCCAAAATATCCTAATCATAGAATCAGATCTTTACTCTTCAGCTACTGGTGAAGAGAGATGCACTGATTTACTGGGTAAGATATGAATACACTCCCTCAAGAGATTTATTTAAAACTTTGACCTACCTTTTCTGTGAATCTTAACAAGAGACCTGAGAACACTTCTACTGCGTAAGAACTTCTATTTTAGCAGGGTACAGCTCAGTTTGAGGGAGCCCAGCAATGGACTTTTCTCCCCTCACTGTGGGTTTCACATTGAGTTCATGAACTTGAAAACAATAATCAAAAATATTTTTAATGCCTGCTTTTAAATACTATTCATTGAAGAAACTAAAGTTAGAAATCCCACAGAATTAGCATTCTTCAGGGTCTAACCTGGAACACAGTTGTTAATCCAAGACCACTTTGAAGATCCAACATTATGTACTCCAAAAAGTCAAAGATATTTCTATAGTGTAGGCAAATGATATATTTTAATAAAATAATTTACATTGCCCTGAGTTAAACCCTAGAAATGTAAAGATACACCTTTTAATGGCCCTACAGACAAGTAAACTGAACACCCTGCCTGGGTTTTTTTTGGCACACAGTACACACAGTGGCCCATCAGCCCCAAAAGCAGCCCAGGAGCAGCCAGGATATTCCATTTGCTCCATTATAAGGCAAAAGAGGAAGGCAAGCAAGTGTGTTGCACAAAATTATTAGGCAGGGAAGAGTGTGGTAGGGCACAAATCCCTAAGGAAGTCTGTGTTCTAATGCACAAGAAATCACTAGTTACTTTCACAGTCACAGTTATCATTTTATTCATTGCACTTATTAGAATGATGGAATGAAAGTACCTTCGAAATGGATGCACTCCTGAAGTAATTCAAGCATTTTCATGATCCATAGGTTTGTTACAGAGAAAAGTCTTTTTCATTTATCTCTTTCCAGTAATGCCAGCTTGCATGGAGAGGCCAAATCAAAAATCCATCGTGAAAACATACTTTGAAGAACTTGGTTCTAATCTTCAAGCCTCAGGGTTTGCTTTTTTGTTTATTCACTCTCTAGGGAACAGGCTAGGGAAAGCAGAAGAAGCTTCCCATTTTACTGTGTTCTCATGGCCTTTATTTTCACCACTTCAGTCTCAGCAGGTCACTGCAACTTCACTATGAATTTCTCAGTTTACTGCACTGCATGAAAATATGGTCACAAAGAGGATTTCCCATCACAAACAAAGCAGCTGCAAAAGGGAGGGAGAATTATCCTTGGGATTCCATCAGCTACAACTTCTCAAGTGCCCCCCAGCTGGTTACACCCAACCAACTGCACAACTGCTGGCCCCTCAGTGCCAGGTTGGACAAATCTCTGTATCAGCTGTGGGACTCCAGCACCCCTTCCTCTCTCAATACAATGCTAAATCCTATTTTATTATCTTTAGCATCTGTGTGTATATTCTACACGTAGAAGAACCGATCCAGCTACTCTTATGAGGCTGCACACACAGAACCGGCCACATCCTCATATATTAAAACTCTAAATTCAATTTATAGTCATAACATACTAAAAAACTTAAAAACCTTACTGCTACCTCAGATCAAAAAAATTCTCTTTTTGAAAGAGCTTTCAACCCTACTGGCCTACCTATTTGAGCCAATACTTTAAAAACTCCTTGTACTGAATAGATTTGATTGATATTTTACAGTAATGCCTTGTGTCAGGGAAGCATCCAATGGGAGCCAGCTACTATATGGATTCTAACACAGCTTGCCAAATTTTACTAGTGTTTTCAATGTCCACACAAGAAATTGCCCATTAAATTATAGACCAATTCTATGCTAACTGTACTCATTATAGTCTGTGAGGAAACTAGGTAATTGGGTTGTTGTACCTCTATCTTTAGAAATAAATTAGAATTCCCGCTTAGTTAGAATAATTTAAAATGTCTGACTGTGCCTGTTCAAAGCATCCATTAACAAATGCTGGCTTCTCCTCGACTTCCCACTGCATTAAACAGGCCATTTCTGTACACAAGACAAAGCAGCTAATCAACTGGAAGTTGAAAATAAATATGCAGGGAGCAGGCACACAAACCACAGCGTTAAAATACATTTGCCTTATGCCAAGATTCATTTGTAAATTCATCAAGTGTTACACTTACTAAGTCATGTTGATATGTTTTCAAGATGGTTAACTGCTTGAAAACAAATAATATTTACAGTGCAGTTAAATGGACTTATTCAGCAATACTCAAAGGCACAAACTGAACCAGTGGGTGTACAGAAGCATTTGTGTTGCTGCAGCACTCAGGGCTGTGCTCTGGTGAAAGGTGGCCCTGCCCACAGCAGGGGGGTTGGAACTAGATGAGCTTTAAGGTCCCCTCCACTCCAAACAGTTGCCTGATTCTGTGATCTGACCCTCAGATCCTTTTACAGCAAAGGGGCTCTGATTTCAATTCTGAAGACTCCTAGATTGTGCACAGTCTCTATGTGACTGTTGCAGTACAACAAAGCCAAGCTGAACAGCAGAAAATGCCAGAAGGGAGTGCAGAGACTGAGTAATTTTTTATTTGTGAAGACATATTAACCCTCAGCAGGGAATCACTTCCCTGCACTCAGGAAGCCCTTCGGGTTCATAAACCTGAATCCTTTCCCAAAGAGGAACAACCAAGTCTACTCCAAACGTATCTCAGAGGCTAATAAATAATCATACTACTAACACCTTCTAATTTCATATCTTTGGGATAGCTAACCACAGGAGTTATCAACTAAATTCTATCTTCTAACAGATAATAAACTTTTAGCTACCAGAGAGTACCAGCCAAAGTTACCATGCTGTAAAATGCCCTGAATAGGGATGCAATCAGTGTTCAAACTTTCACTTTCCATACAATAAAGATTCAGGGGGTGAGGACAAAAAAAAACACAACCGAAAAAAACCCAAACCAAAACTGTGAGCTCCTACTTGGGAAACTCACAAATATAAACAAGAGAACAGATGTTTTAGTTTGTTTTGTGCAAGGTGGTAAAGGAAGATCAGTCATCCATGCATCAAACAATGCTCTGCTGTCTGTTGACTCAAACAGTGCTGTGACAGCACCACAGTTCCTCCTGAGAATGCCTCCAAAGTCGAATCCTGGAGGCAAAATCAGCTGAGGAATGCTTGGTTTAAGATGTGATTAACAAAACCTCCTGGCAGTGGCACTGCTATCTTTTGGAATTCCAGAAGTAATTATAGGTAAAAAGAAATTCCCAGACAAAAACAATCAGGCATGGACAGGATCCAATGCAAAGTGTTAAGTGGACACTGAGTTATGACTTTGGCTTCTATTTTGAACTCGGCTACTGTAGGAGCGAAGGGGTTCAGAGCACAGCAAATCAATATGATTCAGGTACAAGTCTGACTTTATTGAACCAAAGGCACTCATTTTATACACTTTTGGGATATTGCATACAC
>JAWWLV010000121.1:6063001-6074474 GCA_035041135.1 Platyrinchus mystaceus | reverse complement strand
TATTTCCAGTTTTCCCTTCCTCTTAATCTAGTTCCCACTCTGTGAAATGTACACTATCCCATGGCTGTACTCATCACCCCAAGCCACAAGATGTCTATAACTAACCACTTTCCCTACTTATGCTAACTTAAAGCCTAGTCATGTCAAGCAAAGCCTACCACACACTCACTGGATCGTTCATCTGATTATCAAAATATTCCCACAGGCTACCTATGAAGTTCAGCATTAATTTACCAACTAAATCTTGCTGCAGCTGCTGCCCCAGAACAGCAATATTACTCTAAGATTGGGCATTCTGCTGTTGAGTCAGAAAAGATACTGCCTGGGAATATAATAATCAAATCTAAAGTGCTACTTGACGGGAATGATATTCTTAGTTTAAAAAGTTAAGGAGACTCTGATATTAGGAAATAACAGCCAGAGTTCTGTGACAGATACAAGTTCTGCATCAAATTAAAGCAGTCAGTAGTTCTAGGACTGGAAAAGTAATAGATCTTCACAAAAATAAAAGCAGAATAACAGCAGAAAAGAAGTGGGAGACTTCAAAACATCCCTTAGGCAGTTTTTGGAAAGAAATGATGCTCCTGGCACCTGAATGCTACAGGAGGACATACTTTGTAGAGATGAGGTGATGAAGGAGCTAAAAAAGGGGTGTTACATACAACAATCAGCGGCTCAGTTCAGGGAGAAAACAATTCCAGGGAGAAAAAACAGCAATTCCATTATCAACAAAAATGTCAAGTTACTAGTTATTAAACCTGTTATCCAGCAGATTCCCTCAGTAAATTGTTCCTTTTGCACAGTATTTCCATGGAATAAATAATATCTTAATATTAGCGTGCTTTACCTTAGAAGTAAACAAATTAAAGTTAGAGATTCAAATCATTTCAATTAATGCATGTACTAAATAGTCACTTTTTTTTAGGTTGTTGATTTGGCTAAAAGGGAGGTATTTTATATATAGGGTCATAGAATGGTTTTGATTGAGAGGGATGTTAAAGCTCATCTCGTTCCAACCCCCTGCCATGGGCAGGGACACTTCCACTAGACCAGGTTGCTCCCAGCCCCATCCAACCTGGCCTTGGACACTTCCAGGGATGGGCCATCCACATCTTCTCTGAGCAACCTGTGCCAGGGCTTCACCACCCTCATAGGGAAGAATTTCTTCCTAATATCTAACCTAAACTTGCCCTCTGTAAGTTTAAAGCCATCACCCCTTGCCCTGTCACTCCAGGCCCTTGTAAAAAGTCCCTCACCAGTTCTCTTGCAGCCCCTTCGGGTACTGGAAGGCTGCCAAAATATGCAGCTGAAACGTATCCAGCTCCAGCCTCTCACAAACACTTTGAGGCCAAATAAAATTCCCCTGTATTCACCATTCACTGCTCCAAAATAAAGCTCCAAAGAGCAACATTTTTTCCAAGAAGGACTTTGTCTCTTCCTGTATCGATGTACCTTGTACCCCAAGGAACAGCTCCAGACCGTGGAGAAATCCAAATGGACTATACCTTGGTGAAAAATCCTGGACATCAGCTGCCATGACAGAAACAAGAGTGAAACGTATGTGAACAGAATACCCCAAACCAAGAGGGTGTTTGCTCAAAATCTGCTGTAAGCAAATGGAACACCTGAAACAATAACCAGTCAGTTACCAAGAGACCTCAGGTGGGAAAGAAGGATCAGCTTAAAAATCAAGTGTAAAAAGCACTAATGTTTCTAACAGTGAGAAGAGAGCAGAGAAAATCTGGTCTGACACCAGGAAGGTGCTCCCTGGCACCTCAAGCTCTGCTGAGGCCTGAGGGAGGAGAATCCTCCCCTGCACTCCTGGCATGGGCTGGGAGCACAAGGAGCAACATGGAGAGGCTGCTCCTGGGGTGTCACCTCCTGTTAGAGGGACAGAGGTGAGCACAGACCTGCAAACTCAGGGTAGGGAGCTGCTGCAGGAGGTGTTTAGGTATCTGAAGGTTTTGTAAGGGTCTAGCAGTCATTAATCTGTGATATTGTTGCTATAAATCCTGCATGGATAGTTCATGGACTAACTGTTAATTACAAGCCATCAACAAATCACCAACCACTTCAATTCTATCTTGATTTAAGCCACGAGTTGTTTACCCCTACAAGCAGCAAGTGCACTCCCTTCAGTGTTTTCTGCTTCACACTGATGTGTGGCCTTCAGCTAAACTTAACTGTGTCAGGGTTTTATTTTTCTTTTTTTAATTCTCTTTTTCCTTCACCAGAGGGCCCCCAAACTGACTCCCAAGGTACACAGGTCACATTTACTTCAGTTCTCACCCTGATTCCCATCAAACTACTGCAATAATTGCACTCCCCCAAAGTAATGGCTCCAAAACCTGGGCCAAAACAGGTCATGTCGTTGAAAAGCAGATATTAAATTCTTGGGTTAGACAAATGAAAATTGAAGAGGTTTAACATATATGCTAGCTTTCTTAAACAAGATGCTCTAACAAATTTATTCCACTAGATCAGGTTTTTGCTTCAGGAAATTCCAATTAAGCACCATATGAAAGCTTGGTGTGTTTCTCTCCCTCCAACTGACAAAGTTCAGTGTTAGCTCTCGGTTTTTTTAGCAAACATTAAAAGAATGTCACTCATATTTCTTCTTTAAGCAGAGGAAAAAAAAATGCAATTCAATTTAATTCTGCATGCTTCACTTCCGTACTTCCGTACTTCTGCTGATTTTATAAATTAGAGGTAATGAAGGATCCTTTCCCATGTTTTAACTTCACAAATTCTCGGAGTCCTTTGAAAGCACAGAACATAGGGATGAGATTCTAAACAGACTTGCATAAAACTACAAGATCTGTCAGTGTATAATCAAAGACACAGCCCAAGCAGGCTCACTGATCTGTGACTCAGACCCTGGAATAAAATACTAATACTCATTAAGTGTATACATGCTTCTTCTAAACTTATTTTTATTTTATGGATGGGCTCCTAACTTTTGATTAGTCAAAATAATTCTTTTTTCATTAATCTTCTATCAGGAGGAAAACCTTCAGTATTGTGCATAAAGATTTTTAAAATTAACCAAGCTTACAGGAGACATTATGTCACCTTAGCAACTACTTTTGAGAAGTTACTTACTCTGCAAAAGCTGACTCTGAACATGCACTTAGAGTTTAAAATAATTTCTAGGCTAGCAACTGGCAATCACATTCTTCTTCATTACCATTTTAGAAAGCCATAAAGATTTTTAAATCTGAAAAAGAGAATGGAAAGGAAACAGAGCCTTATGTGACAAAAACAGCTTTTCATAGTAAAATAAGTGTTTTCAAAGTATTTCATTCAAGTGACTAGTAGAAACCAGAGTAACCTAGAATTTTAAGAACAAATACTACAGGATAAAAAAACCCCCATAACTGCAGATAAAAATTCACATTAAAGGCAGTTATTTAAATGCAGTTAGCCAGGGAAATAACACCTTACCTGCCAGTTACACATCCCCCAATTCCAGCCAACACTGCTCCAATAACATATTTATTACTCCTCACTTCTACTACTCCCCAGCCTTTTTCCAAATTAATGGAATATCTAAATTTTTCCTCCCCAAGTGCTAGGAGGCAAACCACTCATCTACTTCTGTTCAGGAGGAACACTTGCCCATTACCTTGCTGTTTACATAGTCCATCCCTGAAATATGGAATCAAAGAACTGGAAATCCTTCCTTTTCTCCTTAACTCAACTGAGCACAGTAGGAGCCCTTCTCCAATTAACATTTACCCAGCACATTCCACCTCCTCATTCCCTCACCACATCTGAGTCACAACCAGCTCCTCAAGTGACTGGAAATTAACCTACTAAAGCAAAAAAAAAAAAAAAAAGTCTGAAGTTATATTAATTTGGCAGAGAACTTCACAGAAACCTTCATCTGGGAAGAACTGGAGAGAATTCCCCAGAAATAAGGGAATTTTATTTAAGCCAGACAAGATCTGGAGAGAGATGCAGTATCTGGTATTGAATCCACTGATGTATTTAAGGGAAAAAAAAAAAGAGGCTTTCACAGAAATAAGTTCTTATTTTGGATTTATTCTCTAGAGGGCTATAAAGGTTATCAGACCACTTAAAGCCTCTCCCCCTTTTTCCAGGAGGGTTGCTCTTCTTTTATGAGGAAAACTAAAGATTAACTCGTTCCCCTTGAATAATTAGGGATTAGGCTTGTAAGGAAAAGCAGGACAAAATATTCCTGCCCTCCTTATCACGATGTTTTGTACCTTTATTTCTTGTTCAGAGTGAAAGCCTGGTAGGTAAAATAAACCCCCAAATTAGGACTCTACGGATAGGAAGGTTTCTGCCTACCTGGCCTGTTGGGTTTGTGCCACACACAAGTCCTGTCAAACTCCACCTGCTGGATAACCTTAAAAAAAGACTTGGAAAAAAAGCTTTAAAAAGGCTTAAAAAAAGCGTTTTTGTTCCACCAGTATTGATACACCACCCACATACTATGATAAAACTAACTGTATATTTGATTATATATTCTTCATCCTTTCCTTTTCCACCCATCTCTATCTGTGCTAAAATCACGTGGAATCTCTGGGCAGATATTTCTTCTAAACTCCTCATGTTAATGGGCCATATTTTTAATTAATATCAATTTTTCAAAATGCATTTATAGACAGGAAAAGTTATAGGTCCATGTCACAGCCAAGGAGAAAATTATACTTCCTATTTTCAGCCTCTAGCACAGAAAAGCAGAAAGTAATGTGTAAATGTAAATTTAAACTAATATTTAAATTATCACCTTTAGATATTCAAATCTCAAACACTTCAGAGAGTAACTTTTTACCCATAATTTCCAACCCACAAAAGCCATAATAATTTAGATATTTTTATTTGCTGGTATTTTATCTTATGGATGTCTTATAAGCACACCTGTCATCATTCTCTACTTTTACAATATACCATTCTTTATTATGATCTATCCTCCTTGAGGAATAATTAAAAAATAAGGGAGGCTGAGATCCACCCCAAGACTTGCAAATCATACCTGGAGTAGTCTGTGAAGTGCTGGAAGAGATGTTACTTTTGAAAATAGTAATTTAATCAAAAGTTGGGAGAGCATGTATTCATTTAGAAAACTGCTCAAATATTTCTCTAGAAACAAAACCACCATTTTACACGGATGATGCTGTGGCAGAGGCAGTACAAAGCCATAAAACCCTGCTGTGTGTACATTATTATCATTTCAGAATATCACCACTAAATAAGCACAAGTGAAAACCATCTGCAATGAGAAGTTTTATAGAAGCTTCCAGACAATCATAATTTCTGGTGAACAGCTATTTTTTTCCTCTGGAAATAAGTCCTTCTATTTTTGCCAGATCTCCAAAGGAAACTGTTGCAGAACCTCTCTGGGCTGGTTTTGCCTGAGGAAACAAACACAAAAGGAAGTAAAAAATAAACATATATAAGGCTAATTTTAAGTTAAAATGTTTTCAAGAAAGCTTTTAAAGCATCAGTTATTTAAAAAGTCTAACAGAAAATAGTTCAGCTTCACACTACCTGTGATTCATGGTATTTCCAGCCAATCATGTAGTAGATCTGAAAGGTGGCAGGTACTGAGCCATCAGTATTTCCATACATTTCTGTTGGGATAGGAAGGGAGAGAGGAAAGGTACCCAGAGCATCAGGTTTAGGAAACACTTAGTTCTCAGAACATTAGAACTAAGTGTGACATATTCATCATAATGACTCCTGGTGAAAGATTTGGGACAATAAAAATATCTCACACCGGTGCATCAACACAGTTCAAATCCTGTCATTATAATTAAGGTTAAAAATAGCTTATGATAATGGTATTTTGTTCTATTCCGAAGTGTTTGGGGTTTGGGGGTTTTTTCCTGGGATTTTTTTTTTAAGCAAAGCTCAGAGAAAAAGACATAGAAAAAAAGTTTTTAAAGTCATTTCAGGTGAAGTCATTCCCTCTCAAACACTGACCTCGGTATATTGCAGCAGCTGCCAGCATTGTCTCCCTGTGCAGCAGAGGTTTTCTATTCCAAGAGCAATTACTCTCCCCCATACCTAAAAATATGGTTTAGCTTTAAGAAAAAGAAGATACAGCACATGCCATGAGTTAAGTGTCCTGCACTAAGGACAGATTTTTACTAAACTACAATAAGTACAGAATCCTCTGCATTTCGCTGGAAGAGAGCACATACCACAAATAATTAGGTGAGTTTCTGACCTGTAAGAATCCAGAACTTTTAATTCCTATGCTTTGCAATTTATAATTTGCACTGCTAGGAATGATTTCAGGTTACTACTTCTTTCAAGCCTGAGTTCTGAAACATTTAGGCTTTCTAGTACAACTTATTTTAAGAATGAGTACAAAATTCAGACATCACCATATTTACAAACACATCTTAGGATGTATTACTATTTTTAATGAGAAATATGCCAACAATTCTAATCTCCTTAATCACTTACTGCATCTGAATGTTCCTGATGAGGATAAGTTTCATTTTCATTAAGGAATTACTCCAAAGAGCAGCTGATCCAGGTAAGAAATGCCCTGCTTTGCTCTGTAAGTCACAAGTGACTGTATATGAGTGACTGCTTTACAATCTGTGAGTGCAATCAGAATATTAACAAAATGGTTACTCGGTTGTTTGCTGAATACCCTGATAATCAGGCTCACAGGAAAAGTTGATATGTGGAATACAGGCTTCTGTTTCCCTTTCAGGGCTTTTCTGCACCTTCCCCTGAACAGGCTCATTCAGAACAGGAATTCAAGTGAAGCAGAAAATTCGTAGCAGGCCACAATGTAGCAAAGCTTTGACTTCTGCTTCCCAACACAAACTTGCTGGGAGGCACAATCTCCTGGCTCACTGGAGAGCAGGAAAAAAGTAATGTTTCCACTGTTATAGTAATTTATTACTTATTTATATTGCTGTAAGAAAGAAATTTTTTTTATGATGAGGGTGTTAAGGGCTGGCACAGGTTTCACAGAGAGGTGGTAGATGTCCCATGTCTGAAAACATTCAGGGCCAGGTTGGACGAGGCTCTGAACAACGTGATGTAGTTCAAGATGTCCCTGCTCACTGCAGGGGGCTTTCACTAGATGGCCTTTAAAGACCCCTTCCAACCCAAATGATCTGGAGTTAAGAAACACACAGTGAAACTCTTCTGTGCCTGCACCACTGACACAGAAAACATTTATGTTTCCACAAAGAAAATACTTGCCTTGCAAGTCTTCCATGACCTCGAACAATCCTGGGTAGTTGACTTGGATTTCATCAGTATCCTGAAAGAGTTGAGAAGCTCAGTTTTAGAGCACATTGAGCTAAACCAGCGGCATTATGCCAATCTTCAGAGCTGTTAATGGACTATTCCCTGCTCATGGCAGAGGGGTTGGAGCTGATCATCATTAAAGGCCCCTTCCAACCCAAACCATTCTATGGTTCTATTCATCTGCCTCTCCTGCTCAAACAATGTATTTCTCAGAAGAATGTACTGTCTTAACATTTCTAAAAGGTTTTGTTTAGTAGCCCAAATACAACCAAATTTTAATCAAAATGCCATTATTTTCTTCTTGCTCTCACAAGAAACAGCAAGTGTCTAAAGGCTTTTCAAGCAGGTCTAACATTCTCTGACATTTCTCCAAGAAGACCATCCAAATTCTACTGGGCCATGAGCCAAAGACACACTGCAGTTGGTCCCATTAATCACCACAAAGCCCAGAACAGCAGCAGCCCAAACCCCTTCAGAAGCTCGTTCAGCAAAGGTGAACGACGCACAGAAGGAAGCAGCACATTACATTAGTAAAAAGTGATTTTTATATCCCAGCAGCTCTGGATCGTTCAGTGTGGTTGTTCTGTTGTTTGTAATTACCACAGTCAGGGTGTTGAAGCCAGCTCTGGACAGCAGATGTCCCAAATCAGCGACAGCAGTGAAGGGTGACACGTGAGGGGAAAACCCCCCTTCCCTCTCCAGCTCTGCCAGCTGCAAAGAGCAGCGCAGCTCGTACAGGGTGTCCCCCCCAAACATTGCTCCAATGAACACCCCATTTGGCTTGAGAACGTGGTGAATCTGCAACACAGCAATAAAAATAGGGTTTGACATGATGTAGTTAGAAAGTTCTTACGGCTTTGCTTTTTAATGAACTCCAAAGCAGTCGTTTTAATAGTTGTTTTAACAGATCTTTAACACTGAGTGCATTCTGCCACAGCTTCTGGTAACACTGCAAACAAATCATCTGTCTGAGAGGAGACTGTTTTTTCTTAAGAAACAGTAAATCTCCAGAAATTACACTGAGAGTCAGGAAACCTAGAAGGAACTATGGAAATTGAGGGTAAAACTATTTTCAGTGGGATACTCCTAAAACAATATCCTCAATTAACTTACTTCTGAAAATAGGGTAGACTAGGACAGATTCTGCTTGCTTTTACTCTGTCAGACGAAAGCAGCAAAAGCACTTTTTAATGGCTTGATTTAAGGAAGCCTGAATTTCCAGTGATCTTTCCACTTCTGAGAGACAACAGAGTAATGCAGCTTTTATTACGTCTACCCCTACTTATTTTTAACTGGCCAGAACAGCAACATCACAACTCACACACCAAACTGCTTTCTTGTCTCCCAAGTCCTAGTGAGAAGGCCAATAAATTCATGCTTTTTCCCCTAAGAATTGGCAGTGATCCCTGGTTTAGATATCCAGAAGAGCTCTATTAGATAATGGGGCTAACAAAACAGTTTCTTTTAAAACTTCCAGCAGTTTTAAAAGAAAAATATTTACAATTGTTTTTTAATTAAGTATTAATCAAGCTACCTTTCCCATGCTAACAAAAAAGCCTTTAATTGACAGGTAAAAATATTAAGCAGTTAAAGGCAGTTTCCATTAGTTAAAGCCACTGCTACCAGCAGAGGAAATGAGCATCCATGATAAAAGTTGCCCAAGAAAACCAGTTCCCTCCCCTGTGTGGGACATTATATTGCATTTACTGTGGGGGTAAAAATATTTGACACTCTCTAGAACACTTAAATTCCAGTGAAAATTATACATTTCTTTCCAAGTATTTTTCTTTTAAGTTCTGAGGGCATTCCAATTTATTAATTCCATGACAGTAGGGTTCTCCTATTCCTGCCAGCAGGTGAAGGAACAGCACTGGAATGACTGATCAATTTGAAATAAATGAAAAAACAACAAACTGGTTAAAATACTTCTTGCTCCAAGATTTTGATTTGACTGAAGTTTACACCTGCAGTAAAGAGATGAACTATTCCAAAATAAGATTATTTTTTTTCAGAAACAGTTTTGGTTTTCTGTCCTCAACAGATATTTGCTTTATTTCAAAAGGAAAAAGCCTTTTTCTCTATTGCCTCAGGTGACATTAGTTACCACGACCCCAGCTGTTGAGGATTCAAAATATTACATAAACATGCTGTTTCAGTTATTTATTCCAAATTGATTTGAGGCAGTAAATTAGTAGCAATATCAAGTGGTGCTCCTCAAGCTGCCAAATATATTGCAAAAAATACTTGTGTGCAACATGAGCTATTTCTGTGCCTTTTATTTAAAATGGATCTGGAAATATAGAGTGCTCTCAATGCAAGTGATGGCTTTTAGGATTAAAAAACAGTTTCTTACCTCTTTAAAAGCTTTAGGAAGGTCATTCACCCAATGCAAACTGAAATAACAGAAGCATACATTTTTTAATCATATATTTAATAAAATTTAGGGAATGTACCTGTTTCATTAACTAAGTAAGTTCCAGGAGCCAAAACCACAAACTAGTTTCTCAAGCTGCAACAGTTCTGAAATGCCTGCCTAAAAGTGATATTAAACAAAACCAGAAGTTGGTAAAATTAGGGGATTTTTTCCCTTTTAGTTTTTTTTGTTAAATTGAGAAGATTCCAGTCCTGGAGACTAGTTTGTCAAAATACAGGGAAGAGAGAAACTACAAATGCTTTGATGGAAAACAAACAAATCAACTAGGAAGAAGCACCAGGACAGAAGATTTTCCTAAATCAGGCTCATATTAACTATTCAAGTACATTCCTTACTGCTCTTTAATGGACTATTGATCTTTTTTGGCTTTATTTTCTTTCAGCTACTCTGAAAAGAATGTTATCTAACATTTTGAAGAAAGCAAAGCAAAATAAATAAATGATTAATGCATACCTTAAGCTGCTAACAACAAGGTCAAATGTGTTTTCTTTGAAAGGAAGGAATTCCTCATCAGCTACAACCTTGACCGTGGGGATTTCAGTTTCTACAGCGTTTTTCTAATGTTGGGTTAGAAGAAAAACAACACCAGAAACTCACTTCTTCTGCTTTCCTGTATTACAGAACTGAAGCACATTAATGGCCTTCAAAAAGCTACTTACCAAGGCATTCTCTGCCACATCAGCTTGAATAAGTTTTTCAACTGTTTCCTGAAACAAAATTTTAAAAGTCTTTTAAGTATTTAAATTGCTTCCTAAGTGGAGGTAAGTAATTTTTTGGAACTTTTACATCAATTTCTAATAACCTAGAAAGAGTCCTTTCATCTCTTGATAAAAGCTTTATATACAGTAGAAAGCGTTTTTCCCTACCCAATATGGCACTTGCTCCCAAGGAGAGCAGGTAAGGCAGAAGGAGTAACAGAAAACATATTCTGCATTTTTAGGCATAAGTTTAGCTAAATATAAACCATACATATATAAATATAAGTTGTCAAGGAAGCACCTTTAGTTACAGCATGGTTCATGAAGGGGAAACTGCTTATGGCTTAAAAGTTTCCATAATTATGCTTCTCTTTAATAACTTTATCGAATAGATTGATCAAAAAACATGTATATTCCTACTCAAAATTAAAAGTTTACTGTCATATAATGGAGAGCTTCTCTTGCACTATCATTTGTCGAGTTTTCACTGGCAATAAGTTAAGAATGGCCTGCCAAACACACAGCTTTGGACTGTAACTACAGGAACAAAGGGGAGAGGGGGGAAAGATTTACCTCATCAAGACCCAAAAGATTGACTTAAGTTATAACTGAGCCCTTATTGAAAACGGAGGGATGCATGTGAACTCACTTTAAACACTTTGAAGAATGAAGAGCCAGTACCTTGGTTAAATGCTGTGCTATATAACCTCGTCCAGAGCCAACATCCAAAGCCAGAGGAAACGTTCTAAAGGACAAGATTAGCAAAACAATACATAACCAAGACTTAAGAACATTTTATGTTTTAGACTACGTTAAGTTTCACCTGCTAATTCCTAAAGGCCTCATGAAACAGCCCACGGAGCATCCTCCGGGGGCCCGCGGGGAAGGCGCTCCCTATCCAGCGGTTCTCACCTGGTGATGTCAAACACCCTGTCCGCGATCCTGCCGCCGACCTAGGGGGAGAGCGGGCGGTCAGTTAGGATCAATTAGGCTGGAAAAGATCTGAGACCACCGAGTCCAGCCTGTGACCCAACACTACCTTGTCAACCAGCCCCTGGCACCGAGTGCCACGTCCAGGCTTTCCTTAAACACCTCC
>JAWWLV010000121.1:6024699-6062901 GCA_035041135.1 Platyrinchus mystaceus | reverse complement strand
AGGGAGCCGGAGGGAGCGAGAAGGTCACCCCGAGCCTCCTTTCCTCCGGGCTGAGCCCTCCCTGCTCCCTCAGCCGCTCCTCATCAGACCCATGCTCCACACCCACCACCAGCCCCTCCGCTGCCGCCCCCGAACCGCGGCTCCCGTCAGCGGGCACGGCCCCGGCACGGCCCCGGCACTGCCCCGGCACGGCCCCGGCACAGCTCGGGCACAGCCCCGGCACGGCCCGGGCACAGCCCCGGCACAGCCCCGGCACAGCCCCGGCACAGCCCCGCCGCTGCCCCGCCGCTGCCCCGCCGCTGCCCCGCCGCTGCCCCGCCGCTGCCCCGCACCTCCTCCCGCAGGTAATCGCACTTGGCGGGCTCGGCCTGCAGCGCCGCCCAGTTCTTCTGCTTCCGCTTCAGCCGCCGGTCGAAGGGGTTCAGCGCCCCCGAAGCGGCAGCGGGCGGAGGAGGATGCGGAGGAGCGCTCCGAGCCCGCCGCGGCGATGCCCAGCACGGCCGCCGCCATCCCGCCCTCAGCGCCGGCCGGGACAGGCCCCTCATGGCCCGGCCTCCCGCCGCCCCCCCCCGCGCATGCGCCCCGGCCGAGCGCCGCGTCCCGCCGCGGCTCCCGTAGCGCCGGCGGAAGGGGAGGGGAAGCGGCGGCGTGGAGGGAACGGGGAGCGGCGGGGCCGGACGGGGCCGGGCGAGGTGGGTGTGAGGAGTGAGCGGGGCCGCTCCGGGTGTCCTGCGGGGCTGTGTCTGCTGCGGGGCTGTGTCTGCTGCCGGGGCAGGGGAAGGAGCGGCACGGGGAGTGCGGGTTGCCGCAGCTGCACCCGGGGGTGCCGGGCAGAGCTCGCCTGAGGTCCGTACATGAGGCTGGCGGGGAGGCACCCGGGGCTGTGTGTGCAGCCAGTGCGGTGTATTTGTTGCGTTCCCGTGGGTTTGGGTGGGAAGGGATCTTAAAGATCATCCAGTTCCAATCCCCTGCCGTGGGCAGGGACACCTTCCGCTAAACCAGGTTGCTCAGAGCTCCATCCAGCCTGGCCTTGAACATTTCCAGGGATGGGGCATCCACAGCTTCTCTGGGCAACCTGTGCCAGGGCCTCCCCACCCTCACAGGGAAGAACTTCCTTCTCATCTCTAATCTAAACTCACGCTCTGTCAGTTTAAAGCTTGTCTTGTTACTCCAGGCTCTTGTAAATAGTCCCTCTCCATCTTTCACGTGGACTCCTTTCAGGTACTGAAAGGCCACAGTTAGGTCGTTCCTAAGCCTTCTCTTTTCCAGGCTCAACAATCCCAGTTCTCTCAGCCGCTCCCCACAGTGGAGGTGCTGAATCCCTCTGATCATCTTGGTGGCCTCCTCTGGACTTGCTCCAACAGCTCCATGTCCTTCCTGTGCTGGGGGTCCCAGAGCTGGAGGCAGCACTGCAGGGGGGTCTCACCTAAACAGAGTAGAGGTAGAGTCTCCTCCTCACCTGCTGCTCACACTGCTTTGGACGCAGCCCAAGACGCTCCTGCCAAGGAAACAAAGATCTGTGGTCTCAGAGATTTGAAACCACGGTAGTTACAGGTTTATTTGTGACTCATGTATATCTGCTGCTGTAGCAAAGCCAGCAGGGTGCTGGGTTCCATCCACGAGGGCGTCACCAGCAGAGATAATGAACCATCGCCTCACTCGGTGCTTGTCAGGCCACACGTGGAATTTTGAGTTCAGTTGTGGTCCCTGCCGTACTAAAAAGATGTGGACAGGCTGCAGAGTGTCCAGAGATGACCAAAGGACTGGGAAGGTGCCATTTGAGGGAAGGCTGAGAGAGGTGGGTTTGTTCAATCTTGAGAAAAAAAGGCTCAGAGGAGACCTTATCCGTGTGTTCCAGTATTTAAAGGATGGCTGCAGAGAAGGTGGAGACTCCCTTTTTACAAGGAGTCACATGCAAAAGAGCAGGGGTAATGGCTACAAGTTACTCCTGGGGAGATTCTGTTTAGATACCAGAGGAAAATTTTCCTCAATGACAACAATGAGCCATTGGAGTAATCTCCCGAGGGGAGTGGTGGATTCTCCAACAACAGACACCTGTAAGATTTGGCTGGACAAGGTGCTGGGACATCTTGTCTAGACTGAGCTTTCCTAAAAAGGGTTGGACCAGCTGATTCTTGAGGTGCCTTCCAACCTGGTGGTCTGTGATGCCATGAAATTGCCTCACGTGCCTTTGGAAAAGACTTTTTAGGTATAGGTTAGAAATCCAACTTTGCTTAATCCTTTAATTTTTTTTTTTTTTTCGGTTACATATCTGAATCTTTGTTAATTGGGATTTTTTTTAAACCAGAAGTGTTTGGTTTGTTTCCATATTGTAGATGTCCAAGCCAAAAATGTCATCCCAAGAGGAAATCCTGAGCGATGGGCGGTTCAGCTGCGTCACGAGGGATCCCAGGTTTTGGGAGATGCCCGAAAAGGAGCGGAAAGTCAAGATTGACAAACGATTCCGAGCCATGTTTCATGACAAGAAGTTTAAGCTGAGATACACAGTGGATAAAAGAGGTCGCCCTGTTAACTTTTCCTCCACGGAGAACCTCAGGAAGTTTTATGCCTTGTCGGAATCTGACTCTGATCTTTCAGAGAGTGAAGAGCATGCTGAAAAGCAGAAAAAGCAAAAAAAGAAAAAAAAAGCTAAAGGTAAAGGAGAAACAGATTCTGCAAAGCCACCTGCTGGTGGTCCCCCAAAGGACAACAAAATCAACAGTCAAGGGGTGGAGCAAACGCGTGAAGTGGAGACCAAGCTAAATGACCTTAAAAAGGAAGTTAAAAAAGGCAAATCTAAAGTCAACTTGAAAGAGGACTCAAAGAAGACTGCAGTGGAAGTTGATCCCTCTCAGGGAAACAAGGGCCTTTTACCCAGAGGGGGAAACAAGCAAGGAGATGCATCAGGAGGAAGATCCATTTCAAATCAGAACAAGCAAAAGTCTTCACAAGCAAGAGGTATTGAATCAGTGAAAGCTCCCAGGAGGGACCACTCCCTGGGAGGGAAACTAAAAGAACCAGGTTAGTTGTTCAAATAACTAGTAGAATTCATCTGTGCTTGCTTGGATGCTGGTGGTATCCACGGATGATCTTTTGCAAGATCAATTATATAAAAAGCTGCCTGACTCAGATTCAGTGTTACTGAAGGGTTTGAGTTGCTCGGCTCTGTAGAGAATCAATGCTGATTTTTCAGTAAGATTGTGAATATCCCTGTCCTCTGAATCGCTGGAGCTGAAATTTTTGGTCAGTTAGAAAAGTAAAATGTCTAATAGCTTGTAAACCACTGTATTTATCAAACCAAACAGCAAATATGTGGTCTGATACCATGAAGGCTTCAGCACATCACAGTCTGTTGACTGAAAGTGTAAAGATGGTAGGATTGAGCCATTAATATTAAAGGGGATTAGAGAGAAGAGATGTCTTGAAGGAAAACTTTCTTTAGGTTGCTTATGCATGTCTATAGCCTACATTATTGAAACCTGATTTTTGCATGTTAATTCTATAGATATAAATAAAAGAGCAGAACATTTCATTAGAATTGAGACTGATAATGCAATTGAGGGCCTAAAGAGCAATTAAATCAGATTAGACCAAACAAGGCAAACAGAAGAGGCAACACTGATGTTTTATGTTATTTGCACTTTGCTGGTGTAATTTGTTCCCCCATCGTTACACCTTTCAGGAGTCCTCTAAATATGCATTGAAGAAACCTGAAGTTTTCCTTTTTCTAAAGGATCATATGCAATTCCACCATAAATATAGGGATCTAATGTTTATCTCTCTGTGCACAGACACCTGTGATCAAAGTGCAAAAAGAAAAAGCCAATTAGAGGAAGAAACTTCCGCAAGTGAAGATGTAGAGTCAGGAGAAGAGGAGCCAGAAGAAGACGATGGGGAAACAGATGAGGAAGAGGAGCCAGGAGAAAATGGAGAAACAGGTGAAGAAGACAGTGATTCAGAAGATGATGATGAAAGTGATAGTGGGCCTGATCTAGCTAGAGGCATAGGGAATATTGAAACCAGCTCAGAGGACGATGAGGATTTAAATGACCTGTTTCCAAAGGAGCCGGAGATCGAGCATTCCTGGCGCGAGCTGGATAAAGACGCCCCTCGTGGAGATGAGGTAACGATGCTTTCCTTGGGAAAAGTTGCTCCATGACAAGCTCAGAAACGTCATGAGTTCATTACAGACCTTCATCTGTGGAACAGTTTGTGGGAGTACTTTTTATGAAGGTTTTTCAGCCTTTTGGTTACAGGATGCGAGCGATGGTGAAATCAGGACCGAGACTTGTGGTTTTCACTGGTGTCTCCCCCTTCCCTCTGAGCAGACTCACCTAGAGATAAGGGGAAAAAACCAAACAGAATCGAGCTCTTCAGAAATTCCAGCATTGAAATAGTACTGCTCTTGTTCACTGGTAGTTTTTTCACTTTTTGTTTTATATTTAGTTATTTAACTTACACTCTAAGAAATTCAGACATCATTAGATAGTGAAGAAGGACTTTACAATTAGTACAATTACAGTACCCTTGTGCTGTCACAATACCTTGATATTAGTTGCTTTTGTGACTAACAATATAAGATGATAACAAAATCCTAATTGTTGATGTTGTCACTGCAACGTCTGAGGAAAATGGTTTATTTTCAGCAAAGTTTATTGCTGACTTTGCTTTTTACTACAGAGTTCTGCTAGAGAATTGTGTGTTCCCCATAAAAGTCAGGAGTTAAACCTATGGACTTTATTTCCTTTTTTTTTCCAGATTACCAGTAGATTGGCAGTTTGTAATATGGATTGGGATAGGCTGAAGGCTAAGGATTTGCTGGCTCTATTTACTTCTTTCACTCCCAAAGGAGGAACAGTATTTTCTGTTAAGGTAAGATCTGATTTCTGAAAAAATAAGACAGTTCTGTGGAGAACCTAAAGAGAGATTAACATGTTAAATGAGAAACTGTGTTGCAATTTTAACTTGCTGTGTTAGAAATAAACATGCTGCTTTTCGGTAATGGGCATATATTTGGTAGAGTTAGAGGCCAAAGCCATTGATTTCTCCTGTTTATGAGCTTGGCTCTAAGTGCTGTTTTTCTGAGACTAATTGTGAAGCTCTTGAAGTTTAGGAGGAGGAGGACACTACATTTCCTTGGTTTAAGTTTGATTTTCAGTGTTTTTATGGTAGATAACCCAACCTTAAACCTAGCTATTTCTAAATGCATTCCAGCCCTCTTACCATTGCACAAAACTTACTGGTTTTCACCACTTCTAAGTTATTAATAAATTGGTGGGTTTCTGGTCAATTAAGTTATATTTTTCCATTGTTAGTGTCTGCCTCCAGCTTTCTGAGAAATGTTAGTCAAGATACCCCTTTCTGAAAAGGGTCAAAAAGTGGAATGAACAAAGTCAGGGTTCCTGTTATTCTTCATTTGTCTCAAAATATATTCATTCCTAGCAGGCAGTTTGGTTCTTCTGCTGTCTTTTCCATACATTAAAATTAGGAGGGTATTAAAGGTTATGGAATTGATCCCTTTATTGATTTTTAATAAAAAATGAAGTCTTAAAGCCTGGTGAGACATTTTTAATGTATGTTACATCGCTACAGTTAAAAATTTCGTTTTGTGTTTGTTGTGTTTGTAGATTTATCCTTCAGAGTTTGGAAAAGAGAGATTGAAAGAGGAAGAACAAAAAGGACCTGTGGAACTGTTTGAGCTTCCAGAGAATACCACAGAGGAGGATGGGTATTTATATCTTCAAATGAGAGATATAACATGTTTAATTCTCAGTGAAAATCCCAATCAAGTTGGCAGAAGTTTGTGTGTGGAAGTCCCCTGTGGACACCTCAGTGTTGTAGGTTTTTCAAGTGATGTTTTACAACTGGCCTTGGTTTTTTTTCAGTGCATTTAATAAATGCATTATGATGCAACTTGTTGATAAGCGAGCTCAAAACTCATATAATGTAGCTCATTGGAATAATCAATGAAAGGAATGAGAGCTTAACACAGCATTTCTCCTCTACAAATTCCTGCAGTAAACTCCCTTTGGTGCTCACTGTCAGAATTCTTATATGTCAATCAGCAGGGACCTAAACTTAGTCCAGGAATTCCCAGACTGAGATTTTTTGAGTGCTTTAAGCAGCAGTCCTGGCTTACCAGGACTTAACTTCACCCATTGTCCAGGAATGCTTTTTTTTGCCTTTTTTTTTTGAGCTTTTGTTAAAGGTTTTGCTTTTATATTTTTCCAGAATTTCCAGATGTTTGGCAGCCTGGCTGGGACCATATTTGTATAATACATCCTGCTGGACTGCCCTGCATTTAGAAAATCTGGATTCTTCTAAAATAAGGGAAGATCCCTTGGGTGAAAGTTCCTAGTGCATCAGAGGACACTTGAGAAAACCAAATAGAAACTGGTGGAACCTTGTGCTGTTTAATCTCATCACAAGATTGGGAGAGTGTTTGATTGGTGCATGTTTTTAGTAAATATTTTCACTTTTGAATTAAAATATTTTGCCAATGAGAAGTTGTTAAAGCAGCTCACCTGACTGTTGTGTTTTCTCTACTTTCGCAGGATTTATAGGGAAAAACTGCGGGAATATCAGTTTAAGCGACTGAAATACTTCTATGCAGTTGTAGAATGTGATTCTCCTGAAACAGCCAATAAAATTTATGAGGAATGTGATGGACTGGAATTTGAAAGTAGCTGTTCTTTCATAGACCTGAGGTAACTCCACTGGTGATGTTTTTACATGTTGGGCCAGGGAGGGAGAATTAAAGGCAGTTTAAAATAATTTGGAGTAAATTATATTGACTTTATTCTGTAACCAAAATGAGATATGAAGATAAATTGGACATGCAGTAGGTTGCTGAGGTTGCCTTTGGTTCTTTTTTCTTCTTTTTGACCATTGGAATATGGGAAGTTTGAGAGCATCTCTGCACAGAGAGATTGTTTTCAGAGAAGCCAGATAAAATGTTCTGGTTGCTTCTTCAACCTTTTGGTACAACTAAGGGATAGGATTTAGAAAACAAAACAACAACATACTGTTGCTTTTTTCTTTTTCTCTTTTCTTTCCCCAAGAGTCCAGAAGTGGCATTTTTTCAGGATTGCTTCCCACAGGGCAAGAATATTGCTGCTGGTGTCATGAAGCTGCAATAGATGTGTTGGCCCCTGTGAATGAGCTGGAAGCTCTAATATTTCAAAAGTCATGTTTGGGGAAGAAAGGATTCTAAATGATTATTTGCTTCATTGTTAATATTTCCTTTTGTTGCAAAAAAGCTTTTCAGTCTGAGCAGAAAACTTCCTAAATCATAAAAGGTTGTGACAGAAGCCCTGTTTGTCTTTTGGGGACCCTTGTTGTGGGCACTCTTGGAAGTCAGTGGAAGTTAAGTTTTTTGCTTTGAATCCATTTTCTAGAGGAGCTTAATTCATTTGCTTTGAACCATTTTGGAGAAGATGATCTTTGCCAAGTGAACGTGTAACTTTTCATCATTTTAAACATGGAAATATAATGTTTTACAACAGACACAGCTGTTTGAAATTCTCCAGTGATTTTCCTGATCTTCTGCTTTGTTAAATTTTAATCTCACATAGTGTAGAAACGTTTTTGTTTGTTTTTTTTAAACCAAGTTCTTCAATTGTTACCCATGACTTTGGTCTTTTTTAACATTTTTCCCCCTACTAATTATAATTTTGAAGATGTACCAGGCTTTCCTAAAATGTTTTGAATTTTTTTATTTATCTGTTTCCAAATTCCGTTTTACTCACTTTTTAATTTTTAACATTACGCTTCCTGCAAAGATGACTCTTAAAACAAAGAAAACCACCTCTGTCCCTGTTTATACCAGACTGAAAATTGATTTACTTCCCCAAAAGGGTGTTGTTACACACAGAAAACCTGTGGAATAGCTGTGCAGAAGCCAGGCAGTTCATCTTACACATCTGGAACATTTCCCCATTTTGTTCCCGTTTCAGGCTTACCTGCTTTTTATTTCAGCAAATTCTTTCATGCTGATCTACCATATTCGTGAAAAGCTTGGGCTGTTTATACTATGAAATTCCCCAAGGTATTTGAAGAATAACATGTTTTATTTGCCCTTAAGATTTATTCCAGATAATGTTACATTTGATGATAAGCCGAAAGACGAAGCCTCAGAAGTGAACGTAGCTGCTTATAAGCCAAAGTACTTCACATCTGCTGCTATGGGGACATCAAAGGTACCTTTACAGTGGTTTTGTAATGTTTTACTAAAGTGTTTAGTTTTGCTGTCAGCTTGTAAATTATTTGTAGTGGGGAAAAGATTACTGATTACCTCCCCTATTTCAAAATAAAGTCATCAAACATATTAAAAGATTTAAACGTGTCCCGGACCCACAAGTTACAGCCATGTTTTGGATTATTTTAAAAGAGATTGGGATTCTCTGTTACAAATGAAATACTGTGTTTTAACCCAATAAAAATTGCACATGAAATTACTTTGTTTTTCACAGATAAATCTTCTAATTTGTCTAAAATGGGTGTTTGTGTGTAAGTCAGCAAGGGCCTTTCTGGTGGTAGTCCCAGGCCTAAACAGTTGTTTCCCCTCCTTGTAGCGATTCACCCTTGCTCTGTCTTACTGCCAGCCAACACTTCCATCTGGCCATGAAGGGAACCAGGTTGGAGAAGTGATTAGTTGAGAAATAAGTGCTTCCTGCTGGATCATTTTTTCACTCAGATCTGTTTCATGCTCTGGTTGAGGGTGCAGTTGCACAAACGCTTTCATTGTCCCCCACTGTGATCTCTACGTGATTCTGGGAGTGAGTTGCTGCTGGAAGAAGAAAAGAGTTGGTGGCTGCTTCAACACCGGTATCTGCTGCCACAAAGGAAATTTGGCTTACTGAGGCTTTGTGTTTTGTGACCTGCTGCTACAGAACCCTTCAGTGCACGAGGAGGTTTTTTTTATGTAGCTCAAACTCCTTGAAACTCACTGTAAACTAAATTCCAAAAAGTTATAATTAAATTAATTTTAGCAAATGGTTATTATGTCTAATTATTGTAGAGAGCATTACTAACAGGTTTATATTGCTGGTATCAAATCATTGTCCATAAAATCCAGTGCTACAATGTTTAGTTTTAGTGTTCCAGCTTCCTCAACTGGCATTCTTGTTTTTAAGGTAGATATCACGTGGGACGAGACAGATCACGAACGAGTCACGTCACTCAGCAGAACTTTTAACAAAGAGGAACTTCTTGACATGGATTTTCAAGCCTATTTGGCTTCATCAAGTGAAGAGGAAGAGCAGCAAGGTACTTTGGTAATAGATGTTATCCATGGAGTCATTAGCTCCAGTGTTTTGAACAGGAGTTATTTAAATGTTTAAATTCCATATCTACAGAAAATGCTTTGAATGTCATCTTTTACAAGGACAATATTATGCTTGTTGTGTAAAAGCTGTGGTCAGGCTCTGCTATGAAAATAACCTGCCTTTCCTCCAGAGCTAAACAGCTCTGAAACTGGTGTGTGCTTGTTTTGTGTGTGTGACTTAAAGGTGGAGGGAAACTTTGGGGAGCATGTTGGCATTTTTCCTTCTCTCTTTTCAGTTAGGAAATAATTAGGTTGGTGACAAAACATTGAGAAATGCTAAACTTTTTTTAAAAGATTCATAAGTTAGGCCTCTTAACATAGAAGCTGTAGAGTTCTTTAAATTTCCTGGACCTTGACTTTTTTTTTTTATTTATTTATTTGTTTTGTTTGAGTTAAATTCACTTTTCCAGTGTTCTTTATACATGACAGGAAAACACATATGTGAGTTTTTCAAATGGTATCTCTTAAGCCACCATTGATACTCATTATGCAAACCCAATTCTGATTCTCCAAGTACACATCATCACTGGTGTGACCCCAAAATTGTGTCATTATTTTTGGAGACAGAGTATGTCAGCTGAATGTTGTTTTTCATCATACATTCGAATTATTTATGCAGAGAATGTTGTAGCTATTCTGTTCATTTGGTGCTCAATTAATGAGGATCTGTTGTCTTTCTATGAAGTCTGTGTAACACTGATCAAAAAATGACCAAATAGTTGGTGATTTGGAGTGATCCTGATGAGTAAGCCCGAGTAGCTCCTTTCTGAATAGCAGCTTGAAACTTTAAGCATAAAATAATTTTCTTACTTTTTTATTTCTCCTCCTACCCCCTTTCTCTTTTTTTTTTCAGAGTACCTTGACATCTCTTTGTCAAGTTTGGCAATACCTACTTTAATCTCCTCATTTCTGAGATTAAATTATAGAACCATAGAACTTGTGAGTGCTTCCTTTTCAGAGGAAAAAGTTCTGGTTTGAAATGTCAAGTGGTTAATGACTAAATGAATAGTAACATCTTTCAAATGCTTTTTGATTCTTTTCTTAAGAATACAAAGAGTATTTCATCTAACTTGCTAAGGTACATAAATCTTCTGTGTATGGTGCACCAATGTGTAAATCCCTGATTTAACTTGCTTGTTTTCATTCTAAAATTCATCATACTTTTATTAATATACATAGCCTAAATTACAAGGCAAATAAAATTTCATTAAGCCTTAATCAGGTCTTTCAAGCAGAGTTAAAATTGATTTATGCTGCATTAAAGCAGGTTGTTGTAATCAGAGATGAGCTTGGAGCATGGAAAAGAACATTACAGATTTTTCTGGTTGTGGAATTGGGAAATCTTCTGACAGCAAACTCAGCTTGGCAATATCTTGGCAGGGTCAATGTCCATTTGTTTCTCATCTTCTCATACATAAAAATTCATTTACAAACTGTACCTTTGTGAACTTCGGGGAAGTATGGAAATGGGAGCAGGAGGTGCAGAGGGAAGAATTTCCATCTTCCATCACATACAAGGTGATCATGATGTTAAAGAACAGCATCTGTGATAGGACAGTGATGAAAGCAAATATCCATGTAAGCAATACTTCAGAACCTTTAAAGAGTAAAATTCCACTGCTGGGAAGGAAATAAAATTGACCTTAAAGTAATCTTATCACACTAATAAATTTTAAACCTGGAAATGTCTGGGTTCTAATGAGGTTTTGAAAAGTAAGTTATTAATGGAGGAATTATGTTGTCATGTCTTTAATGTGTTCCTGAGGTTTTATCCATTCAGTTATGTGATGCAAAACAGGATCCCATCTGTCAGGATTCCATCCAGCAGAATTCTGTGGCACTATGCACAAATGGGAAAAATCAATGTCAGCTGCTTGAATGGAAATGTAGGAGTGTGATAAGGAGGGAAAAAATGTCCTGGACTTTTACTCGTATTCTTTAAACTTATCAAAATGCTTTATTTATAAACAGGTTTTTGTTGGCCTGTTCTAATCTGTTTTTTGGGGGTTTTTTAATGGAATTTTTCAACTTTCAGTATGTGCATCATGAATGTTACTGTTATACAACAGTTTTGTAATGTCAAGTATTTTCAGTGACCTGGAATGTTGTGGTTCATAGCACAAAGTGTCTCCTTTACGTTGCTCCTGAATTTTCTGTTGCTCGGGTGCCTTTGTCCCAGTCAGGAGGTGTTTGTGGCATTCACCAAATCCAGCCCAAAACTGCTGTTTTGACCATGAGCACCGGTGCCTTTGTGTATGGCATTTTAAATATGCTTCAAATTAAGCATTATTGGGTTCATGTTTCAGCTCTTAGCATGTTTTTTGTTTGTTTTTTTTTAATCTTGGCAAGAGCAACATCTTTGCTGTTCTGCTTTGCACAGCACACAGATACTGGAACAGACTATATAACAAAATGCCTTTATAGGTGTATTTTTAATTAGCTGGTCCTGATGGTGTGATCATACAATCACAGAATATCTTGAGTTGGAAGGGACGTAACATTAGTGCTTAATGTTAAATAAAATCAGACCATTGATTAAATCTTGTTACGATTCTGAAATCTATTTGGTGCAATAACTCTGACAGCATATAGGAATTTAAATGCATATGTAGCATTTTATCAGATGACAGTACAGCCTTCCTTTCTCTCTTAATAATGAGCATTCTTCACATGTGTTTATATTTGCTAGAACTATTACAGAAGGCTGAGACATGGAAGGTGACAGAAGTAAACATGCAATTATTTAATATTGTCTCTGGAAATAAGCAAGAGGTTTAAACAGTTTATGAGTTGGAATTCCATGGGAATTTCAGAACAGAAATACCACAACCTGATTATTTTCTTTCTATGACTTACCAGAAACTTGATAGAACTGATGGAGATATTGAATACTTTCCCAAAACATCTTTGCAGGAGCTGTTGTGTTGGGTTTGGCTTTTAATTAATGGTGTGACAACAGTCACCTGGTTTGCAAAGGGAGTTTTTAAAACTGCATCCAGTGCACACCACTCAAGTTATTTACACTACAGACCTGAAGGAAAATGCAAAAAAACCTAAAAAAAGCCATAATTTAAAGCTTGCCATTCATTTACCATTACCTGTCTGTTTGCATTCTCTTCTTCCTTTTCTCCCTGAAAAATATCTTACGAAAACACATCAACTCCGATGTGCTTTAAATAAGCTTGTTTTGATAACCTTGAATTGCAAATTTCTCTTTTTCTTATTATCACTGGGATGAGCTACTGAGATTTGCACAACTTCTTGTTGAGGGAGTGCTGAGAATTTGGGAAAGAGGGGTTAAATCCCAGGGTATTTGTCTGGTGCAAGACTGAGGTCAGCATGTTTAAGTCTTCGTATCATGCTGTAATACAGTGCAATAACCTCTACCCTGGATTTGCTTCTGGACTTCTGGAGTGTAGAGCTTTATATTTTTAATTCTGTGGGTCTACATGCATTTGTAGGAGGGTTGTGTTTTTGGTTTTTTGGTTTTTTTTTCTTTACTTTCTGTCTATCTGAGTTTGAGTAACTACCCTGTCTAGAATTGAGCCATTTAATGCATTTTTATGGTGTGGCCCATCAGCATCCAAATCAGTAGCTGAATTTTCTGCTGTGCCATGAAATCATGAGGGGGAATTTTATCTTTCCATCTTTAAAAGAAACTCAGCTTTGCAGCAGGCCTCTTGTCAAATGTTTTATCTGCCATAAGTTTTCTAATCTTTTTAGTTTCTAAGGCTGAGTTTAAAACATAAAAGGAATCATCTACTCAGTTGTTCTAAGATAATCTTCTTAAACTTAGAATACAATCTCTTCACAATCCTGTGATTACAAGAACGTGATCTCAGCTGCCAATCACCAATTTAATATGTCGAACCTCTGCACTTGGTTATGGTTTTTATTTGTTTCAACTCTTAAAAACAAACATGCCCCCACACATTGTTGTATTGGAGTGTTCCTGACCAGCCTCACGATTTTAACTTTGTTCTTTTTAAATCTTTTAGCACTTCTGTTAATACTTCCCTTTGAAAACAATAAGAATATACTTGTATTTTATATTCTTAAATTTCATCAGCTTTTGCCTTTTTTCTCCTTCCCAGGTTGATTGTGTTTCTCTTGCAGTGCAGCTGTTAATGCACCAGAACTTTTTGTTTTGTTGGTGTGTTTTGTTCAAAAAGCCTTTGAACAAGCTGTTGGCAGAAAGCATCACTGCCTCAATATCCAGCAGAAAGTGGTTCCTGATGTTGTGCAACACAGTGTGATGCTTGAAAGCTACTGACAAGGTTATTTGAACTCTGAACAAACTTTGAGAACATACTCAGCTCACTTTCCTTTCCTGCAGCTGTTGTCAAATATGCTTTGTTTGCCTACAGAACGAAAAGCTCTTACAGTTCCTTTGAAGGCCACGTTGAGCATTTGTTTTGAAACTTAGTTTTGACAAAAGAGATGCAAGTTTTATCTAAATGAGAAAGAAAGAATGACAATATGCATTGCCATTTAAATTTCTCCTGGCAAAACCAGTGGTAAATACAAATCTGGGTTCTAGAGAGCCTTCCTTGCTTAAAGATCTCTTCAGTTCCCATCCAGCTTCTCCTTTCACAGGACACCAGGAAGAAGGAACAACAAAATGGCTTATTTTTCCTCTCATCCTCAAAACAGAGTTGGCTTTTGTTTTCTGTGTGAGCAGATGTTTCCCTCTTAGATCTCAGCTTCTGATGAGGACAGTGCAGCTGTGTGTCCCCATGTGCCGTGCGGAAGATGAGCCAGCGGGGACGGAGCCTGGCCTGGCTGGACAGAGAGCTTTGGCTGGAACTTGGGAAAGAAAGGGGTTTATGAACTTTGGAAGGCAATTCAGGGGGATTACAAGGTTGCTGTGAGGTTATGCAGGGAGAAAACTGGAAGGGCAAAGCCCAGCTAGAATTTAACCTGTGAAAGGCAATAAAAATTGTTTCTGTAAATACATTAGCAATAAGAGGAGAGCTGAGGAGAAACTCCAGCCTTTGTTGGATGCAAAGTGACAAAGGATGAGGAAAAGGCTTAATTAAATACTTAAACGCCTTCTTTGCCTCAGTAAGACTGGCTGTTCTCTGGGAGCTGGAAGACAGCGAGCAGAACGAATCCAAGGGGAAATGGTCAGTGATCTGCTGCACCACTGGGACACACACAGCTCTGCGGTGGGATCCACCCAAGGGTGCTGAGGGAGCTGGCAGATGTGCTCACTTAGCCACTTCCCATTGTTTTTCAGCAGTCCTGGATAACTGGGGAGTTGACTGGAAGTTAGGAAGTGTAAGTCCCATCTACAGTAAGGGCTGGAAGGAGGATCCAGGGAACTACAGGCCTGTCATCTTGACCTTGGTGCTGGGGAAGGTCATGGAGCAGATCAGCTTAAGTGCCGTGACATGGCTTGTACAGGGCAACCAGGGGATCAGGCCCAGTCAGCACAGGCTTGGGAAAGGAAGGTCCTGCTTGACTAAAGCAATCTTTTATGACAGGGTGGATGTGGGAAAGGTGGTGGATATTGGAACAGGCTGCCCAGGGAAGTGGCTGAGTCCCCATCCCTGGAGGTATTTAAAATCCATGTAGATGTGGCACTTGGGGACAAGGTTTAGTGGTGGGCAGTGCTGGGTTAATGGTTGGACTTGATGATTTTTAAGGTCTTTTCCAACCTAAATGATTCTGTGATTCTATGAACAGTAAAGATTTCTGCTTCCAGCCAACAACCAGCTTCGTGCAGTGATGGGATGTGGAAAAGAACAGTGTCACACGTCAGCTTTAGCCAAAAACCAGACTTGCAACTGTGATACGTCTTTCTAGACACCACTTGTGCTGTCCCTGCAGTTCAGTACTGTAGGAAGCACAGCTTTACTGCTAAACCAGAAGAAAAGGAGCCTACCCCAAACATAGTTTTCTACAGTTCGAGAAGCTGCAACACCTTTAAAGTCTGTTCTCTCTCAAATATTTGTTAAAAGCTTATTGTCACATTTTCTTTGTTTTTAACTAGAAAAAAAAGGAAGAAAAAACCTTTTTTCCATCTTGTGTCATTTGTTCATTCAGCAGGTCACTGAAGATGAAGGCATTGAGTGATTATCTCTGTTACAGAATCTTACAAAGTTTGCATTTTAAAATGTAGGATTCTATTTTCAAAATGCTTCACAGCACTGTCTTCTGAGATTCAGGTACTGCACTGCCATAAGGGACTCTGAAACTAATAGTTTTAAAATACAGTAAAGGGTGGTGTGTCCAACCAGGGGTTTGCTGAACAAATTTTCCTTTGTCTTTTCAGATTCTATTTTTATTTCATCTAAGAAGGTGTTTCTAAACATGAACTTCAGTTGCTCACTTTTTTGAGGCTGCCTGTGATAGTTTTCCTCTCTCTTTCTAGATGGTGAGGTAGTTAATGAAATGGAAGACGACAGACCGAGGAAAAGCCAAAAAGATGATGAAGAACAAATTGCCAAGTACAGAGAACTTTTGCAAAGTATCCAAGAAAAAGAGAAAAAACAGGAAGAGAAGGATATAGGAATGGAGATTAAATGGGTTCCAGGTAAGCTTTATTTTCTTTTCCTGCCTTGGAGTATATGCAGTATTGGACTGCTAACAGGGATATAGTGTAAGGTGCTCAGTTTATTGTAGGAGAAACAAACCTCTTTTTTTCCATAAATTGAAATTCAGATTGTTTAGAAAGAGGCAAATAAAAGAAATAATATGACTGAACTCAGTTCCTCAGCTCTAAGTTTGTTTTTGTAGATTATTTTTTCTCCAGGTTGTTTGTTTTTTTTTTTTATTTGCTTTTTCATTCATCACTTTATAGACTTTTTAAAATAGAATCACATGTTTGCCATGAAGTCCTGAAACATACCTACACTTTTTAAAAGGAAGACCAGTTTTTAACTGGTTTGTTAACATGGCATAAAATTAGAGGAGAATGGTTTGAAAGTCTTGCTTGCATTATGATAAAGATTTGGGGGAACAGAGAAGGGAGAAGTCTGGCCTTCCAGTGAGACTGCTCTGGGAGAAGGAAAGCTACCAGGAAGAGAAGCTGAGGGATAGTGACATGCAGATTGTCATCTGAAAATCAAAAGAAAGGTAACTTCACCATATGGCATCCCAGCAGAACTTGTGCTGAGATCCAAAAATCAGTTCTTTTTTCCTTTATGATGATAAAACATTCAGACTGATTTTCCTGGGTTGTTCATGGGTGGGTGCTTTCCAGGAGGTGTAATGAGCCAGTGTAACAGTTCCCTACATCCACAAAGGGATCTCTGTAGCATTTCCTCCTTGATGCTGGCTCAGAACTCGTTCTGAATGCCTGAACCAGCCCTGGCACTTGGTAGGTCTCTTTGCAAGCTTAATTTTGTTTGCTGAAAAGGCAGAACGCCTCTGGAAAAGAAGAAAACAATCTGGATCTTTTCCACTGAGTCAGATGTGCAAATGGAAGCATTTGCATTTGGTGAGTGTTCAGAGGATTAAACAATGCAGCCCAAAGACTAGGGAGGTATGACATTCCCTTTTTTGGAGCACCAAGGTGCTGCATTGGCTCAGCAGGTGCAGCCTATGACAGGACACAGCCGGATCTGTTACTGTAAATACAGAGATATCAGAATCCAGCCCCTTCACCACTGTGGGCTAATTCCAGATAGGAATGCATATCTAATTCTGACACTCACACTAATATTATCCTGAGTTCACTTAGATAACTTCTGTTGAATATAAATGCTCACTTCTTAAATATTCTGGTCTACAGTGGTTCACTGAAATGGATTGAACTGAACAGAACAGTTTTTATTCCTATTTCTTTATAAGATCTGTATCTGAAAGGATACACTGGCATTAAAAATAATTCTGTGCTTTCAATTCATATAAATGAAATATATGATTCCAGTAATTCCTGGCATGAATTCTCCCAAAACCTTTTAGGAGAAGCTGTATCATGCATGGCAGGACAAGTGTTTGCTGACACAGAGTTGTACTCCGTCTGTCCACAGCGTGTCAGTACTTGCATTTGTGGTGTTGTTTGCTTAGTAGTTAATTCATCCTGTCACTGGGCATTCAAGGCCAAAGAGGTTTCGTACATACAGTCTGTTATTTTTACAAGCATTTGTTGTTTGGTGGAAACCACAATCAAACTAATTACTGCTAAGAATGTGGTCTGTAATTATATATCTTTTTATTTACCAGTAGTTTAAAGCTGCCATCTTCTGTGTTGGTTTGGAAAGCATATTTGGGGTTGTTTTTTGTTTGTTATACTTGCTGTCTTCTGAAGAATCTGGCAAATTGTGTGAAAGAGGTTCTGTAAATTAAGAAAGGTCTAAGCAACTTCATGTGGTGACGTAGTCAGGAGTCTGGAGCAAACCATTCATTTTAGAAGAAGGAAAATCATTTTAGTCTTTAGCCTCTCTTTAGTGACTCTTGCCCAGGGAGAGCAAGAAGTTTTGTGAGAGGCTCTCCCTCTTAACTCTGTGCTTTGCATGTTACAATTAAATGACTTTCTCATTCAGCAGAGATGGAGTGTTAATTGTAGTGGAGCTGGAATCCAGTTCTCTAATCCAGGGGCTCCCTGTGTCTTTGCAATGGAGCTTGACTTTAGAAAATTGGATTTGTCCCACACTACATTTAAGTCCAACCCCTTCCTTACTGCACCTTCTTGGTCCTTTCACGTCCTGAAAGTGAAGACCAGTGTTTTAACTTTGCTTTTGAGTCAAAAGTTCAGCTGTTACTGACTTCAGGCAGCATTTGGAGAGCAGGTCCTGCACACCTGAAAAGGATACTTTTATATATCTATATCTATATCTTTTTTTATGGTGGAGCACAGTCAGCACACACTGAACAGTAGTTTATAGCTCTGGCAATATTTACATATTCAGGGCTGTGTTTCCTTATGGGAGGTACATCAGTTATTATGTTATTTTTTCTTGAACAAATGTGCTTATTTAAATTCCAAAACAATTTAATTATGTTCAACTGGAGCATCCTGAGCATTCAAAACTAGCTTTTGTTGTAATCTCTTAAGGCTCCTTAATTTTTTTTCAGAACTAGTTTATGTGTGTTGAAATATTTTTATTATCAAGCTCTGCTTTAGTGTGCTTGACTTACTGCAAAATCTTTTTCTTGCCCAAATGTTTAATACACAGAAGAATTACAACAGTTAAATCTAGGAAGTTTTTCAATTGAAAGGCAGGGATTTGAATTAATTTAAAAAATTGAGTTTTGGCACAGATATTTACACATGGTTATAGAAAGCATACTTCGTGAATGATTCAGTTATTCTTGAATCATAATAGTTTTAAATAAACCACAGTGCCAGCAAAAATAAATTAGATGTAGTTCCAACTCTCTTTGGTCTGTTTCTTTTAGGCACAAAATCAGTGTTATATTTAAGCATCCATCTGTTTTCTTAATCATATCTGATTTAAGCAACAATTACTATGACTCCTTATCCAGCTCCCAAAGCTTCCTTTAGAAAGTGAAGAGGGAAAAGACCACAACTGCATTTCTTGATGATATTCAGCCAAGTTTGGTTTTTTGTTTGCTTCTTTTTTTTTGACTTAAAAATTCTTCCTTTGGGAAGAAGGAGATGTAAATATTTAGCTGGACTTAAAGGAAAATTTCAGATTTGTTTTCATCAGAAACAGAATAGAAAGCCATCGTGTCTCTGTAAAGTGCACAGTAAAGCCCCAACTGTGTGTTGTCAGAGATTATGTAGAGCACAGAAATGCTCCTATGGAATATATATCTCCACCTGGATCAGTGTTTGGACTTCACATTTTGTCTTTTGGGGGTGACAAATTCTAATGTTAACAGAGTATTTACCTGCCATTCCTTTTACCCACCAGCAACAGGGTGTTTCTTTTTTCATCATCATGCAAGATGAACTCGCTCATTTAGAATTTCCTGAGAACAGAGGTTTATCTTTTTAGCCTCTAATAGCTGTGACACTTGCAGGCTGTTAAACTTCCACAAGTTTTCAAAACTAAATGTTTAGAGAAGTAAAAGTTCTGGCTTGCCCACCCTCCCTCACTTTCCCACCGGGGTGACAACAGTGTACTTAGGTTTTTTAAGTATTTATCATGCTTCTAATCCTTTAGCTCGAGTGATTTAGTTGCATGCTAATAAAGATGACCTTTTCCTCTCTTTCTTTGTGAAGATTAAATGAAAGCAGTGTGATTCATTTATTCTAAAAAAAAAATATATATTGATAAGGGTATAAATCAGCCCTTTCTATGGCCAGCTAATAATTCTACCTAAAGTAGACAATTCCTTTCCCCTTCTGCAATCAAAATCCTTTTGACCACTTAAATATACTCTTATTCTCGGGAAGTGGTCTGGACAGTAGTTTCTAAGCCATTCTAATCTGTGGAGAAACTCTAATGCCTTTCATGAGACTGCCAAATACCACAAGAAAGGGCTGGATTTTCCTCCAAGTCCTTCCGTGCCAGATGGATCAAATGATTCCATTTTCCAGGCAAATAAATCAGAAATATTGTAACCTCCTTCGAGATTGCTCTCAGGGGTCTCTCTTTCTCTGGAGATGTGGCATATACTTTTTAATTCTGCATTTATTACCTTCAGAGAGAATCTACAAGGTTGCTACCTGAGCGGTAATTTTTGCCATTAAATGTACTCCAAAATAGTATCCAAAGTCGTAGCAGTTCATTTTCTGGGAAGCTGATGACTCTGCTTTCATTGACTTTGGAGATAACTGAGTGTTTGTTCTTGTTGTATAAGAGGGTTTCTTAATGGCACGTTTTTAGTGAACCTTCCTTTCTTGTGGCTCTGATTTGTTTGCCAGTTTAGCACCAGATTTTTGTGGCTGTAACAGTTTTCCACTTACTGTTAATTCTGTCATCTTTCCAGGGTAATGGAAGGATCCTTTATCTTGTTTTTGCTCCGCTCTTTCCTTCCTATGATTCTCTGGTTTAATATGATTTTAGAGCTTGTCCACGCTTTGTATTTCAGATGTGTTCTAACCAGCTCTCCAGCCTTGGAATTGTTTTTGGAGTGTGGACAAACACCGGGACAGGGGTTGGTGTTTGCAGTTTTCCAGAAAAACGTTCTGCCTGCCCTTCTGGGCACAGGCAGGACTATCCATGAAAGGGCCTGTTTTTAACATGATGATCTCTGTTTTCAGCTCTTCCATACGGAGGAGAGCTGGAAGGACTGAGGAGGAGCAGTGACTGGCAAACTGAGAAACCTGAGAAAGAATGGGATCTAGTCTAGGACATCTGGAGAGGTCTCAGTATGATTCCTGAGCAGTAAAACTGGAATGAGGGGTGGGAGAGTAGGATGTGGTCAGGTGAGGGCTGGATTGAGTGGCAAGAAGGGGTTGCTGACAGAGGAAAATCAGAACAAGTAGAATTGGGGAAGAGGTGGCAAATACCAGGCTTGGAGAAGGAAGCAGAAACACGATTCCTCCAAACTCCCAAGATATTTCAGTCGTTTCATGGGAGAGGATGTTACCTGTAGGATATCTGACTGATTTGGTACAGAAGCTGAAAAAAGAGAATTATGTAGTGAAGGAAGCACGGAATTGCAGGTAGGAGAAAAATCCTTCATTGCTCAGTTGTTACCTCCTGCCAGGGAAATGGATTCTGTTCCTGCCCTGAATTCTGCTCCAGTGCAGAAGTCAGTTCATCTCTTTCCATCAAGGAATTTTGCCCTTGCAAGTGCCCATCTTGTGAGGAAGGGGCTGAAAGTGTATAAGCTGCATCTGGAATCAGTGTTTGTCCTCATAACATCCAAGTGCTGTGTGATGTAATGACTTTTTCAGCATTCCTGAAGTGTGTCGGATTTCTCAGAAATCTATCTGGTGATAGAATGGTCCTTTCCTCCTTCTGTCTCTCAGTTCACACAGCTGCTAAATACACAACCTACTTTTACTCACTTGGTGTGCTTTTACTCACTTGGTGTGCTAGTCAGATAAGGGGATGGTTTATTTCTCTTGCTGCTTTTTCATTTTCTTTTTGTTTTTTGATCTTGAGTCTTTACAATTTGAACCGGCAATCATTGATAACAGAAAACACTCTTTCAGCTATTTATTTTTTGGGGTTTTTTGAGAGGTTGATGTGTTTCAAGCAGTCTGTGCCCTTATCTCAGCTTCTTGTTAACAAATGCTTTAAAAAACAAAAGCAAGCTATTTAACTGAAGCATTGAATGAAAATCTAGATTTGCTGTCATACCAGGCATGTACTGTTTTTTTTTATTTTAGATGATTTTCTATTGTTAAAGCAGACTAATAATAAGTAGCCTTAAATGACTAGATGACTTTAAAATAATTTGTCTAGTTTAACTTAAAGCATGTCATTAGTACATAATGCAAGGAATTTGGGGGATTTATTCACATTTTTTGAGCCTTCTAGCTGCATATTTATTTTTATTTTCAATTTATTCAAATAATATCTTACTGTTCTCATTTATAATGATGAACAAAAAATACTCTGGTCAGCGGAGATCCTGCAGCATTATCACAAGGTTGTCACAGAGGCAAAGTTTCAGAAACTAATTACAGTGTGATACATTAAACATAATGGCTCTCATGTCTTTAATTTACTATGGGGTGTTTTTTTCTCTAGGCCTCAAGGAAACTGCTGAAGAAATGGTCAAAAACAGGTTGGAAGGAAAGGATAACCTGACTCCATGGCAAAAATATCTAGAGAAGAAGAAAGAAAAAAGAATGCTTAAAAAAAAGAGGAAGGTAATGTTTATATTGGCCACTTGTTTGTTTTCTTAAGTTGCTGATATTGTTTGTTTTGGATAAACTAAATAAAAGATTGTATAGCTGCCAGTACTATTTTAAGGTTAAAATGTGCAGTGGTCACTCGTGTGGAAAGACTGAGATACCTCATCAAACTTAGAGAGCAAATGATATTCAGGATACTACTGACCATACATAAGTTACACAAAACTTCATGCATCTACTTGTGCTGCTTTAAAGATAAATTACTCATAATAACAGTTGGCTTTAATTTGCATTTTCAATGCATTAAGAAGGGTCTTTTTGCTACTGTGTGCAAAGCTGTGATGAGAATGATAATTGTAGTTTTGGAAATGTTGGGGCTAAAATAATACAGGATTGTTTGCCAAAGCTGGCAAAGAATTAATAGCCACAAAGAACTATTCCAATTTCAATTTGCAAGAGCAAATTTGGTAAACATCTTTTTGTGTATAAATAACAAAACAGTCCTATGTTAATGTGAAAATTGCTGTTGCTTCATCTTCTCACATGTGGAAAGTAATGGTGAAGCAACTGACTCCTGTGGCAGGAATAAGCAGATAAATGAAATGTTTGTGCAGATGCTTGAAAAAAAGGCGTGTGGCATACAGAATTTAGCTTCCCTGACTTCTTAAATTACTCTGAATATAACTCATATTGCAGAATAATGTTACTAAGAGTAATCTCTACAGCTTGACTTCCAATTATTTTGCACTGGCATTTGATGAGTAACTTCTTAAACCCAATGGGTGTTCTGAATAAAGTAGTGCTGTTAGGTAGCAGAGCAGCTTTTTCTGGCATAATACTCTTGTTCAGTCAGAGAAATTAAGTCAAGGGGCACATAAAATCTGTTCTTTTAAATCCAAGCTGGGTCTTTTTGAAATTCAGACCACAAAATGAAGCTCCTTGCTCAAGTATTTGCCCAAGCAGAAGATCTGTGGAACACAAAGTGAGGACATAACAGTGCTGTGACCCTGTAATAGGTTGGAGTGGTTAGCTGGTACATCACAGTTTGGGGGTACACCTAATAAACAGCTTCAAATGTGTGAAACAGGTTTTAAATTGTTGATCTGTCTTTACAAGCAGTTTTGAGTGTATTCCAGTTTTATGATGTTCCACGTCCGGTGTTTCAGTTTTCATCTGCACAGTTACTAGCAGAGGGAACATCTAATTCCAGTGAAACTTAAGTGGTAATTCATTTGATGATTGAAATAATATTTGTGCTTTGTTACAGGCCACTGCTGAGAGAGAAGAAAGTGAAGATGAACTTCCACCTGATGTTGATCTCAACGACCCATATTTTGCTGAGGAATTAGAGAAAACAGGTGGGTCAAGACAGGTGATTGGGGAATACATCTGCCCTTTCTTTTAATGCTGAGCTTTCAAAACAAAGCCAGGCTGGAGTAAATACCAAAATTGCTGTTCTTGTAAAATGATGCCTGTTTTGATATGTGGAATGGTAGGGAATGTTCTCTCAGCTTTCACCAGATACCACTAGTTAGCCAGTTTCTGGGGATGGATGTTAAAAACAAGCTGCTTCCTTCAATATTTCAGAGAAAAGAACTCCATTGCTTTTGAAGTCTGTTTCCTTTTACATAGGAAGAGCCAGATATAGATGAGTCCCTTTGAAATGTGGGTCAGTTACAAAAACATCAGACATTTTTGCATCATAAACAAAGTTGTCTTTCAGAAGAAATCATTTTTTTTCTCAATCTGATGCACATTTTCACTTGTGTACTCTTGGCTGCTTAGAAATACAAACAGTGAAATGTAGTATTTTAGGAAATAACTTGCTCGGCTTAGATTTTGAGGATACCTTTTTTACAAGCTTTTTAGTTTGATGTTTAAATTAACTTTTGCTGTGGTAACAGCACATTTATTTGGAGTGTGATTTTGGTGGTTAAAATCAATATTGGTGAGTTCCTGACATTCCATGGTTTTGGGAACCAAAACCTAAAGGTGGTTCATACTAAAGTACATTAAAAGAAGAAAAAAAGACAGAAGGAAACAAACAAAAAGAAGATAGAAACAGATTTACAAATATTACTAGTGTGTTCTTTTGATGGGGGGATGTTTTCAGCAGAGCAGTGCAGATCCAAGTTCCATTAAAAAGTGTAAATCACTTTTAATTTGATACCAGCCAGCACCGGCCTCTGACTTAATTGTTTGAAATTTATGTTAGGAGAAAGTAAATAATTAAAAAACAAAACCTGGATTACTTTGTGCTTATGTGTATGTTCTACTAGTCTGAAATACAGAACAGTAGGGTGAGTCCTGCTCAAGGTGTCATGTAATGCTGTTTTCTGCCATGGTGAGTTGTTTACAGGTTCTGAAATAACTCATTCTAAAGATACCATTCCTACCATCGAATTTTTTAGTTTTTCTTCAACAGCAAGGTTATCTAGGTACTCTCATGCTATTATTTGACGTTTCAACAGAAGATATGAAATGTCTGATAAAACGTTTCCTTCTGCTTTATGTCAGAAGTTCTTTGTGCCGTGGAGGGGCTCAGTAGTTGTGTCTGCACATTCTTAAACCTTCTTGTCCATAGTCTGAAGAATAGACTTTCATTTTTGTGGAGTCTGTGAGGATAATAAAATAGACATAAAGGTTAAGAAAAGTGAAGCTTTTGTCTGCAAGATTACTGATAATCTGCTGAGATACAGGAGAAAACCAGAACCTGGTTAGCCCTGGAGAGGTTTTAAAGGGAGGGGACAGTGGTTGGCTGCAAGCCAGGAGATGTTTTAATGGTAATTATGATAATTACACAGCACAACTTTGGCTTTCACCAAGTTTACCCAGAACAGCCTCTGTCTCATAGCTGGGGTTGCTTTTAAACACAGCTAACTTATACAAAGGGGGAAAATAGGTTACAATCATCTTTGAACTTCACTGGAACTCCACCAACTTTGTACGTAGGGTACAGGCAGCAATAACTCGAATGGTCACCCCTTTTTCTTGAGCCTTCCACAATTCCCCTGAAAGATTGAAGTTTCTCCTTTAAACTGCCAGTCAGATTATCTTGGATTATGCTGGAAAAGCACGTGACAGGATGTTTGCAGACTCCTGTGGAGCAGTGCAGGAGCTAAGGATGCAGCAGGGCTGTTGGGGTTTTGCAGGGCTGCATTTGCTCCCATGCTGGATTCACTAATTGGCTGTAAGATGCATAGGGCACAACACCTTTGAGTGCTACGAAAGGAGAACTGGAAATTCTGGGAAGTCTAATCAAGCATAAATTCCTCACGTATGTCTTTGTTCCTGGTAACTGTTTGTAATGCAGGCAGTGATTCTTACACCGTAGGGGTGCTTCATCTTGGGAGAGGCCAGGTAGAGTGAATTCCTCATTCCTGCTGTGCCCAAAGAGTGTCTGTGCAGGGTTCAGGTGTGTGCACATCAGCACTCCTGAAATTCATGACACTGCTTGCTTTGCACACAGTTTTCATATGGTTTTTTAATAGTACCATGGGCTAAAATGTCAGAATGCTGCATATATTTGAGCCTTGATGTTGCATTCCAGAAGCTTGATTCTAGTTTTATATTGTCAAGAAAAAAACCCATTTGTCACCTCCATTTTACATGGATGCCCATACTGTTTCAAAAAGCATTGGAAAACTTGGATTTGTCTTGGCCAGTTTCAGTCTCGCTGCACCAATTTCTGTGGGGTCTCATAAAAGGTTCGTGGGAGACAGAATGACTCTTGTAGCTTAAACTGTTGGAAAATTAATAGCTGAATAGTGCAATTGCTTATTAACATGAGAGCAATGTCCTGCTTTTGGAGATCACTGAATAGTTTCAGAACACATTAGACTATTAAACATAATTTCTGTTGATCCTTCTTTGAGGAAAAGGTCTTTAAACATTATTGTAACTCCTCTAGGTTCCAAACCATTTGATGCCTTCTCGTGATCTAATTTATGATATATGTGGGAATTGATGGCTTTTTAAAGCTGAAAGGGAGCTGTAGGACTGCAGGGCCATTAGAGGTTAACAGCAAAATCTCAGTGTAGCTGTAGAACCTGTACTTGGAAGATAAAGTAGATGAAAAGACTCATTTACTGTGTGTCTTTGTGAAGCTTTTGAGACTGACTCTCAAGCTTCTGAGTAAGGCAGATAAGAGGTCTTGTGAGAAGGGTTTTAGGTTTGGGGTCAGCCTCTGTACTGAAGTCTCAGAACGATGATTGGCTTTTAACTGTCAGCACTGGAAAGTTGTTGATGTGCAAAGTGAACATTGCAAAGGAAATTCTTGAGCTGAGAAAGAGACAAGTGGCAGATTGAGGAGTGGGGGGTTCCAGCAAGGAGTGAAAGCTTTTCCTGCTGGCTGGTAGCAGCTCCCAGTTGGTTCTGCATAACCCTGGGGTATCTGCTGCTGTAGGGGGAACAAAATGAAAAGAGTGTATTGAAAAGACAGAAAATGATCCATTTTGGAATTCTGAAACCAAACTTTTCAATATGATGCAAATTTTTGAGTGCTAAGAGTGATTTTTAGGCCCAAAGATGATTTTGTTGGCTGCATTGTGTCATAATAAGAAATAAAGGTTCTATTCATTTATTTATTTTCATGGAGAAGAGCTCAGTTTGATACCAGCTCCTGGTTCAGCCCCACCTGCAGCCACAGAAAATGCCGAAGGCATAAAGATGAGCCGTGTTCACTTCTGTGATTCCACGTGTAGTGCAAGATGAGGGAAGGCAACTTGAGGGGCCTTTCCTTGAGGGATGTGTGCAAAGACAGAGATTTACTGATTTAACTTCTCATATAGTTGTCTCCAATTTGTATTTCTGTGCCCTGTTTCCTTCTCCCTAGTTTAGCCACTTCTGGGAAGACAAAAAAGATTCCATAGTTGTTGGAGTCTTACAGAAGACATTTATTTCTCCCTTCTACACAATAACTTAAATTGTATAGATAAATTTTTTAATTGTGTAGTTTAGGTAACAATATTATATCTAAATCTGATTTTCCTGCACAGTTTCTGGAACAACTAAATCAAGAGTAGTTTTTAAGCTGAGGACACAGCGTATTTGGATAGTTTATTTTTTGGTGGTGGTGATTTGTTTCTTCTGGAGATCCACTTCCAGCTTGGAATCCACTTAGAAATAGTCAAGAGAATAGTCAAGGCAGAAAAAAAATCTTCCTCAGAAAATGTGTTCTGTTCCAGAGTATCCTTAGTGATATAACTTGACATGTTTCTGGCATGTCTGTATTTCTAGGCTGAGTACAAACCTGGCTTAGCAAAATGAAGCCAAGTATCTTCCTTAAGAGCACCCCCAGGGGGCTGCAGTGAATTGCCTGGGAATGTAATTCCAAGCTGAAAGGTCAGAGTATGTGCTTCAGGTCAGGAAACCTTCTGCTTTTCCTGCTCCTTCTTGATCAAGATCTCCAGGCATTCCAAAGAGAATAATTTGATTCTGTAGGATTTACAAATGGGTCTGTTTTCATTAAAGATTACGTTTGACTCATATCTTGTGCTGTTCCTGTTCATTATGTCTGTCTAATCACGGTGTGATTAAGAGAGTAGGAGAGCTTCATCAGAACAATATTCAGGCTGAACAGAGTCAATCATATCCTAATTCCCATGATAAAACACGCTGGGAGTGGTGTGATGTCATATGTTTGCCTGCACTGCTGTGATACTTCTCTCTACCGCTCTATGAAAAATACAGGAAAAACGATTTCTCCTGTTATTTTTTTGTTGACTTGTTTAGGCCATTTGAATATTGCTGCTCCTTCCATTGAACAAATATTCAGTGTATTTTTATTGCTTTATATCTGCTTGGTTTTTATTAGCTTTCCAGCCTTTTCCCACATCTGACATTTAAGTGTTGGCTGCAAGAAAATGAGATGCACTTAGGGGTTCTGCCCTCATGCAGAAGCTTGTATAAATATGTGCATGTCCTCTACTTGCACTTAGGTCTAAAGAAGAAGCCAGAATCAGTAGAAAGTACCTCAGAAGATGAAGATGAAGTTGAAAAACAGAAGGTAAAGTGGTTTAAAATGTTAAGAATTACAGATGTTGCACTGCCTGAATTCTGCAAATATTTGGGATGTGTTTGTGAGTGTGTAGGATGGCAATGGGGTAAAACTGTATAATTTTAATAAAAATGTATAATTTTAATAAAACTGTATAATTTTAATAGTGAGAGCTTTTAAAACAGAAACTACCAAAAAAAAAGTTTGTTGGACCATTACCTCTTAACATCAGCATTGTATGAAACATTTGTGTGTTCAAACCTTGTCCTGTAGTTTTTTAACCTTGAATATTAAGTTGTTTGCTGTTGCATATTTGCTTTTCATTCTTTATAAATGTACTAAATCCAGATATGTTAATTTTTATTTTGCTGTAGAAATCTCGGTATGAAATTGTATCCCTTAGCAATTTATAAATTATGGTGTACAATTTTCAAATTAGATTATTATTATATATTAATCACGATAATTAAAGCAATATAAATGTATAATAAAAGTATTGTGCTATTAATATTATATAATTAGGTATAAAATTATTTTTGCATCCAATACAAAGTGAATATTTTAGATTATATCTAATAAAAAGGAAATATACCTCAAATTGTTAAAAGAATGTTGTTATGGATGAAGTAGTACTGCCCTGACAACCCTATTTCAACTCTTATATATAAATGTACACTCATGCAGGCTTTATTACCAAGATGCTGTATTTTTCATAGAAAACTTAATTTCATTGTGTACGTGGACCTTCTTGTTTTGTGACAGGCTGAAATGGCCCTGCTGATGATGGATGATGAGGATGACACCAGAAAACACTTCAATTATAAAAAGATTGTAGAACAACAGAACTTGAGCAAGAAGAAAAAGAAACTTCTTATGAAAAGGAAAGAATTACTAGAAGATGACTTCCAGGTAAATTCTTGATTTTGTGACTGGAGCAGTTCCAGGGATGACAAACAGTCTCATGAGCTGTGACTTCTTCAACAGCTGGTATTTTATCGGGTTTAAAAGCTTTGCTATCCCGGGAAAAGGTTACCTAAAATAAATGCTCCCTTTCTGCCCTCAGGTAAATGTTGCTGACACAAGATTCCAAGCCATGTTTACTTCTCCCCTGTTTAATTTGGATCCTTCAGATCCAAACTTCAAGAAGACAAAGGCAGTAGAAAAGATCCTTGAAGAGAAAGCTCGCCGAAGAGAAGAAAAGGAGCAGGACCTTAGGGAGGCAAACAAGGGCCAGGAGAACAAGATGGCAAAGAAAGGAGAGGTTGCTAAGAAAGCCATAGATCCTGCCTTGTCCATGCTCATAAAGTCTGTCAAAAATAAAACTGAAGAGTTTCAGGCAAGGAAAAAGCAGAAATTCAAATAATTGAACTTTGGGTTTACTTGGACTTCACTTTAGTCTCAGCTTTTCTAAGTGGTGACGTCTGCTGAAGTTACTGCAGCCTGCTCTGATTCCTGTCCACCTAAAATTGTCCCAACAGTCATTTAATTATGGTGGTGAGTTTTAAAGTAATTAAGAGTAATAATCACTCTGTTCCTCTGCCACAACAATTACTGTTTTGTACTACTATTGAAAAACTACACCTTGAGAACACACAGGTTTTGGGGCAGTTAGTTTTGTATCATGTCATCTCTTAAAAATAATACAAGTGCTGAAGATGGCCACAAAAAGTAGTCCTAAATAATAAAAAAACACTTCTGCAGAGGTTTATTGCCAAGACTGACTGATCTTAAAGTTTTTAATTCCACAGAAACCTGTAAAAAATACCTGTCTTGAAAAATAAGGAAGTAATATGACTACAAATTGAAGAAATCTTGTATACAAGTTTTTGTATATTTTTAAAAGGTTATATATATATATATATATATATATGCTTTTTTAATTTCTCCCTTAAAGACTTCCTGGGTAATAGAACTAATTAATGGAAATACTGCCCTTTAGAAGTGTTTCATTAACATACATTGGAAATAAATGGTTTAAATTGGCCCAGAGGAACTTCGGGCATTAGCTGTGTGTTCTTCTTCTGCGCCTCAATCGAATTATGCCAGAATTAAACTTTTTGCTATTAATATCACATTCCCATGATTGTGATTACACATAGAGGAAGACTTTCAGCATTGCACGTGTTAAAAAAATCCAAGGCAGGTCTAGATGATACAATTTTAGAAACCATATTTTTCTTGGTGATGAAGGTGTCAGTGGAGCAGGGAAAATACAGTAGGTAGAAAATTATTGCTCTTCCCTGGAATGGGGCCACTGATTTGTCTTAAGATTTGGGTTGAGTTGGGATATTGCATCAAAAAATGACTGGAAACTTTAGAAAGGAGAGCGTAAAGGTAATTTGCAATTTGAAAGCAGTAGTGCTAATTTCCAAAATGTTCTTCAAATTTAAACTTAAAACAGAGGTTAAAATTATAGGTAGTGAAAACTAGTGTTTATAGCAAGTAAATTTATGTCAGTATGAAAAGAATATTACAGAGTTGGATTTAGCACATGAGGGGCTGTGTAGTGCCCAAAATGGCTGAAGGAATTAAGGAACACAATATGGAAATACAGGTGGAGATGGATTTTACAAGAGTGCTTTGCAGTGATGTACCTGAGGAATATTTGCAGACCTCAGCTGTTTTAAATTAAACTGCTTTTCATAAACATTTGAACATCTTCAGATTAGTTTTGTTTTAATACTGGATCCACAGATAGTCTCCCATAACTTTGTTTCATACTTTGTATGGAAAACAAATTTGGTGGGGGATGAAAGCAACAAACTGCACTGACTCCTTAATCCTCTAACCCTGCTGCGTTCTAGCAAACACTTCTGTGCTATCAGTGCTTTTCTTTGTGGCTCAGTGATTTTATAATTTCACTGGAAATCAGCGTGTGGCATTGGCGGATCTTCGCTCCTCTGGAATGCCCAGAACAAATTATGGTTTTGACCATCTCATCCTTTTAAACATGAAAATAGGGCCCAGAAGTTCTAACTTCTGAACTTTATGTATGATTTTATTTTTTCCCTCTCACTAAATGTTATGCAACCAGCAAAAGTGATGGCAGTGAAGTGAAATAACACATTAAAAACCATGAGTCCTAAAAGTGGGACAGAACTATTTTTTCTAGCAACTTAGGGAGGTCTGGTATAAAGTAGTTTGTCTCCAAGTTGGCAGCCAGCAGAGCTCATGCTATAGTCTAAGCCAGGCATTTAAAGCTCTAATATTACAAGTGGAAATCACAGGAGAGTTTATTTAAAAACCAAGAAAGATCAGACAACCAGAGATGAAGAGCCACGTATGTTTTCAATTATTCCTTCTCAAAATTAAATGTATTACTTTCAATTAATAGCAAGTTGGCTCTTTGTCTTTTTCATATTTTGGTGGTGTCCAAAAATAACAGTGAGTTGTGCCTTCATGTACTTTTTTAGCAAACCAACCAACCAACCAACCAAAATACTGTGGGTTTTTTTAAATAAAGTCTTAGAAACCTATGTTATATATGATATATATTTAAAAGAATTAAGTTGTTTTGCACTTGTCTTAAATCATGACTTAATGCCTCAGTCTCAGTTTTGTAGCTGTGGTAAGAACAACAACACTGGTACTTCTGATGGCACAGCAGTTTTCATAATTTCCTAGAATTCTTTAAAAACTGCAACTTTCCGAAAGTAAAAATGGACCTTTTCATGCAGAGGACTATGTTACTGCATCTCTGTGAAAAGCAAGGCAAGGTGGCAGAAAGGTGTATTGTGTATTTTTTCTGTCCTTAACATAAAATATGATAGATGGGACTATTTTGGGGTTCTGGATCCTCTCTTGTTTAAAGTCATTATTACTTTCTATCTCCCTCATCACTGGTACATGACTAATCCCCACTCAGGACTGTTCCACCTCTGTATTTCAGCCGTGCAAGACTGTGAGCTTTTAAACAACGTTGCTTGTAGCCTCCAGTGAGCCCACTGGCCAACCCTGCTCCTCTCCCATCCCCAGAGGCACCCAATCCAAAGGCTGGTTGCCACATTTTCATGGGCAAATGCTCCTGGACTGCATCCCATGATCTTGGCACTGCACAAATCCCTTGGCTTTGTCCTGAAATCCTGCCCGGTGCACTTACCCTTTCTTTCCCTTTTAATGTTTCTGGGACAAGGAAGGAGGGAAAGGACAACTGAGGCAGACAGGGTTTGTAGGGATTTCCAATGGCACAAGTGAAAGATGGAGATTTTGAGTGTGAACAGAAAAACTGCCAGCTGCAGTCAGCAACGTACGTGTCCGAGCAACCTCTGGCAGTTTGTCCGTGGCAAATAAAAATTCTGAACAGAAATGGTTAGCAAAAGGACTAAGAACAGCCAAGTGACTGGTTTAGGGTGGCTGTGATTGCTGCAGGGGATTAAGATTAAAATAATTTCTGTGGAATGCAAAACCCTGAGGCATAAACTACTTCCCTTCCTTGTTCCCCTGTCTGCTTTTCCCCTTAGCTTAAAGCGTGGGCACTCAAAGAGGGAGTTAGGTGCATGAGCTGCCTTGGATTTAGGAGGATTTTGGGACAGCTTTGTCTTTTCCTTATAGAGTTCTGAGCAGCATCAGCAGGCAGGGAGCCTGAGAGGATATGCAGTGATGAGCAACACCTCTGGTTGTTGGCCAAGAGTTGATCCGAAGGGTGTCCTTACAGCTGGAGGGGGGAAAGAAGGTCCATAATTCCCGAAGATATGCCATTTTTTAACCAGAAGTATATATATTTATAACCAGAAGTTATGCCATTTTTTACACATATTTCTCATTTGGTGAGTTTGAGAGTTTTGTATGAGGAAACTGAATAAAAGTGCCTAGGAACCAAAACCACGTCAGAGAGGAAATTGAGCACGGTACAGGTGAAAGATGATTTCGTCGCAGACTAACTGCCTTATTTTGCTGTGAGTTAGATTTTTTGAAAGACAAAAGGTTCAAAATGCAAGAAAAGGGTAACAATAATGAACTTAGTCAAGTATTAAGAGATGTTGTTTAAAAGTGTAAATTTTGTCCTAAAATAAACCTGCATTGATTTTTGTACCGATCTCAACCTCACCAAAATGTGAATTTGCTGACAGAGCTCATGAGCTTGTCTGAGGGATGACAGTGGAATTTTTTCCCCTTATTTCACATCTTGAAGATCAGAACTTCCCCAGTAAGTGAATAATTCTGCCAATTTTTCTTAAAGCTTCACAGTCAGCTTATGAATCCTGGAGTCTCTCTGTTGCAATTGGATCAGTATCACAGAATTTGAAGAGGAGGATGTTGTGAAAACTGCCCTACTGAAATTGTATCATACCTTGAGTGCAATAAAACAACTCTGGCTTGGACTAAATTGTTACCCATGGAGAGCTGCAGAAAGCAGCCATGCAGGTCAAACCCTATAAAAATAATTAGATGATCAAACCCGTGTAGAAAGCCCAGTTCAAGAGTTCCTTAGTCACCAACTTGGCCTGTTTGGCCAAAATATGTACTTTTAAATTGTCAACTTTAAACCTGCACCATGCTTTGTGTGGGCATGAAGAGGAATGATCTCTGACAACCACCTTGGTGCAAGTCCTGGCTTCCTGATTTGCTGTAGGAGTTGATGGGAGATGACTGCCCTGCTGTAGTGGCCGCTACATACCCAGCACTCACATAACTCCCTTTTTAAGGAATAAAGACAAAACCTCGCAGGGATTTTCTACTAGTGGTTATTTTGGCAACAACTGATGAGTGCATATTTGAAGTTTCATTTCTCAAAAGTCCCGTGTCTTATGATTTGGCCCCCATGTAGTCAGAACCCTGAAAGCTGGCCGACAGATCGCAATCACACCGAGTCAGAGCTGTTTGGGATGCCGTGGAACAGAGCGTTGGAAACAACCGTGTGTGGGTGTTGAGCAGCCGGGAGTGCCTGGAATGCTACACAGACAGGTCCAGGATGCTGGAGTATTTTCCTCATGTGAAGTGGCTCATTATCTGGAAAAGACATTAAGTAAAATTTACAAAAGTAAAAGCTGGCTGGAAGTCAAAGGAGGGGCCTCTTTATATGCAGAGGAAACAACAAGCATTCCTGGAGGAGAATTGCAGGCTTATTTATGCTACCTGCAAAGATCAGCCAGTCTTTCAGGGGGATTAATGATGTGGTATTTGAGTGGATTGATTCTAGCCTTCAGTTGCTATTCTCCTTGTACATGCAATCATTCAGATAACAGTTTCTGTTTGTATTTATTGGTTCATTCAGCTTGTTTTTCTGTTGACTGAAGAAATGAGATGAAAGTTCCTAAATTAAACTGGAATGATTGATATAGGGCTGTATTTCTACATGCTTGCCTTTTTTCTTTTCCACATGGCCACTTCCCAGACAAATTCTTCATTAAAGCATTAAAATTGTCTTGAATTGATTGTTTAAGGGTGTCCTCTCATCTGGGTTAAAAGAGATAGGAAAGGGATGCGAGTCTTCTCTCTACTGCCTTTTCCCAACATCTCTGTCCTTTAGCAGGTGTCCAAAAGCACAGAAAACTCCCAAACCAAATGTTCAGCTATTTCTTGCTGGAACATCTTTTGTAAAGCCCCACTGAAGTCTCTGGACTTCAACAGCCACTTTTATCCAAAATAAATTAAAGCAGCAGATAAGCTTTTTATCAAATTAGGAAGTAAAACCAGTAGAGTCTGCTTCAAAGAAATCTAAGATAATCAACAAGAAATAGGACAAAACCAAAACCAGGTATTAAAACACAGCTGGAATCTTTGTAAAAGGAATAAAGAAAGCCTCTCACGTCAAACCTGTACGCTGAGGAATGATTTACAGAATGAGATCACATTTTTATTGGATTAGCACCACAAATCTAGAGAAGAGCAAGGACCAGAAGATAGGAAAAAAACAATAAATGTTTGGCCAGTTTGAAAACTGTCACCGGCAGCAAGGGACAAGTTAAATAAAAGCATCAAAAAACAAGTGAAAACAGATATTTGGATTTGAAAGGCAATTCTCCTGGAGAACAACATTGGACCAAACATTGATAAGCTTTTTGTTTCCCCCTCTAAATCAAGAAGAGCTCTGTGATCAGGCTGTCTATCCATCAACCTGACAGCCCTATCTTCATAATTTGAACCTGCTGCCAACTTCAAGGAGGTTTGACAGAAGGGTCAAGTGAAAATATGTGTAGCTGAGAGTCGGCCACATGCTGTGCTGCCTCTTAGCTGACAGATGGAGAGCTGGACAGTGAAAGGGAAAATTGGCAGTGGAAGGTGCACAGGACCTTACACAGGACAGAGAGATGAATACACAAGGTCACATCAAAGCTGCTTTGGTAGTGGCCAATGTTGCCAAAGAAAGGCTGAAGCCAGAAGGCAAATGTGTTGCAACATTTCCACAACTTTCCCCCCCAAAATCAGACTGTCCTAGCTCAAATCTATCTACTGCCATATGAGAGGCAAAAAAAAAAGTACTTTGTGGAACCTTTGTTGGTTCACTCCAGCATCACTGTCAAGAATAACAAGGATTTTAAAGAAAAAAAAAAAAAAGTTGGCAACAGAGCAACTCACAACTGGGATTTGGACCTCACGTTAAAATCTGTGAAAGGAGGCCAAAGATTTTCTAAGGGTTTGTGGACTTCACATGATTTCCTTGTAGTTTTATCCAACAGAAAAGGAAGCACCTAGTAATGTGGAAGACAAAAGCCGCTCTCCACAAGCCACATAGTTTTGTATGCCAAAAACTTGTGTCGAAAAAGACTCGCATTTGTTCCTGACATTTTTTTGCATTGCAAAAATAAATTTAAGGCTGCCTCTTTGGAAAAAAAATGTAAAAAAAGTCAATAATGCAAAAGTTAATGGAAGCACATTTTTATTGGGGGGGGGGGGGGGAAACATAGAAGGAGTTTCTGTGATTATAAGGCAGGCCAGGAAGGAGGCTTCTAAATTCCTGGGGAAGATCCTATGTAGGAATATTAGGATGTGGTAGAGATGGAGTAAAATTCAGGGGTGAAAAGGTTAGTTTTCAAGTGTCCATGTTCACAGCAGGGGGGTGGAACTGGATAATCTTTAAGGTCCCTTCTAATCCAAAGCATTATATGATTTTTTTGTTCGTTTCTTGCCAGGTCACTGCTCAAGTCCCTGTTATTAATATATAAAATACAACCTGTGCTTTTCGGTGGCCGCAGGCTGAATTGTGTTCACCGCAAACACGAGAGCAAAAGACGCTTGCCTCAGGCGGCGATGGGGACCAGAAGCGTAAGCAAATTTGTTACTAGATATTACCAACTGCGAAATGTATTTCGGGCGGCGAACGACGGCGACGGGACGGACAGACCGAGCCGTGAGGGCGGCGCCCTGCGCGCGGCCCCCCGGCGACGTCACGGGCCGGGCGGCGGGAGCGCCGCAGGGCCCGCCCGGCTCCGGCCTCGCTGCAAAACCCGAAACCCCTTGAAAACAAAGTTCCCCTCGTGTCGCTGGTGCCGAGACACAGACGCGGCAGTGTTGGCCCTGCCCGCCCCTGCGCTCCCTTCGCTCTGCGGCCGCTCCCTAAGGGGCTTCGGGCACTGCCCGGCTCGCCCCTGTGGGAGCTGCGAGCGGCTGAGCAGCCTCGTTTTGTTTCTCTGTGAGCGCTGCTATGATATTCAAAGTTGTTTTTTTTTTTCCAATTCAGTAAGCGCTTTGGGCTTATCTGGTAAAATCACAGAATCATAAAATGGTCTGGGTTGGAAGAGATGTTAAAGCTCATCCAGTCCAACCCCCCCTTCCACTTGACCAGGTTGCTCAGAGCCCCATCCAGCCTGGCCTTGAACACTTCCAGAAATGGGGCATTCACAGCTTCTCCGGAGAACCTGTGCCAGGGCCTCACCACCCTCACAGCAAAGAATTCCCTCCTAATCTCCAACCTAGCCCTACTTTCTGTCCGTTTGAAGCCTTTCCCTCTTGTCCTGTCACTCCTGGCCCTTGTAAATAGTCCCTCTCCATCTTGTTGGCTCCCTTCAGGTACTGCAAGGCAGCAATTAAGTCACCCCAAAGCCTTCTCTTTTCCAGGCTCAACAATCCCAATTCTCTCAGACTGGTGACATAGCAGAGGTGCTCCATCCTCCTAATCAACTTGGTGACCTCCTCTGGGCTCACTCCAACAGATCCGTGTTCTTCCTGGAGGCAGCCTTGAAGGTGGGATCTCACCAGAGTAGAGCAGAGAGGAAGAATCCCCCCTCCCCTGCTGCTCACACGGCTTTGGATGCAGCCCAGGACATAGCTGGTTTCTGGGCTGCAAGTGCACATTGCCAGCTCACGTCCAGCCTCTCACCACCAGCACCCCCAAGTTCTTAAAACGTTTTGGCTCGTGTTCTTCAGGAGACAGACTAGTGTGTGTTCCTCCACTGTCTTTGTAGCTGAACACATGTAGAACAGTGACCTCTGTAACAAGGAGGGAGAAGATCCAAAGTGAAGAAAGTATGACAAGCAAGAAGGAGAACTGATAAGTCCTAGAAGAAGCTTGAAAGGGAAAGGATGGGTCCAATACGATCTTACAAAGTGGAAGCAGCAGTTTTTTGAATGAAATGTAAATGGGCACGAATACTTTGAAAAGGAAGTGGTTTGACAAAATTGAGTTGATGTACAGGAAGTGTTATGAAATTATTGAGATAGGTTGACTATATGTTCTCTGATAGAAATAAACACATGCTGAGACCCAAGTATATGCAAAGGCCTAATTAGGATTATCAGTGTGGAGTTATAGTTGTAGTTAGTGTTTAAGTGACATCTCTATGTTCTTTTTCAAAAGCGATGACAGGGCAAGACAGAGCAGCTGAGACAGCAACGTGCTCAGACCTTCTGGCCTTGCCTTGAACTTCCCAACCCACTGGCTGCTGGACTTGGGACATCACAGCACATTTGGTGTCACCTCTGTGCTCTCTCTGATGCCACCACCCTCTCATGCCACCGTCACATTCCATTTCCCAACCCTCTGGCTGCCAGGCAATGTTCTTACGACATCACAGTGTGCAAGGAACAACAACTGAGGCCACCACCCTCCCACTGCACAGACCCCGTGGGTGCCGGTTGGGGATTGCAGCTCATCAGGCAGCACCGTGATGCTCCACATGGGGCTCTCCCTGCTCCTGGGGCTCTCCCTGCTCCAGGGGCTCTGGGCAGCATCGCCCATCCCCGGCACCCCCCGTGCTGGCAGCCGTCCCATCAGGGTCTCCCCCCGGGTGGATGTGCCTGCCCAGGCCCTGCAGCAGCCGGGCTCTGGCT
>JAWWLV010000121.1:6007101-6024599 GCA_035041135.1 Platyrinchus mystaceus | reverse complement strand
GCGCGCGCGGGCTCGGGCTCGGGCTCGCGCTCGAACGATCCGCGCTCCGGAGGCGGCGGCGGGGGCCGCCTGCGCGTGACGTCACGGCCGCGTGACGTCACGGCCCGGGCGGCGGGATGGGGCCGCGGGATGTGGCCGGCCCGGAGCTGCTCCACAGCCTGCCCTGCGGCCGCGGGGCACACCCGCCGCGGTTTGGGACCCACAGTTACCTCTGCGGTGCCGCAAGGGCTTTGGGGGGCTTCGGTAAAATCTCCCCGGTTCCCGTTGTTCGGGAGGCGAACCGGCGTGTGTCCCTCCAGCGCTCCTGTGGCTGGGCAGGTGCAGAGCGGTGACCTGTGTGATGCGGAGCGGTGAAAGTGTGACAGCCGGGATGGAGCACCGATAAATCCTAGAAGGAGCGGGAAAGGGAAAGGATGAGTCCAACAGGAGCTTACAAAGTGGAAGCAGCAGTTTTTTGAATGAAATGTAAACGGGCATGAAGAATATTTTGACATGGAAGTGGTTTGACAGAACCGAGGTGACGTGCAGGAAGTGTTATGGGCTGAAGGGAATTGTTGAAATAGGTTGGCTATATGTTGTCTGGTAAAAATAAACACATCATCAGACTCACCTGTGTGCAAAGGCTCAAACCTCTCTTTCAAAAGTTCTTTCTGAAGTTACTTGTGTGAAATTAATCTCTTTAAATCAGTGTCTAATTAGAGTTTTCAGCCTGCAGTTCTGCTGTAAGTCTTTAAGTGACATCTCCATCTTCGTTTTCAAACCCATCATCATTACTTTCCTTACCACCAAACTAATTCTCCCATTTTTGCTACAGTATGAATTCCTTACTTGTTTCTGCCACTTTACTGAAGTCTGTGCCAGAGAGAAGTTTGTAGGAAATAGACTTATTGCCTGTAGCAATGGTTGCTGGAGCTTTCTTCACTATTATTAGCAAAAAGGAAGTAAATACAGTGCTTAGTACTTTCATTTTAGCACTGAGGTTTATACAGGAGACCATTACAACTGGATGTAGTCCATAAATGCTTTTTTCTCTCTGTAGAGTCTATATATTATAGTGGTCTTCAATTTTGTATCAGTTCATATGTAATTATAACAATAAGTTGATATTTAATTCTGTAATGTAAATTTATAAATGTATGAAGATACCTATGTATGTTTAGCATTTAAGAAGAAGTGAGGGTAAATAAATAACTTCCTTCAAAGCTGTGCTCATTCTTGTCATCAAAAGGATAGTTGTGGTAAACCAGCCTGTTTGTTCTGTGCCAGTGCTAAACAGTTTGCATAGTTTTGGTTCTTTAAATGGGGTGGTGTTTAATTACTGGAGGAAGCTGTAGAGCGTTTGCAAAATCAGTGGTTTAAGTCTTATGCATTAAAACATCTCATTTTTTCCATTCCTGTTCACTTTCCAGTGTTCTTGGGTTACAAAGCCCTTTTCAAGGTGGTAGGAGTGATGCACATCATAATGGAGTATAAAGTTATATAGTTGTAGAACTGTTTGGGTTGGAAGGGACCCTAAAGTTCATCTAATTCTTAATATATAACATATATGTTTCAGAGGTTTTCTCCACTCATGCTTTAACACTGCATGCATTTTCACTCCCTGAATTAATTCAACACGTAGAATATCCCTGTTTTCTTTTTACGTGCTGAACTAGACAAACGGTTTTGTGTCAGGATTAACATCTATTAGGCTGTGGGTAAGAGGAGCAGTAAAGACAGCAAGTTTGTTCGGTGTCTTGTGATAAATACATCATTCTGCATTTTAACTTCTTTGTTTAATGTACTAGGAAATGCTGACAATGTTTCAATTAGCTTTCTATAAACATTACATTCTGTACACATCTTAAGGGTGAAGATCAAAACCAAATACAGTTAATAAATAATCTGAGCTTGACTTAAGCATGCTGTGGTTCACTAGTAATCATGGTGGCTCCACTTACCTGTGCAAACATTATTTCACTGTTTTAGGCTTATTGGGCTTTGTTTTAGAAACACCTTGCCATTAAAAAAAGTTAATTTCTCTTTTTCTTTTCCTGCTGCAAATTAGTGGGGAATTATAAAAGTATAGAAGGAGTTCATTATAAATATATAAAATAAACAGCTATTCCCTGCAAAAGAAAGGAAAAGGTATGGCATTTTAAAGGGTTGATCATGTGCTAGTTAGACATGATGGGAGGAGAAATAAGTTGTACTGCTGATTGAAAGGACACCATGTAAAGCAAAACTTATATTAACAATTCCTTCCAGTGTCTGGGAAGATTATTAGGTTCTGGTTATATCATAGCAAAAAGTTTGCTTTGAGCTTGAGACATGGAGTTGGATTACTTGAAGTTTCAATTATACTTTTAGCTAGGGAAGAGGCAGAAGTTCTTTCAAGAGCCACACTCTGTGTTTCAAACCTCTCCTCCCAAAGCTCTTTCTGAGGTTATTTGTGTGAAATCAGTGTCTGACATATGCGTGTGATTTGTTTTTAGGATGATTCCCCTCCAGAGTTTATTTTTTCATGGAAGTGTGTTCCTTCCCGGTAGAAGATGGTGATCCCAATGTATGATCATGGAGAAGGGGATAAGTTCAGTAGAAGTGTTACCTTCCAAATCATCTCAGGTTACGGCTGTAAAAGTGGTGGTCAAAGAGCCCGAAGCAAAGCAAACCCAAAGAGGGAAACGAGTGGGATTTGTGCTCGTCCACGCAGGTAAGATGTGGAAGCAGAACAGCTGGAATGAAAACAGTGCATACTTTGATATCAAACCACATATCAACACAAATTTTATGGTGTCTGTGGACTACTGATGTGTTCATGAAGTGACATTAACTTGGTGTGCAAGCCTAATTGGAAGTTGCATAGGAAACTGTTAACCAAAATGTAGCTATTTGCATGGTATTTTTTTTTCTCCTTGACAAAGAAAACCCCTGAATTTAAATGGTTATAAAACATCAAATTCTGCAGTTGTCTGCTAAGCTTGGGAAACCTACAAAGTGGAAGAGATCTTTCAGTGTGTTTCTTTACCCTACAGAAAGATCAAACGTAGCTGTTTCATTAAATTTCTTGTTTCTTGTCTAACGTGTCCATGAGGACAATCTGCTTAAGGCTTTCTGAAACTTCTTTAGGCTGTTGACTTTTTTTTACCCTTTTGAAATTTTTCTTTCAAGTCTAATTTTTGATTTTATTCAATTTTTGATCATCTTTAAATGAGTTGCTATTTATTGTTTCCACTTAGTGATGCAGTGGTCCTCTACTCATATCTGATGCAAAAATGATGAGTTAGTGTGTCTTGCTCATAATTTCTTTTCTAATAGGTTCTATCATGCAAATATTAGTGATGCTTGTATATGTACATTTTTTTTTACCATATGTGTGATGACATGAGGTGAAACTGAGTAAGGTAATGGCTAAAATATTTGAAAAACCAACTTGCTACTTGCTTTATAAAACCAGTAAGGTGAGAAAAAACAAAAAAAAAACTTTGAAGAAATTTATTCTGGGTTGACATTTATGACCCCGGTATTTTATTTTAAGAGCAGATAGAAGTGTTCAATATATTGTAGTGTTATTTAGTGTAGTATAGTTAGTTATGTAGTGTTATAGTGTTCACTTTATTGGTAGTGTTAAAGTTAATTTATTAGAGTTTCTCAAAACTATTATTTCTAACAGTGAGAAAAGTGAGGTTGAGATAAATACAAGCACATTTTTAAGTTCAAAAACCAATAGAACAGAAGTGGAATATCAGTGTGCCAGTCATGGCAGTTGTTTTTCTGATGCTGCATTTAGTCAAATAGTGGGTGTTGATAAGTTTTTCAGGTATGGAATTAGCAGTGGCTACAAAATAGGGCAGAATGGTTTGATGCAATGGGATAGACATGAAGACTGAAAATTCGATGAAAAATTTGTGTGATCTCTATTTCAAGCAACTCTTCTGGTTCTAAAGCAGAAGTAACAAGCTCTAAAAAATGCAGCATGAACATGAGAAGATGAGCAGAATGATAGTTGCAAACTTGCACATCAGTGCTGAAAGGAAAATTGGAGTTTGACGTAAAACCAAGGGTTTTAAGTAAAATAAAAAAGGAAATAAAAAAGCTATGCTGGAAATACTCCAAGAATGAGTGATACTGAAACCTCTTGCAAAGTGTTTATAGGAAGAGGTTGTTTGATGCCGAGATTTATACCTGTGTGTTTCTGAATATATCCTATATTTTACTGGGTGTGCTTGGGTCAGTGTTGGAATGCATAAAGTTGTCCATCATTGGTACAAAAGGGAAATGCCAAGGTAATCCAGAATAAGGAAGGCTGTACCTGCCTGTGTCTTAAATCTCTCTGTGAACTGTAAGGCTGCAGTTTGACAGGTAATATAACATTTTTAACCTTTTTCCCTTAACTGTAGGTGCAGGTTATCATTCCGAATCCAAAGCTAAAGAGTACAAGCATGTGTGCAAAAGAGCCTGTCAGAAGGTATGTCCTGCAGCTTCCTCCAGTATTCCTGAGCCTCTGGTAATTCTGGAGCTAAATATGGTGTCTGTGTTTTGATTTCATCCATGTCCACTCTTCTTGGAATTCATTTAAACTCCAGCATCCAGGTTGCTCCATAAACGCGGGAGTTCCTAGAATTACTTTCTTCTTGATAGCTCTTGACATCTTAATAGGAAAGGAGGTAGAAACAGGAAAAACAAAACAAAACAAGAAAATCAAAGCTGGAAAGGGAGAAATGACAAGACTTCCATTTCCATTGAAGCTAATATTTTTTAATCTCTTCCAAGAATTTAGCTTTGGAACTGGCAAAGCCCTGTGTGTACTACGTGTTGAATGAGTAGCTGGAAGACCTCTCTCCAAAATTTTTTATGTCTTTTGCTTTCTCCAGGGAGCAGGAGCTGGGAGCTTGGCAGACTCTTTAGAAGAGTCTCAGAAGTGGCCTCTGATAATTATCACTTTGTATTACAGTTCTGTTGCTCAATCCTAATACCAGTCTAATTTTGTAATGGGAAGCCTCACAAATCACCCAGACTTAGCACTGGCTTCGTTGAAGTTGTGCATTAGCCCTGGTGAAAGTAATTTTCCAGCTAATTATGTGAGAAAATGCTGTTGAATTTAAGTGTAATTTGAAATTCTGTGTGGCTCCTTAAGCTGAGTAGCCAACATAAATAACTCCCGTGAAGAACAAACAGTTGCAGGTCTTGCAGCTGAAGATGAAGCCATAGTTGTTTCCTGGGGTTCCCTGAGGGAACTTGACTGTCAGGTCTTGTCCAAAATGGATCTAATAAATACTGTTAGGCTCTAGAAGTTCATTGTTGTGTGTGTCTGTAATTTGAAGATAACATTGTCTTATTTGATTAGTTTGTGTGTTTTGGCTTTTAGATGAGCTTGTAAATTCTGTTCAGTTTGACTGTAATTGCAATAAATGGTACTAGAAATTTTTGTTGAAACTTGGAAGGAAAATTTGAAACTTGTTGACTGAAGCATCAAGTGTTTGAGGACTTGTATATAATATAAAAAGTTCTTTTGATATAAATTTGACCATGCAGGAATCTGCTACTAAATGCAGTGTCTCAATGTCAGAGTACTTCCTACTTTCAGATCTGCCCTCATGTGGTTCATACTGACTTATTTCCAGTGCCTCTTGTTTTTAAGCCCTCTTACATTTTAAACTGATTCGGTGAAGATTTTGTTATGTACAAGACTGGGAAAATGTAGGGCTCAGTCACAGAATATTAGAATTTCTTAATCATCAACTGAAAATTCTGTTTTACAGGCAATTGAAAAGCTCCAGGCTGGTGCTCTTGCCACAGATGCAGTGACTGCAGCACTTATAGAATTAGAGGTATGAATTTCTGACTAGTAGTAAATAAGTCTCATGGGTGCATTGCCAGATTTTTCTGTAGGAAGGTGTTAAGTGGGAAATTTACTGAGATTTCCATTTTTGTGTTGCACTAATTTTATATTTTTGCTTTTCCACTGTGTTTTGGAGTAAATGTATTTAAATAATTTCTAAAAATGGAAACTGAATAAAAGTTGTGTGATTGGTGCAATTTGGTTGTCATCTTAGATAATCTCTACCCTTCAAAAATAAATGCAGCCATTAAAGAATTACTGAACACTTTGCAGGGAACTTTATTTCTGACTTACTGAGCTACAGATGGACAGTTCTGGCTGTGCTTCTTAGGGGAAAAAAAATCATCCTACTGGTTCTGGTTTTAATGACAAAATATGTGCAGAAGAATAGGACAAGTAATGCTTTTATTTCAAAATGGCACTTGTTAATTAAGATAGAAAGTCTTGATGAGCCGCTGTTTGGGTGGTTTTTGGCAAAGTGTCTTTTTGGAGTGGTGAGTTTTTTATGGCATCTGACTTCAGTGAAGGAAGGTCTCAGTGAAATAATGTGGAAGTGAGTAAAGCTAAACATTTCTGGGATATAAATAGGGCAGTTTGGTTATTGTCCCAGGCCCACTAATCCCTCAGGACAGTAATGATGGAAACAGGTATTGCTCCTCTGTAAGCACTAATTGCTTCTTCCCCTCCAACTTTATTAGCAAAGAGGAGGAAGGCAAGGTAAGTGTTGCGCTGTAAAAATAATTTCCTGGGTTTGGAACTTCTGGTAGTATTCCAAGAGGATTAGCAGTGGATTTGCTTACACATGTGCTGGGAAAGTGTTCCTGAGTGTCCTTGGTGGGGCTGGTGTGAGGCAGGCAGTGAGTACACGCTTTAATATGTGCTAGACATGCTGACTGGGAGCCAGGGCTGCAGTCACACTGCTCCCTTGGCGAGGTTCTTGGCTTTCAGCACCACTGCTGGTCTGCACTGAGCTGTTCAAACCTGCTTTCATGGCTTATCTTACACATCAGAATATAACCCAGTGAAAACAGGGATCTCTCCAATGGAATTACTTCCAGTGCACTTCCCCAAGCTGACTGAGGCTGCTGTTGCTCCACAAGGCCGTTTTGTGTGTCAGCTCCCTCCTCAGTGGAAAACAAAAATAAAAGCCCACTTTGTGTTGTGATTTTTATCGTGTTCCTGAGCTACTCAGAAGAAAACATATTTTAAGAAGCTTAACCCAACAGTTCTGTATCTCTTTGCAGCTGTGCCTGGGGTAAATATTTTATCTGTTTTTGTTATCCCCAGGAGACTTTTCTTTTACTTTAGTAGATTTAAATACTCTGAAGTAACATCTGTGGAAGAAGTTATGCCTTTAAGATGAAATTAAAAACTTTTTATGAAATTACTGCAATCAGAAGCCTTTTTCTCCTTATCTGTCTTGCTACTGTTCTGATGCCTGCCTTCATTCCAGTTTCTGGTTTTATAATTGTCTTTGGTAGTATTTTTATGTGTACTGTTGCACAAATCCCAATTTTTTTTCCATTTTAAGATTAAATGTTATTTTGTTCAGGTTGTATTGCTGTCATTAATGTAATTATTTGATTTCATTTATTAATTGATTTATATAACTTCTTAATTGGGGGTTGTTCTGTCTGTTACTGGAATAGAGAATATTGGGTTTGGGATTTGGGCTTCTTTTAGGTTAAAGTATGTAGCTATGCAGTTACATTGAGGAAAAATAAAATTTATACTCAAAACACTGTGATTTGCAGTGGCAATCTTTTGGATCTGGTATGGGAAACTTCTAAATGTCAGCTTGCAAAATATGTAAAGGTTTGTATCTACTCATCTCATTCTGAACATCACCTCCAGACATCTCTTGTCATTTCTGGAGCTGCATCTTCTGGTTTAGTTCTGGTGGTTTTTCCATTGCTCTGTGGAGAACAAGTCAAAGGAAACAGAATAGTTTTCCTCATCAACTACAAAATTATACTGGTAAAAATACAGGTTTATGTTGATGAGCTGTCACTCCCTTTTGTTTCTGCTTTAGCATTTTAAGCTGGTAAATACATAAGAACATATGAAATGGTGTTTGTTTACTTGTGTCGCTGTAATACAGATTGGGATACAGAACAACAAAAGTTTGCATAGCCTGGTAAGAGATTCCATTGTAAAGTACTGCCTGTAACTTCTTGGTGTTTTGGTTTCTGTAGAACACATTGCTGTGAGTTGATCTGAAATGTTTAATCACTTTTACAGTTCTCTCAGGCTTTGAATGCTGTATTCCAAAAATTTGTAGTCTTTGCAAGGCACAAATATATTTGTGGGGAAGTCTCACAGAAGATGAATTTCCTTCCTCAGTTCCGCTCAATTACACAACCCCCATTACACAGAATCTCAGCTAATCCAAGAGGCATCACTTCAAAGACTTGTTGGGGCTCAAGATTTGCTCTTGATCTTTTATGAGCAAGCTTACAGTTTGCTTGTGGTATGCTGTCCGTGTTTTGTTTTATTTTTCAGGCTCTAAGTGGAGAAGGAACAGCCTTTCTTTGTTTGACTGTGTGAATCTCAAGCGAAGGGGTTTTCTGTGATTAAGATAATATTGCTGATAGTTAACTAGAGAAAAGGTGCATTTCTCTTGCAAAGTAACAAGACTGACCCAGAATACTCTTAAAATAACTGGGCTGTTCTTCATAAGCATCAGCTGTATTTGATGAGTTGATTCAAGGCTGTTAATGTTTTCCAGTTTGTGAACTCTGCTGTTGCAAAGCAGTTGAACATTTTACCTCTTTCAGGTTTTGGTAGTAAAATGGGTCAAGTAAAATGGACAAGGTGCTTCTTGAGACTCATCATTCACACTGTGTGCTTCTGCAAAGATATTATTGCAGTACTATTGATTTTTGCACTCTTGCTGTCAGCCACCATATGAAGTCTGAGCTTCTCTTGAAACACAAAGGGATTATTTGGGCAGCTTTTTTGGGGGAAGGGTTGATGTCTCCCTCCACACACCCCACTTGAAACTTGCCGTTTTCAGCAAAACCACGTGCTGATTTGCCTGTATGTGTGGTTGTGAGAAAAATGTCCAATTTCAAGCTTTTCTTTGACTATTCAGAACTTCACAAAGTACTGATCAGGTACTGGAGACAGGAACTGGTTGTAAAGAATGACGAAGATTTCAAATCGTTTCCTAAATTTAGTCTAATCCTTTATTAATGTATGTGTAGATCACTTGTTTCTTTATCTGACTTCAGCAGAATTGTCTTTATGAACATAATTTAAATTGGAATTTAATATGATCAGTGGGGAAACAGGTGTCACATTTTGGGTTTCTTGCTGCTGGAATTGCTCAGTTTGTTTTGCAGTTTTTTGTAATTGTGGATCAATGCAAAGGTTATTCTGTACCTGTTATATTCATGCAGTGGGTTTGAGTGACTGTCAACAAGATTTTGCAGCAAAAGAACTTGTTTGGTGCTTTATTTGTTATTTTTCTAGTGATTAAGATTTCTGAGTATACATTCGTAGTCCCAAGGACTTCTCTTTCAAGAAGCAGCGTTGTTGCATTCATGCAGCCACCAGAGATGAACTTTTAATTGGTAATCAATTGGAAGTTGTTAATACTGGTTAAAAGCAATACTGTGATGGTTTGCAGCAGAGTGACTGACAGTAATCTGTGACAAAAGTCTTCTTTAAAAACATTTTAGCTGGCCTAATTGAAAGGGACGTGGCTCATCCATGTAAAATATTGATTGTTGGCACTAAACTCCCACAGAAAAATAAATTTTAAAGTTCTAGTGTACAAAAATAAATGTCTGTAGACTTTGAATTTGCTTTTAAAGTTGCAAATAAACCACGTCCAAAACTGTATCAAAGATGGATGGAATGTTCTTTAAAGTCCATTGAAAACAGCATTTTAACTATTTGCTGAGATAGAAGTGTTAGACTTGAGTAACTTCTTTGAGCATTCCAGCTTTGACTGCAGCTAGAAACTTCAAGATGCCTGTGTTTGCTGCCAGAACATTTACAAATGCATCTTGAAGTAAAAAGGATTCTAAAAATAAAAATGATACCCTCAGTAGCTTGAGAGTTTTTGCAAGATGGGTAACTTGGGAAAATGAAACTCCTGTTTCACATCTTAAAGCTTTCTGTTACCTCCTTTGCTACAGCTTTACGTGGCAAGTTAGAGATGCTTCGATGGGGGAATAATTGCCAGGTAGTTTAGTATTTTTTAAAATAAATTGAAGGCTTATGTTTTGTTAAAATGCTTTGAGGAGTTATTTGTTTGCTTTTTCTCTCTCCTTCCTTTTGTGTGGTAGCAGGACTTGCTGTTAACATGCAAAGCTGATGCTTGGGTTGCTTACTCCTCTTTTTCAGCCTCCTTGGAAATACAAAGGCTGATCACTGCTTGTGGTTTGAAATAAAAGTATATTCCTGAAAATACCTTTTGTATTAAACCTTTTTTCTCCTCTCCCATCCTCTCTCTTCTTGGACACATGCTTTGGTTAGTTCTTCCCAGTTTTATGGTAGTCAGTTCTTGCACTGCTGCATTTTTCTGTCTGAGGATATGAAGAGACTTCTTCAGGTAGCTCAGTTGGTTTCTTCCCTCTTTGAAAGCATTCATGCTTCTCTTTTAATGTTTCTGCATTCCTTGAAGGTTTTGAATTTTCATTTCAAAATACACCATAATTTTCTCAAGTTCATAAGTTGTATTCCTCCATTTGTATATCAGAGTCTTGAAATCTTTTGGTCAGACTTTGCAGAGATTCATATTTTCAAAAAGAGATTTGTATTTGTGTGGTGTATTTCGTGGCCTTGCCTATTCATAGAAGTAGGTGTGAACTTGTTTCCATTTTTTATAAAGGTTTTTTCCTACCTCGTTTCAAAGGCTTTTATCTCACCTCAGAGACACTCGGGTAGATATCAGAAATTCCACGGGTTCACACCCAGTTCCTGCACTTTTAAAGCTGTTTTCAGATTGCCTTTCAGATGTGTGAAGTTAGACCACCTTCCCCTGGGCAGTTCTGAGACTGTCTTGAGTGCAGTCTGATTGTAAAGCTGAGTGAAACTCCACAGAAATTTTGAACAGGTGCTTGGAATTTGGTCTTTGTTTGTTTTTAGTGGAGAAGTTACTTGTGTTGTGACTGTACTGGTAAGATTCCTTCTGAGTCCTGATATGAGAGTTATGCCACCAAAGAGACATCTGCAGTTCGGTGAAGAGTTGTTATTAATTAAAAATTCTGTAGTATTCTGGTAAATATTCTGTAGGGAGAAACAGGTGGCATTTCTTTTTGTCTCGAGATCCTCTGAGTAAAGTACCACTTGGAGTTGTGTCAGTGAAGGTGCTGTGCCAAAGCATGGAGCACATCTAGATCTTGAGACATAAAGTGAACTAGTACCATTCCAGATCCTGTGTTTTTTCCCTACTCTCTTTTGATTATTGCCTTTATCAGCTGGTAGAGAGCTTTGTGTCTTGACTGCAGAGGGTTCTGGACAGCATTAGCAGGACTTCTCTGATGTGTCCTTATTCCCCTTATTTGTCCATGACATCTGCTCTAAAATAACAGCTGTCTCTGCTTTGGGGCAGTGACAAATCTGTGGAGCACGAAATTCTTCTCCTTGCTAATGTTCCTGAGTATAACACCCTGAGTGAATGTCTTTGGAACAGAACATCAGAGATTTGTCTCCAAGCTCACAGGTCTTTGCACTCTGGTTACCCAGGGATCAGGAACTTGGACAAGCATTGTTGATCCTGAGCGTTCCTGTTTTTATCCTCCAAGTACCTTTCACCATTCACTTTCAGTTCCTTCCACCACTTCTCTGCTCCTTTTTTGATAAACTTCACCAACTTAATTTTCTTGGTACTTGTCGAGCCTGGGGAGCAATGAAGTCAGTTAAGCCAGTGGGTACTCAAAGTTTTCTGCCTTTTCTAGGCCATAATTTTTTTTTTAAAAAAACATATTCTCCCCTCCCTTCCCTTTTTAGGCAAAGTCATTTGTGCCACACTTAACTGCAAATGTTTCATTATCCTAAAATCTTTTCAAATTTATTCATTTGCTATGAGGCTTAGCTGTCAAAATGAACAACAAAATGAATATACGCGGTGAATTGGAAGAACTGTTGTGGATTAAAATAGGATGGGATAAAGTGGGATAAAATCTTTTGCTGCTTTGGAAGGAAAAAGCAGAAAATAAAGGAGTTTCATGATTATGTATTAATCATCTATCATGTACTCATGGTTCTTCAGGAAGGTAGCATTTTGGTGACTCAAACACTAAGAAATCTTTAAATGTCTCTGTAAATTAGAATCAACATCTTGCAAAACAGATCTTGAATTTACTCACTACTTGCTCATTTGAAAGTTAACAAAAGCTAGCTGACATCAGATTTGTTTTTCATTTCTGTGTGCTCCTCTCTCTTTTGTTTCTTTGAATTCATTGCAAATCAGTATGTACAAAACCAAACCAGTTCCCTTAGCCCTTAAGACAGAACTTTGAGCTGTTTCCAGTAATTTGTTTCCTGATTCAGCTTTTATTACATGTACTGGAGAAGTATGACCATCTCATTTCACTGACGTTCACATGTGGTCTAGACAACTCTTTGTCACATCTTTTACACTGGTAATTTAAACATATGAAAACTGAAAGCCTGCAGCATCTCTCTGAAATTGCACTGTTTGGCTGTTAGCTTTCTTTGTCCTGTATGCCTTTTGTGCTTGCATCTAGAAAGAGGGGATTATATTGAGCTGGGGGATTATATTGAGCTGGCAGTGAGACTCCTGAAATGTGCTACTTGGAAATTTTGTGGGTTTAAAGTCCTGGGGATGCTCTGATGAAACGGGTGGGTGAAAATGGGGTGTGATTCTAGCATGCAGAACTTTTATTGTTTGAGTACCTTGGGTTTGTTAAAAGCCACAGAAGGTGCTAATAAAAGAGGAGTTAGGTTTATGATGCTGTTAAATGTTGTTCCATACTTGCTATGAAATAAGTCTTGGTTTTTAGTCAAGAAACTTCCAGACCACAGTAGTGAGTGTCCTTATGCTGATGGTCATATAGAAATTTTACAGAGTGAATTGTTGGTGATGCCTTTTCTTCACTTCTGCTTGCAGAGCTGCAGTCATAGCTTAGAATGTTCAGAAAAACTCCAGTTCTGTTTTGCAGCAGTGTCATACTTGAGAGGCTCAAAGGTACACTGTGGTCTGTGCAGGGATTATTAGATTAATTCATTAGTTAGTTGTTGATTGGTTTTAAGGCTTTTTGCTTGAATAGAAGTAATCATACATTGTTGGGTGATTGGTTTTTATATTACTGTGTTATTACACCCTATAGAGGGTGAGAGGTATCCATTGCAGTAATTTCCTATGCTCTGTTCTAATTGCCCTTGTTTTTGTTGTGGAAGATCAAACTGCTAAAATAAGAAAATGCCCTTCACAGAGATCAGTGTTGTCAGATCAATTATACAGAGGTTTTGATCTAGTTGGTGTGTTGTGGATGTGGCCTTACAATGTTTTCTTCTTATTTTTAGGATTCTCCTTTCACAAATGCAGGATTGGGATCTAACCTAAACCTTCTGGGTGAGATAGAATGTGATGCCAGTATAATGGATGGAAAGTCATTAAATTTTGGAGCAGTTGGAGCATTGAGTGGTATGTTAACTGTGTATTACAAGCTAACTACTGATTTAGGTGCAAAGATCAATTTTGTTCTTTTTTGTTACTGTTCTGAGGGAGGGGGCACGTTGTAAATTCTACCCTGTTGAAATAAATTCTAGCCTTTTAGAAAATGGAGAGGCATTCCTGCTCCCTAAAATGCTGGTTTGGGTTAATTTGCTTTGTGTAACATGTTGTTTTGTTAGATCACTGAGAATCCTTTGGTGATACCACATGGTATTCACAGTGGGGCTGAGTTTGCTCAGATGAATTTGTAGAATGATAACTTCATAGTAAAATTCAATTGTTAAAAAATATTACAGGCATTTAAATTAGGCTTTGTATTTGTTTTTGTTCTCAGCCTTCTCCAAGAAGTTACTGGTATATAATTCAATCATTTCTTTGCATATGGGACTTATTTAATCTGAGAACTAGTGTGTTTCTCTTTTTTTGTCTAGTTTTAGCTTTCAGTACAGAACAAATATAGATATACAGTCCCAAATAGGGATTGTTGAGGTTTTGCTGTAAGTACATGAACAGTCTTAGCTGTTACTTTTGAATAGCTTTTCTGACAAGTTTTCAAGCTTTGTTCTTTATCCTAGAATAGTTCTAAACTGTGGTAATAGCTTCCTCATGTAGATATAAATCTAAAATAAATAGTAAAATTAAGTGTTTCAAGACCTGTTTGTTAAAAAAATGTATCCTTCCAACCATGGGGAAGGAGGAAATGAGGGAGTGAGAGAAAGCTAAGCCTGAATCCTCTAATCCCTCTTCTGGCCTGATAGGTCCAAATGCAAACTCTTTCCATCTTGAAAAATTAATGCCCATAAAACATCTTTAGCCTTTAGAATACAATAGATTTAACTTGAGATTTCTGTGGTGGGAGATCACTCCTACTATTTCAATATGGTTTTTTCTTTCTTTAAAATAAGTGTGGGGGAGGTGTTGACTAAAAGGCTTTGTCACTACTGACAGGATGTGAGGGAAAAACTGAGAAGGTAGTTACTACATTGAAACATAACATAAGGTGTCTCTTAATGGCTTGACAAACCCTTGGAAATCAAAAGAATCTGGCTTCCATTGCCAAAATGAACACTGCAGTGCTCTGTGGAAAAATATTTTAATGTTTTGTTCCCATTTTTTTGCTAACTTTTCAGGAATCAAGAATCCAGTTTCGGTTGCAAATAGATTGTTATGTGAAGGGCAGAAGGGAAAACTCTCTGCTGGCAGAATTCCACCTTGGTAATTGCTTTGTTCTGCTTGACTTTTCTTTGGTCTTTGGTCTCCATGCATGCAATATTTGAAGGTTTTATCTTATCCCAGGAAGGCTGGTGCTGTTTTACATACCAGCCTTTAAAAAGGAGATAAGCTTTGTGCTCTGATCTTGTAACATCTTGTGCACTCGATGAAGTTCTGGGTAGAAGGAAGTATTAGGAATAGAGGCAACATCACTTTGTGATTTCCAGTTGTAATACTCAATCCTTACATCTGCTACTGTAGCATTTTGAAAAATCCCAAAATACGTCAAGGTGAAAGGGAAATTCTACCGCCTTTGCCTCTGTCTACCTTTAAAAAAAGCAAAAAGGTTTTTAACAAGTATAAAAAATAGTTCTATTTTACTGCCTTTGTGGCTTTGTTTTGTAGCTGTAATGTGGAAATGTGCCATGTTTAGTAACTTCCTCTTATTTTAAAGATATATTTAATAATATTTATAACAAAAATGGAAACAAGCACTCTTACTGAGATGGGTGTGATACTTAGATGGAAGCGGTAACTAATAAATGCATAGTAACTTTAAATATTATTGCATCATTTTGGAAGAATCCAGGAAATGTCAGAACTGATTATTCTAAAAACCATCTTATTCTCATTAGCAGTTTAAATTGACAGGTAGATAACTTGAATAGTTCATTTGTATTAATTGACTGTTATTATCTGTCACCTGTGGCAGAACTTGCTGCCTTTTTTCTAACTGATGGTCAGTATTTGCAGAAGTATTAAACCAGCATTTTGGTATTTTAAAATATTTATATTTGGATTCACAAATTTTGCTTTCCTTACTGTGTTATTCCGTAAAATTAGCCAAGTAGTTCATAGCTGGGTGGTGAGGAAGAGCACGACTTCAGTGTTCTGTCATGCTGCAGAGGAAGTTCATAGATCAAAAGCAGCCAGCCTGAAACCAAAACATTAACAGACAAATTTTGCATTTGAAACTCTTCTATTTAATGGAGAGTAACTGCAGAGAGGTTTACTAAGGAATAGGAACTTTAATTTCAATTGCTGTTAGCTTGTTTCTTTAGCTGTCAGAAGAAAGTGAGGTTTACCTGAATTAGATTAGAGTGTCAAATGGGGTGGTTTTTTTGGTGTTCCAGAACTAGTACTGAAGTCACTACAGGAGCAAGCACTTGGGATTGTTCTGCCTCTAACATCACAGCATTCTAGAATTATTGTAAGGAGGAGCACTTGGGCATTTTAGCATGTTTACTGTGACCTTATGACTTCATTTATGCTGCTATAGTTTTAAAAAATAACCGAATGGAAAAAAACCCCTATACCAACATGGGTTGTGCTTTGGACTTGCTTTGTACACACAGGGTATCCCAAGTTCAGATGACAGAGCTCGTGGTCACTGAAGGTGGTGGCTGTGGATGATTTCATGCCTTGCCTTTCTGGCAGGGCTTGGTGTCACACATTGTTTTGGGACTGAAATACGTTCCTGCACAGGAGGACTGAAATACATTCCTGGGACACATATAGTTAAATGACAACGGAGAAGCAATATTCTGGCATTCCTAGCAAGTGCCAGGATTTTAGTAACTGCTTTTTATCTGTGAAGATGTGCAATTTTCATCTTCTTTGTCATCAACAAATAGCATACTGGGGAGTCCTTCAGATACTGTTTGTTAAAGGAACCTCTGCTAGAGACTGTTCCTATAATATGATCTAAGCTGGCTTAATGTTTTCTGGCACATGACCACACGAGAAAACTTCAGGAGCTGTGAGATTAATAAAAGTGGGATTATGGAGGTTTTTCTACGAAAGAACAGATGAAGTCAGTTTGCTTGGCCTGCTTGTACCTGTTCAGGGCCTGTTTTTATAGTGAGTTCAAAACCAATTCAAAGTGGTGTATTTCTAATTTTCAGTAGAAGAAATTCTAATGAGCGTGAATTGAGTTATTCGGAGATGGCAAGAAGTGATCAAGTGTCTGAACTGATGTGTCCAGTTTGCTGTAAATTGCTCTGTAGAGTCTGTCCTTCTGGATCAATCTCTAGTTGTATTGTTTGAGACACAGAACTCCACTACCCAAATAGAATTTGAAAAGTTTAGAGTATCCCTGAATGCATGAGTGCATTTCTTGAAACCTCTAAGGTCCTTACATCTTTCTGCCTTACTTTATTCTGCTCAGCGTTGGCAGGATTTTCTCTCATGCAGGAACAGAAAATACTCATAAATCTTACATATTCTGCTGTAAGATATTTCTGGCTGTTGTATAACTTTACCAAAGGAAGCAGTATTTTAATAGCACAGTTACAAACTGGACAAATCTTTGGAAATGATCTTTGGTCATTTAATAATGGATTAGATGTTTTGTAGTAATAAGCTGGAAGATTTTCAGTTTCTGACACTGAAACCTTGACCTTTCTAAGGAAAAAAGGCTTATTTGCATCTGCTTGCTGTTAAATGTAGATTTGTAAGATTTGCAGAATGGCACAAACACACCTAAATGTGTCTTCTCTTAGAACTCCTTAGTACTATTGACATCAAGTCCATGCCCATATTCCTTTTTCAGTATTAATATTAACCCATATGGAAAAGAATTTCTTCTTAGGTTTTGGTTTGTTTTTTTTTTTTTATTTAAATATATAAGGATTTGTAATTGCTTCAATTTTACAATATTTTGTGCAGAATACCTAAACTGTGTAACTTGTAGGGCTGTACATAGGCAAGAAAGTGCCTGGAGTGAAGGAAGACTTGCAGCCCCTTTTATCACTGTTCTGTATTTCTCCAGAACAATTTCTTCTTAGTATCAATGATTTCAGAGTGCTTTGCTAC